>JACGWL010000011.1:10147185-10572185 GCA_034509725.1 Sesamum angolense | reverse complement strand
ACAGCCCTTTAGCCCCTCAGTGGTATAGGCTAGAGGATCGTCGGGGCGAAAGTAAGTTGAAAGGGGAAGTGATGCTTGCAGTTTGGATGGGAACACAGGCTGATGAGGCTTTTCCTGAGGCTTGGCACTCAGATGCTGCCACGGTTCATGGAGAAGGGGTGTTCAGCGTTAGGTCGAAGGTTTACGTCTCGCCTAAGCTGTGGTACCTTCGGGTGAATGTGATCGAGGCACAGGATGTGGAATCTGAAGACAAGAGCCAGCTGCCACAGGTGTTGGTGAAAGCTCAAGTTGGGAATCAGATACTGAAGACTAAGCTGTGCCCAACTCGGACGGCTAATCCGTTTTGGAATGAGGACTTGATCTTTGTTGCTGCTGAGCCTTTTGAAGAGCAGTTAGTCCTCACTGTTGAAAATAAGGTGACCCCATCAAAGGATGAGCTTGTTGGGAGGATAAGCCTGCCGCTGCACATCTTTGAGAGGCGTTTGGATCACCGTCCGGTCCATTCTCGTTGGTTCAACCTACAGAAGTTTGGGTTTGGAGTTCTGGAAGGAGACAGAAGGAAGGAGCACAAGTTTTCGACTAGGATTCACCTCAGAGCCTGTCTTGAGGGTGGATACCATGTACTAGATGAATCCACTATGTATATCAGTGATCAGAGGCCAACTGCTAGGCAGTTGTGGAAGCAGCCAATTGGGGTTCTTGAAGTGGGAATCCTGAGTGCCCAAGGGCTTATGCCGATGAAAAACAAGGAAGGAAGAGGCAGCACAGATGCTTACTGCGTGGCAAAATACGGGCAGAAGTGGGTGAGGACCCGAACAATAGTTCAAAGCTTGAACCCCAAATGGAACGAGCAGTACACGTGGGAGGTATACGATCCTTGCACCGTGATCACATTGGGAGTTTTCGATAACTCTCACTTGGGAGGGAACGACAAACCAGGCCCTGGAAAGGATTCAAGAATCGGGAAAGTAAGAATACGTCTTTCGACTTTAGAAACTGACAGGATTTACACTCAGTCTTACCCCCTTCTTGTCCTGCAACCATCTGGACTGAAGAAGACAGGCGAACTCCAACTAGCGTTTCGATTCACTTGCCTGTCATTAGCGCACATGATATACCTTTACAGCCGGCCGTTGCTGCCAAAAATGCATTATTTGCATCCTTTCACAATCAGCCAACTAGACAATCTCAGATATCAGGCCATGAACATTGTGGCATCAAGACTTGGTAGAGCCGAGCCTCCACTGAGAAAAGAAGTCGTCGAATACATGCTGGATGTCGACTCCCACATGTGGAGCATGAGGAGAAGCAAAGCCAACTTCTTCCGTATCGTTTCCCTGTTTTCGGGCCTCATCAGTATGAGCAAGTGGTTGGGTGAAGTCTGCCAATGGAAGAATCCCATTACCACCATCTTAGTCCACATCCTCTTCTGCATACTGATCTGCTATCCAGAACTAATCCTCCCAACTGCATTCCTCTATATGTTTCTGATAGGCATATGGAATTTCAGGTCCAGGCCGAGGCACCCTCCACACATGGACACCAAACTTTCTTGGGCAGAAGCAGTTCATCCGGACGAACTAGACGAGGAATTTGACACTTTCCCCACATCTAAACCTCAAGATATCGTTCGTATGAGGTATGACAGGCTGAGAAGCGTTGCTGGGAGAATACAAACGGTTGTGGGGGATATGGCAACGCAAGGAGAAAGATTTCAGTCACTCCTCAGCTGGAGGGATCCCAGAGCAACCAGCATTTTCATAGTTTTCTGCCTTTTCGCAGCCGTTGCTCTGTATATAACTCCATTCAAGATCGTAACTCTTTTAGCAGGCTTGTTCTTTCTCAGGCACCCAAGATTCAGAAGCAAGATGCCTTCAGCCCCAGCAGTTTCTTCCGACGACTACCCGCTAGAGCTGATGGCATGCTGTAAACAGCTCCTGTTTTCAATTCTTGGTGTGAATTATCTTCCCCATCTATATAATTAAGTTTCCATGAAATAAGCATACTTCTTCAAGATTTTTTCTTTTGTTTTGCCTTCTTCCTGACAATTCATAATGCTCTCAAGTCGAATTGGTTGTTACAAGATCATATTCAATACTTGATCCATACTATTATATAACGAGTTAGTGATTCTTCTTGATAAACATAAACAATCGTACACTAATCTAAATTTAAATAAAATAAAAAATATTTTACCAATATTTCGGTTCTTTATATATAAATGTAGTTGGGAGTAGTTGTATCAAGGAATGTTTGAAAACATGCGTCTCAACAAAGTCTCGGTGCCATGATTCCAGGAAGCATTCATTGCACCCGCCCTGTTTTTTTATACTTGGCAACTAAACAAATGTCAACTTGGTGTTATTACAACTATATATATAGCCCAGATGGACAGGAAAACAGAATATACGCTTGTTTCTACTTGTCTGAAAACATGTTTCCTTCATTTAGTAACCAACTGTTGCATTGCATCTACATAGACCAACGTAAACAAGCAAGAGAAAGAAGCAAAATGGATACAAGCCACTCTGAAAGCATAAAACATATGAATATAGCTCACAGAAACAAGGAATGATCAGCAACTTAGCATAGTAATTCACTACAAGTATTGTCCGTCGTAAAAGACACATTATATCACTTGAATTGATGTAGACAAACTACCAGTAAAGATGAAGGATAAGGATGGTCCAGACAAGATTGAATTAAATGCAGCCTACAAAAGTACAGATTACCACAGATCTGTCTTTACAGAACCAACTCCAGAATAGATCCTAACAAATAAAGAACCTAAAATCCACAAGATATGCAAGTTTCATGAGACAGCTTAGCTTACATAACCACAACACGAACTCCACCTCACCGCTTGGTGAGACATAGCAAACAAGATTTTGTCGGCATATTCTGCACTGACTGGAAGGAAACAGGGTCGAAACAGTCAAAACTCTAGTTGCTTACAACATACAGTCTGTTCTTGCAGGCAACCTTCTGAAGAAGTTCAGTGGCACCGATGGAAGCTTGTACCGGAACCTAGGATGTCTCAACACATAAAATCCTGTAAGAAGAGCCACCACTTGAAAAGGTGTTACATAGAGAACAATGGCGGCTACCAAACAGAAAATAACAAAGAGAGCTGTAGCTCTAGGGTCTCGCCAGCTTAGTAGAGACTGTAGCCTCTCCCCTTGTGTTGCCAAGTCGCCAACCACAGTCTGAATCCTCCCAGCAATGCTTCTTAGACGATCATACCTCATTCTTACAATATCTGCAGGACGAGATGTGGGGAACGTATCAAACTCCTCGTCCAGTTCATCCGGATGAGCATTGTCAGCACAAGAAAGACGAGTATCCATGTGTGGTGGATGTCTCGGCCTCCATCTATAGTACCATACTCCAATCAAGAACAAGTACAGGAAAATAGTGGGCAAAATAAGTTCCGGATACATAACCAGTATCAAGAACAAGATGTGAATGAGAACTGTGGTAATGGGGTTCTTCCAATTGCAAATCTGATCAAACCATTTTCCGACAGCAATTAACCCACTCAAAACCCCCATAATCCTGAAGAAGTTTGCTTTGCTTCTCCTCATGCTCCACATGTGAGAACCCACGTCCAGCATATATTCCACCACCTCCTTTCTCAGAGGCGGCTCTGCACGACTCAGCCTTATGGAGACAATCTGAGTGGCCTGGTGCCTAAGGCTGTCCAGCTGGCTGACAGTTAAGGGATGAATGTAGTGCATTTTGGGCAGCAATGGTTGGGAGTACATATGCATCATATTTACCAAGGATGAACAAGTAAACCGCACGGCTAAATGAATTTCACCCATCTTTTTTACCCCGGAAGGATGCAAAACTAGAAGAGGATAAGAATGAGTGTACACACGGTCTGTTTCCAGAGTTGAAAGGCGAATTCTTACCTTCCCAATTCTTGAATCCCTGCCAGCTTTATCCCCACCTTGCAGATGACAATTATCAAATACACCAATGGTTACAACAGTGCAAGGATCAAAAACTTCCCAAGTATACTGCTCATTCCATTTAGGAGCAAAACTGTCAATGATTGTCCTCGTCCTGACCCACTTCTGTCCATATTTGGCAACACAATAAGCATCTGTTGTGGCCCGCCCATCTTTCGTTTTCATGGGAGAAAGCCCTTGAGCATTTAAAATGCCCAACTCCAGGACCCCAATGCTTGACTTCCACAATTGCTTTGCTGTTGGTCTAAGATCGCTGCTGTAGTGAGTTGATTCATCCAGAACATGGTAACCACCTTCCAAACAAATTCTCATATGAATCTTGCTGGCAAACTTCACTTCCTTTTTCTTTTCACCTTCAACTATTACATGTTTCTCAAGATTATACCACCTAGTACTCACGGGTTTATGATCCAATCTCCGGTCTACATACTGCAGAGGAACAGCACATCTTCCCAGAACTTCATCTTTGTTGGAGCAACACGGTCTTCTACACTCAAAATTAGTGGCTCCTCAAATGGTTCGGCAGCCACAAACATCAAATCCTCGTTCCACATAGGATTGATACTTTTGCTCATAGAAACTCTTGTTCTTAATGCCTGATTTCCCAGGATGGCCTTCACAAAAACTTCTGGAAACCGACTCTTATCACTTGGCTGCAAGTCCTGAGCTTCAATTACATTTACTCGCAGATACCAAAGCTTAGGGGAAAGATAGACCTTCGACCGGATATTTGCAAGACCATCAGCACCACTGACTGCTGCGGCGTCCGAATGCCATGCCTCTGGAAATGCCTCGTCAGCTTGAGTACCCATCCAAACAGCCAACATTAGCTCTCCTTTGGCCTTCTCATTCTTTCTGTCCTCCAATCTGTACCACTGTGGAGCCAGGGGACTATCTGGGGGAACCCGTTTTGGAATCTCATTCAAATCAAACAATACTCGACCAATAAAATCATCCTTCACAACATCCTTATCTTTCACAGTTACCTCAAGCACCGAGGCCTGAATCCGGTCCTTAGAGAAGGCAAAGACCTGATTCCATTCAGGGTTTGACTTTTTCTCAAAATGACGGGTTGTTCCCTTATAGTTTCCAAGCCTAACCTCAACATAAGGGTCACAACTACCAGTCACATCCTTTCCAGGTAGATCTTTCGCCTTCACAACCCGGACATAAAGGTATTGCATTTGCTCAACGAGGTCATAGGTGCTCGTGAGCTTATCTCCGGTGACCTTCCCTCCACCGAGGTGGGGGTTGGTCTCCTTCAATGAAAAATCTTCTTGCGGGGGCCTCTGCATTTCCTCAACTTCCTTTAAACCTGTAAAACCTACAAAATCCAGACCCAATACAAGCAATGAGTTAATGATATTGTAAAAACCTAACAGATCTAAGTAAAACGAACTGATTAGCCCTTCCTATACAAGAGAAAGCTATTGGACTGCCCAAGTATTCAAAAATTTTCTTGTATACCGACAGAGCCTTGAAGTAGGCAGCATTAGTGTAAAACAGGAGAGCAAACTGAAACGATAAGAGCATGAACTCAAAACACAGCACACCGAAAAATTTAGTTATTTTGCATTGAATAAAGAACCTGGTGAAGAAAATCGTCTAAGCTCAAAACCTTAATTGAAAGCTTCAGATTTGAGTGCCCAAGACCTGTGGAACAAAAGCAAGGAACATGAGATCATATATAGACACAAACAATTAGCGTGTACTAAACATTCAGCAAACATTAATAATACGCTGTACAATGCATAATAAGCTATTTAACGATAAACCCATAAAAAAATGCAGCCTTTTCAGTCCAAACTCTCTGCTTAGGTAAGCAGGAACATGGGGGCAGATAAAAAAAGAAACAGCCACATCTAAAACTAAGCTCTTTAAATATAAAAAACACATCCACACTGAAAACCCGCTTAGATCTCAACTGGAAACTAGTTATAGGCACTTTTGAACTGCCTACATAATCAAGAGTCCCCACAGGCAAACACAGTTCTTAACAAGGCACCAGATTAGCAAATTGAACATATAGTGTTATACCCTCAAACCCGGCAAACCAAAAAACTTAGATCTTTTTCTTTTCAGTAAAGAACCTTAGGAAGAATCTGCTAAGCCCAGAACATCAATTCAAAGCTTCAGATCTGAGCGCATAACACCTGTGGAACAAAAGCGATACACGTGAGATCACATAAAGAATCTAACAATTAGTGGAAAACACAAGTTCATAACCAATTAAACCAAAAAAAAAAGGAAAGAAAGAAAGAACCATAACGCGAACATCGGTGAACACATTACAACACGGTAACTAATAGCGTGTATACCATTAAACCCTATAAAAATTCAGTCTTGTTAGTTCATATCTCTCCTTTCCTATCCTTAAATAAACAGAAACAAACCCCCAAAAAAATAAATAAATAAATGAAAAACAGAAGAAACACACAAGAAACAAAACAATATCTTTGAATGTAAATGCACACAGAACAAAAAAAAAAAAACCCAAACACCACGCAGAACATCATACCCGAATAATGCACTTAAAAAAAAAAAAAAAACAAGCGCTACAACATTCAAAGCTCAGTTTTTCTTTTTCTTCTCTTCACACCATCCGTGTCTCGTGTTTTTACAGTCAAATAACTAAAGGGCTTTAAATAAAGATACGAATAAAGAGCGATATATGAATATACCTTGGAGGTTCATGATAAGGTTCTTCTGCGGAGAGATTGAAACAACTGAGAGGAGAAAAAAAAAAGAACAGAGAGAGAGAGAGTAAAAAGGAGAGAAGGGTTTTTGTTCTTGCTGCCTTTTTGAATCAAGGAAAAAAGAAAAAGTGAATACACAAACCGGAGAGCTAAAAACAGAGAGAGAGAGAGAGAGAGAGGTTTTTCTTTTTCGTTTTCAATTTTCTTTCTTCTCTCACAGACAGAGGGGAGAGAGAGAGAAAAAGAGGAAAAAGGTGGTGGGGGACACTGGGAGAGATCTGATGAATCTGCTTTATCAATTGCCACCGAACCCAACTGTGTGTACTGTGTGTGAATATTTTTTTGGGGTATGTACAGAACATAAGGAGTATGAATGTAGCAACTATGTACGTATGTATGTTTTTTGTATGTATTGTCTCAGTGTCTCTACACTCTCCTCTCCTCTCTCTCTCTCTCTCTCTCTCCCCTTTATTATTGTCTCTGTTTTTTGACCATAGGACCCCAACGTCACGCGTGCAGGGACTCTGGTCGGAACACTGCACGTGCCGCCTCCGTGTATCTCGCTCCGAGGCTTATCCCCTTTTTCTTTTATTTTTTCGTATTATTAATACTAATAAATTGATGCAACAATATTTAGAGTTGCCTTAATACACTCATAATAATCCAATTATGTAATCATAACATTTGTTATATTATATTATTTTATCAGAATTATATTTCCTTTATTTCAAATTATTGACCATTCAGACATAACATCATACTTTATAATAAAATTATACAATAATATATATATGTTGTATTCATTAAAATAAATATAATCTTAACCTATATCAAATTTATCTAATTATTTTATGTTTATAATATAATATAATTATATGGTGGTTAAATCAACTTTCAGTTACGCTGACCTCTCCTGTTATTATAAGAATATACAAATTCTCCCTTATGACTATGAAAATTACATAAACCTACCTTATTGATTTTTTACTATTACAAATTGGCCCCTCTTATAGTCAAACTAACAGTCAATACTGATTTCAATTCAAATATTTATGTAATATTCCTATATTTATAATTAGACCTGACAAAAGACTAATCGCCTTCCTTCTCCATCAAATTTTCCTTTCATACCATATGAACCATTCCCCCTTCCACAAGAGCCACGTTGAGAAATCCATCGGTGTTCGTGACTTATTTTTAGACTTTAAAGGCTCACAAATAAATTCACCATCAAGTGCATTGTTTTCAGCAAAATTTATAAAAATCCCACCCAAGGGCAAAAGTAGAAAGATTAAATAAAATATTTGGATTAAAATTGGCATTGATTGTTTGTTTAACTATTATAGGGACCAATTTGTAATGATAATAAACAAACAATGTATGTTTATATAATTTATAGTAAAAAATGGAAATATTCTCATAATAATAGGGGATGTCAATATAATTAGTCCTTAAATATAATGTTAAATGCAATTTACCCCCTGTGTATTGTGAAATGAGCAAAAAACAAAAACAAAAAAGCCTGAAAAAAGCATTAACAAATTACCCCATGTGTTTAAAAAAATAAAGCAAATTATCCTCTATTAATAGTTTAGATAATGAGTAATTTGCTTATTTTTTCAAAACATCGATGATAATTTGCTATTTTATTTTTTATAGAAATTTTTTATTCATTTATCATATCATATAGATAAATTATAATTTTTATTTGAAATTATACATGTAATGCGTGTCAATTAAAATAATAGTAATTGTATGTCAATTCGTGTTCAAATACCATCTAATGTACATTTTAAACTATTTTGTGAGAATTATTTAATATTAATATTTTAATATGCTTTTATTATGTATAAATTTCATACGTTAAATTGTTATTTCATGAACGAGTAGTGCTAATAAAATTCAAATTCGTCACTTCTTGGTTAGCATGATTTTAATACCATATTAAATAGTCATATTATTCAAAACTTTAAATTATTTTTTAAAAAAAATATGTGATATTAATTTTTAATAATCTAATAGTTTATGTACTCGAGATCTAAATTAGATTTTGTGGGTTTTTTTTCTTTTAATTATTGTATATTCAAAAATAAAAGTAACCTTATTGATACAGTGCTATAGTCATTAATTATATTGTCATACATTATTCTTATTTAAATATTTACAATAAAAAATAAAGATTTGTTTAATTAAAAATTAGTGAAAAATAGAGGAAGAAGGGGTAATATGGAAGGTGTATGGAACGAGGGGGGATAATAACATGTCCGCACACAGGACAAAAGCGTATGTTGGTGGTGTGGTTTTTACAGGTGTCCTAAAGATGAAGATGCTAATATGCCTTTGCAATTGGACCCCAACTCAACCCCACCCCCTCCTGGAATCCAATGTAGCAACGACGTCGTTACCTTCATTGCTATGCAAAATATGCAATTAACTTTTTTTTCTTTGTTTCACCACTTAAATTCCTCGTATTTTTAGTGGTGTTGTTATACAATTCTCGAAAATAGTCCCATAACATTTAAAAAGAAGTTTCACATTCAATGGTCTTATTAGAAAATTGATGGAAAAAAATTTACGTATATGTTACGCGATCGTGTTTTCTTCTTCTTTTTTTTTTTTCATTCTAAAAAGATAACGGCCATGTGACATGCATGTAGTTTTTTTCTGTCGGATTCCTAATGAAAGTTGACAGGATGATCGAAGTGAGACTTTTTGCAAGTTACGCAATTAGTTTTGAGAATCTCATAAGTAATGGAGTTGAAAATATATTGAACATACATTATAAAACGAAAATGCATTTTTTGTTTAGATTTTTCATGTTATTAATGTACGATTTTTAAAAAAATAATTAATAATAAAGCATGACGGGTGCAATAATATTTCACGTTTGATTATTTTTTGTCTGGATCAAACTTAAAATAACCAGATTTTATTAAACAAGACGTGAATATTAAGGATATGAAGTTAAAATCCACGACGCGTTATAAAATAAGACTAGATACGCCATGCCACATTAATTATTAATTTATTGCTGTGAAAATATTCTAATACATTACAAATAACTTATTAATCACATAAGTGCAAAAAAAAAAAAAAAAAAAAAAGGTAATTTTTATTGATGGCCCATCTAACATTTATATAATCGATGCTAAATTATAACTGCTCTTCTTTTGATTTAAATAAATAGAAATACATTTCTCAAATATAAAATGATTATGTAGCTTCTATACGGTGATATGAAAATTCCTATTTTATGGTTAAAAAAATTATATAAAAAAAGAAAAGAATGGATGGGTAAAAATAAATAATTCAAACTACATATTAGTTTTTTTTTTTAAATATATAAAATTATAATTAATAATTCAAAAAGGTATTTTAAATAGTTTAGGAAATTTAAATGAAAAATCACTTAATATATACTAATATATATATATATATATATATATATATATATATATTATAAAAGCCCTTTTACACTCATAAATAGAAGTTTCTTACACTGTTATACCAATTTTTTAAACTACCAAACATACCCTCAATACCCCAAAACCCCACTCACACACACACCCCTCCCCCTTTTATTTATCTCTCTGCATAACCAAAATTAAAATTTAACCATTCTATTCAGCTATAAAAGCCCACTATTGAGATCGTCTCCTTCATTCGATTTACAGAATCTGGATAGTATCTTTAATTATTCAATTTATGCAATTTGGGTGGACGAGGAGAATGAAGACATGATGTTATATATGCATTAAAAATGATCAAAGAACATATGTTAAACACATTGGTTAATTAATATTAATATTTTTATCATAATTTTTTTATTTGTTCATGCATTGCGTGTGCGTATATTGTTATAGATTTTGTAATCAATTTCAATATTGAGAGAATTCTAGTATCGCATTCTATAAAATTATGTGCACGGGAACTGCATGTCACCATTGTTAGTTATAACAAAATGAACTCGTTGTTAGACAAATTGATATTAAGGGTATTTATAATTTTATATAAAACAAGAAAACTCTAACTTTGAGATGATGTACAGTACATCTCAAATATGGACCCGAAATGTATTAAATGGGCAATTGGATTGAGCCCATTAATACCTCACTTTCACGTACTTACTCTTTTTTCAGGGCCCAAACCCTTTCTCTGCAGATTCTGCCTCAATAATGCACCATTTCCATCCATCCTTCAAACGCTCCTCTTATGGCTATATAATATTTTTTTTTATAATTTAAAATATATTATATATAAATTGACGAATATAATAAATAATATTTTAAATTTTAAATATATTATGAATAAAAATAAAATATATAAATTAATATATTACATTAAAAAAATACAAAAAATGAAAAAAAAAAATTTAACAATTAAGGATAGTTACACTCTCTTCCTTTGAGGTTTTGTGTAGTTACACGTAAATTCCTATGATTTCATAAATTACATCTAGCATCCATGGAGTCTGTTTTTATCTATTAAATAAGTTCATCCATTAGTCAAAATTCATCAAATTTGTTGAGATTAACAAATATATATATATATATATATATAAAATATATTAACCCCTAATTGACTTATTACTAACATATTGCAAGTCGAATAAATATCGTCATACATTTTTACGCGTTAATAGTGTGATGAGATATATCTTCACCGTTATAAGAGTAGTTTAGTTCAAAAAAATTTGTTTGACCTGCAATCAGTCAATCGAGGGTAAATATCAATTTTCATTCAGTTTTTTTTTTTTGTTAATATCAACAAATTCAGTTAACTTTAAATAACAAATAAACTTATTTGTTACACGAAAGCAAACCTCGTGAGTATTAAAAATAATTTCTCAAACCACAAGTGGTTATGCATGATTACACCAAATATTAGGGAGGGGAGTGTAATTATCTCTGTGAGTTAATATAGAATTTGGAAAATTGAATAGGTAATTATATATATATATATATATATATATAATATATATAAATTTATATAGTTTCTTTTATTGTGTTTAATTTAATTCAATTAGGGACGTATTTTTAAATCATAGTTCAAAAAAGTGAAAAATTTTCATTCTTTAGTGTTAAATATGGTGGTTGAGAGTTAGTGATGTAAAATTACTGTTAATTTTTTTACAAATAATCATTTTATTTATAAAAATTAAAACCTATTTCGGGTTACTTTTTATGTAGGAAATTATATATTTTGACTTGTTCCACAAAATACAGATGACACTCGTGTCATGTATAACCGGCTCAAAATTATATAAATAATTCATAAATATATACTTTTTCTTTTTACAAAATATAAAAATATCCAAAAAGTTTAATTTAAAAAATACAAATTAATGCTGGTATTAAAAATTATGATAAATTACAACGAGCTCTTTTGAAATTTTGTATAATTTCAAATACTTTGTTGTTGTTTAAAAAATTATTAATATTTCTATGATTTTAACGGTCACCCAATAACGGGCCGAATTCGGTAATCTACCTTAAGTTTTCATTCAATTTTATGGTAAATTGACTAAAATGACCTTATGAACTATATATTATAATTTTATTTATTCCAAGTCAATAATATTTTTTATAAATTTTAAATTTTTTCATCAATCTTGTCCAAAAATTTTTATATATATTTTTAAAAAATAAATAAATACAACAATTATATATTTGATAATTTCAAGAGTCTCATTTAAGAATTACATAATTTTATTAGATATAAAGGTCTGATAATTTTTTAAATAATGATAGAATATTCATAATTATAGCAAATTAAAAAAAGTATTATAATTAAAATTCAAGTATAAGATCCAAGGGGACCCGGGTTGAAATGATATGGGTCGGATCCAACTCATATTAATTTATTGTTATGTTCATTGAATTTGATTCATTACAACTGCACTAATTCAATTCTTTGTTTCCAAAAATACACTCTCACTCCTCTGAAATTCCATTTCTGCCCCAGCGATCTAGCGCCACCGCCATGACAGATTCGACCACCACCGCCGAGCAACCGACGGAGCCACCACCAACATCCACTCCCACCTCCGTGGCTGCGACATGCCACCTCTACCCCCGCCGCGAGCCCTTCGACCACGGCCTTCTCCCCATTCCCAAACTCATCTTCACGGATGGCACGCAGACTCTGTCCAACCTGAAATCCACGCTTCTCTCATCCAGTTCCAATCAGCGGGTCAACTCGGATACCCTGGCCCGGGTCCTTCAAATCCCCATTGGACATGCGCGGCTTCTTATCGAAACCATGTCCTCTGTTTTGCATGATGATTCTGATCCTTTAGTCAAGGCTTGTGCTCCGGACGAGATCGATGAAATTGGGGTCAATGTGTTTGATTTGCTTGTCTTCTTATATATACAGAGTTACAAGAGGTTGCTGCCTAAAGGGCATAAGGATTCTGCAGCTGTCGCTGATGTTTGGCCGTCAACCTCGGCTTTTGACGGGTTTTTGTCTGCCCTTTCTCCGTTGCAGGTGATCACCTTTGCTAAATTTTGGAAATTTTGGAGTTTCTTGGGGTTGGATTGGAAATGTCGATGAATTGTGTGCTTATCGGGTTCAGTTGTTAGAGTCTTATCATTCCCAATAAGCATTCTACTACCCTTTGCAGTTGGTCCGCAGCAACAGCCGTAAGTTTATGCCATCTCAAGCCGACGAACAGGCTCACCAGCTATCCTATTTGCAGAGGCACATTGGGAATATTCTTTCGCTCTTGGCAGACTCCGCAGAAGGGGAAGCTGATGAATCTTTGGTATGCACATTTTATTGGCTTATATGCATTTATCTGTGCAAGATTTATTCTTTAATTCGAGAGGAAGTGCATGCTCCTGTATGTGCTTTTAGATTAATCTTTTTGCTAAATTGCCCTAGAGTGTTAATTTTACATTTCTTTTGGTGTTTATATTGTAATAATAAGCTTTAAATGCCGCTTGTCCTTGAGCTTGTATTGAAGTGCTGTGTAATATTTTTCCTGCCAGGTTCTGTCCATGGATAAATTTGAGCATCTTGGTTTTCTGATTTATTTTGCGGAGAAAGGATCATCTAAAGTCCCCATGAGCCAGATTGCACCATTTTTTGCAAACTCCGATCCTGATATGCCTGCTGCTCCTGTTCCCGCATCACAAGTTCTTGACTGGCTTCTAGAAAATATATCCTCGACAATGGAATACATTGCTGATAGAGTTTCTCAGAAAGAAAATGGCCCAGGTACTTCTTCTGATCAGGATGTTCAAATGGGCGATGCTGCTGCAAGTTCATTGAAACCCTCAAGCAGTACTAAGGGTCCGAGTTTCATCGAGGGGATCTCTAAATCATCATATGTGAAACAAGCATCTGATCTTAAGGGTACATCTGTAAAGGTGAACATATTTTACTATGTAGATCTTGTATCCTATGGTTGCTTTTCCTTTATGAAATCTAGTTTGCAGTAATATCATAAGTTGAATTCGGATTAGGGCAGATTGAGATGAGGTGCTTCACATGTATTTATTAATTTATGTGAACTGTAAAGGCACAGATTTCTTCGGAGTGTTATGGTCTACTCTGTGAGCTTAGCTGAAATATACTGTTTTCTATAATGACACAAGTAGTCAGAATGAGCTCTTTCTTACTTTACCATGAGAAGGAATGTGAAGAGCAACATTTATTTATTTTTCTGCCTTTCCCATATCTCCCAACTAAACCTCACGTAACAGAGGAAAGAAACAAACATCGAACTTGCCAAAATTAGCGGTGGCTTCGATGCGTAGCCAATGTTTTAATGCAAATTGTAGGAGCTTGCTTTCAATTTAACATCATTTTCAACTCTCTGATTGGGTTGATGTGCCACCAGTCACAAGCATAGTTTTTGATGTGATTATGACCTGTGTCTCTTGCTTTTCAGAGATTACCTCTTACGTGATTTATTTTTTGGCTTAGGTTGCAAATTGCCACGAATCAGTCATTTATGTTTTGGCACCACTGAACTATGCAACAGTCTATGGATGCTCTGATGCAACTATAGTCATTGGAGCTGTTGGCAAGGTAGTCATTTGGTTACAGTTGACACATGATTCCCTTTGTAAGTATGTGGATTATATATGACTTGATAGTGACATTATGGAACATGCATGCAAATTATGATGACTATAAGCAATTTCATTGTGTATGATGGTCTGCAACTATAGTAGATATGCTACGAGTTATTGATATATGTCAACTCTGCACCCGGATTGTAAATATAAATTCCCCACCAGTACATTTCTTGATTTCTTTAGTATGACGTATTACATGTTGATGTAATAAGACTAGAGCTGTAATGTCTACAAAATTCTCTTACAGGCCATTAGAGTTGAACATTGTGAACGCGTTCATCTAATAACTGCAGCAAGACGTATCTGCATAGCAAACTGTCGTGAATGTCTATTCTTCTTGGGGGTTAACCAGCAACCCATCATTGTTGGTGATAATCATAAGTTGCAGGTCAGTCTCGTTCTTCATTTGGTGCCTACATCGATGTTTCATGGATTACCTTGTACTGCGATAAATTAATAGTCTTACATGTTATTTAAATTCGTTGTGAGCGGTCAAGATGCATTAAAAATATGTACATATTTTATAAATTTGTGATTTTCAATGTGTATGGGCTTTAATGAATGATTTTCATCCAGACAACCCAATTCAATACCATATGAAAAAGAAAAACAAACTTTTAGAAAGAATATTAGATGGGTGTTAAACTTAGCATTTCATTATATTATAGAATACATAAATTTGTAAAAAAAATTAAAATGATAGGGCTCTGGTACGCTTAACCTTCCCAAATGATTTATTGGAGTCGCGTTTTGGGTCGTATTTCAATGAGCATTGGCATGTAATATTTCTGTTTTCACTGTTGAATTTCATATTCAATAGGTGGCTCCATATAATACATTCTACAAGCAACTGGAGGAGCACATGAATCAAGTTGGCATTGTCCCTAACATCAACAGGTGGGATGAACCCGTGGCACTTGGACTGGTTGATCCACATGATTCATTATCCCATCCTGCTGGTGTTTCAGATGTTCAAGCTGAATCTGCTGCACGCCTAGACCCAGATCATTATACTGATTTTGTGGTACGTGCTTTATTAAAGGACTATCGAGGTGGTGAAATATTGTAGATGGATTGTTCCGTGTATGTGCAAAACTCATTTTCCAATATTCTAAATTTCTAACGCACACAATGGCTCATAAAACTATGGTTCATGTGTTAACATATGTCCCACGGAGGTTCTTTTTTTTTGCTCCATTGATCTTCCTCTTTTCATTCATATAAATTTCTGGTAAACAATAATATGCATTGTGATCATGCTCAGATTCCAAATTGGTTGGAAAGTGAACAAGCTGGTTCAACGAAAGATAATCCCTTTCCTTTACCTGATGCTTACCTTGCATCACAGCAGAAGAAAGTATGTCAAGTATCATCTGTTCTGGGCCTCTAAATGGTTCACTGTGGTTTTGTTTTCTGGCTGAAATTTTGCATTAATTGGTTGATTTTGTTTTTTGATTGAGCTTTTAGACCAAAAGCTTGGGGGAGGTTAAGCAAGTTTTGAAAGACACTCAACTTGAAGAGAGCCGGAAAAGAGAATTGTCAAGTGCTCTCCATGCTTGTTTTAAGGACTGGTTATATGGTAATGTCTGTTACTTAAAGAAATATAAGGTTTTTCCCATGTAGATTAATGTATGGAGTATGTATGCATAGAGATATGATGAAATCTGTCTTTATTTTTCTACTTTTTCTATAATGTTGACACATCTGCATGCAGTTTTTCTTCAAGAATAATATAACCCTATAATCTATATGTATGTCAATGAGTTGAAAATGAATAGATTTTACTTGTTATAGAGCTTGGAATCTGCTTCTCTTATTGTTTGATGATAAGTTGGTTTCCTTCCATTTCATATAATGAAAAATGCTGGTATATCTTTTTGCAATTTCAGGTTCATTGATATATTTCCTTCTTTTTTATCCTTGAATGACTCTGGATGAGCCTATGCTTTTGGTCTAAATTGAACAAAGCAAATTGATTTTTATTTAAGCTGTAAAATTGTGGTTCTTCTTAATTCTAATCTTAACTTCTATACTAAGCTTGAGGGAGGTCTTTGTTTATCTTTTCTCTTTTCTTTGGACTATTATGCCAAATCTAACACCAGATGATTAGTACCATGCCCAAGTTTTCTATAGGCAACTTATTTTGATCTTTTCTTTAATTAAATGTTCATTGAGCAGAAGCTGGCATTTCCATCAGCAATACAGATTTGAATTTATACTTGATGAGTTAAAAGACTAGATTTTTGTCTCGTACACTTAACCTCAAGTTCCTCTCCACAACAACACATTACATGTTGCCTAATGCGTACCCCAAAACTTCAAACTTTTGCATCTAATGAATGTTGTGCAAATAGGTTTGACCATTGTTGTGTTTCTAAATTACTGTCTAGGAAAAGTGATGCCTTTTAACTCCCATGTTTCTATGAACAGCATCAGGAAATATCCGGCAGCTTTACTGCTTACAGGGTGAATGAGTGCATATGCTGTAGCTGGAGCAAAGCAAGTGAGAATGGATTATTTTTTTGGGTTTCAATTGATTAGTACTTGACCGGTTTGGTCTTTCTTACAATTTTTGTCGAAGAGGCTGCTGGGACTTGAATGCTGTCAAGTTAGCTACTTGAAATTACTTCACAGGGTCAAACTCATGTAGATTCCAGTTAACACGAATATGCTAACTTGTAAATCCAATTTGTGAATTATATTGTAATTCCGGAATAATGTTGTTAGATTTAAGTACAGGGTCTCAAAGGATCGAAAGATGAGTTGAAAACCTTTTAGAGGGTTTGAGTTGTTTTTTCTTCTGAATTTTGCCTGCCATTTGAGCATTGAAATTTTCAACTAATTGTTTGCTTTGAAACTCTTCCAACTCCTTGGGTTAGAACTATTTGAAACAGGATCTCTTGGCATGATTTCTGATTAATGCAGCAAATTGCTTCCTTGAACTCACTAGGTGCAACCAAAATCTACTCTAATCAAGTGGGTAGCTCTTCCAAACATCGTAAAGATAGTCTTGCAGTTCTTAGTCATAGATTGAAGGCAAATTTTGCACAAGAGATGCATCAGAATCCAACAACCCATTTGAAGAAAAATGTGGCCTCAACTGGTAATACAGGAAGTAAACCTTATAAAATGAACATAGTTACAAATGAAAGGACCATACTAAGTAAATCAATCACACGCAAACAATATCTTATGTAAAGAAAATTGGCATCATGTTGCAATTTCCAGAAAATCTTAACAATGCCCGATGACTTTACATGCCAACGGTTATGATAATTTCTGTGCAAAGAATTGGCATCTCATTGACACAAAATTATTAAAACAACAATCGGAAATCTCTAACAGCAAAAAGGTGAGCAAAGAGAAAAACCAGCCCCAGAGTACATTACATTTCTGAAACAAGTGTACAGCAAAGACTGGTGCGAGTTGATGAACTAATTAATATTGGGCCGTTTCTTGGTGGTGTAAGGATAATATTCTTTGCCAGTGTCAACTCGCGTGGTTTGACCTCCCACATCAATGAAGGAAGATGTGGCTGCAAGGGCAGCTCCAGCAGAGATTGCTGTTGAAATGCTCTTCCCTGCACAGATGATGAACATTGGCTAAATTCCAAACATTTTGTAATCTTGCAGAAAGAAGGAACACAGATAATACACCCAAAACATAGACTCATTCATTGTAAGAGAGTGCAAAAAATGGTAAAGAGGAAGCAAAACTGACGTATTAAGAAGATGAGGCCCCTGATACTTAAGAAACTAGCTGACATATTATCAGCCAATTAATGAGCAGAGAAATTAGCAATCTTAAGAAGACAGTCAATCTCAAATTTGTTTTCAGAAGTGGTTATCCAATGTCAAAGAACATCATAAGCAACAGCAAAAGGAAATACAAATATATGCATTTTTACAGTTGCTATCAGGCCTAGCCAGAAGCATTTAAGTCAGCAGCATGAAAGCTTTTTCACTGTTGATACGAATAAACAATACATGTAACTATACCAAATAAATAAGTGCATGCCATTACATATCAAACACTTCACAATTATTAGCTCCGGAAAAGAGTCAATCAACAAGATGCTCATTTGTCAACGTGTATTAAAAATAAACAATATGCAATGGTCCCAAGATATTTGGAATGCTTTCCACACACTAGAATGAACAAGGAGTATTCCTACGAATAACATATACAATCCACCGTCAATTCTAAATCTCAAATGTTCATAAAAATGAGTGGAACCATCAAGTTTTGACTGTGTACAACCTCTAACCTAAAGAATGAAATGGAAATTTAGAATTCACAAAACTGCATAGACAATAAAATTGCAGAGATAAAGAAAACACTAAGAATACCTCATTTCCATTCAGCCATGCAGAGAAGATGAAATCATACTCACATTGTTTATTACCATAAAATAACACTAAATATCAACAAGAGGGAAACATGTTTACCTTATAACCCAAAATAGAAGCACCAGCAACAAATCCACCAACAGCTCCATTAACAAAGTCTCTTTTCATCCTGTAGTTCTGCACCAGCTGCTCTACCCAATGTAGACTCCACCAATTGCAGCAAATGTAACTCCATAGTTACCCATCATCTTCAGGGTCCGGACCAGACCAGGAAGTGCAACTCTTCTCTCAACACGAGGTACATCATGCCAAGTAGCAACAATGGTACCCCAAATAGTGCCAGCAACTAGACCTGTGGTTGCACCTTTTATTGTTTTCATCATAGGAGTTTCTTCATCTTCCATTTGCCTTAGCTCCTCAGTATCCATTTTATTTTTTTTCAACTAGTATAATAGCAAATGCTGTAATGCTCAATGTGTCAGGCCAACTTATGAAAGTGACAAGTAGTTATCAGCCAGTCCAGTAGGTATAAAGAAACCTAAAGTGATAGGGAGGGATGCAAGAAACGGAAATATTTAATAAACTTCCATTCACTGATTCACAAGAATAAAAACACTCAGTAGAAAACGGAATGTGATAATGTTCAAAATCCACATAGCGGCACATATCCGATCATCAATGATCTCTGTCCAACTCAAGACTTGACATGACGGGTTCCTAGGCTGGTACCACTTTCCTCTATATTTAAAATGTCTGTAACTTTTCTCTTATATTGGTTTAAAGGACACTACAAAGCAAATGCTTGTACAAAAATAATTACAAAGACATTTAATATTTCACAAACTACTGCATCCCTTTCTTTCATGCTTCTCAATCACATTCAGGAAGGCTAAAAAATTGAGCAATCTTCTGTTCAAAAGGAAAATATGATGGAAATTTAATTTCCAATGCCTTATGTTCTCCATCATGCTTCCTTCCAAGGTTCTGAACCAAATAGTCAGTTAGCCGAAAATGGCATAGAATTTTTTGGAAACAATTGTCTAACCTGAATTTGCAATCATCAAAATTCAATCTTTTACTCCAAAAATCAAGAATGATTCTTTCCCCCAGCATTATTCTAACGAGTAAGAGCATATCGGCCCACAATTTAAAAAATCTGATCAAAAGGTATAAAACAATCAAATGCACAAACCCTTCAATGCTAATTACGTTGGCTAAAATTAATAACCACAAAAAATACAAGCTCTCGACAGACAAACTCCATACTCCTAAAGCTTCGAGCCCTAGAATCAAAACTTCACACAGTTTTCCGCAATGAATCAAAGAAACACAAGAAAAAACAATCTAGCTCATACGTACATTCCCATATAGTTCATTCAAGAATACAGAAAAACACAGATAGAGAGAGGGAGCTCACCTGAAATGAGAGTGATCTGTCTTCGCCCGATTGACAGTTCCACACAGAGTTCAGACTTGAGAGAGAGAGAGAGAGAGAGAGAGAGAGTAGCTAAACAGACTGAAGGTGAACAGTTTTCTGGGCCTACTTCCAAAAATGGATCTGGGTTGCTTCCTTAATGGGCTGTCAAGTGGCCTTGGACTATCAAATTTTTTGGACTATACTTTTAACTACCATATTTCAAACAAGGAGAAGTTTTACTTCTAGTCCCGTAGGGTTGTATTTTCGATCTCATAGTTTATAAGTTTCAAATTTTAGTTTCATAAGGTTAAAAAATTATAGCATTTGAGAAAAAAAAAATCACTGCAATTTGAAATAAATGCGCCACAATTTTTATTTTTATTTTTTTCATTTGGGGCAAAAAATGCTACAAATTTTTATTTTAGGCAAAATTATATTTTTGGTCCTGTAACTTTAGGTCGTTAGCACTTTTAGTCCTGTGACTTACTTCATTTACACATTTAGTCCTTTTTTTTTTTTATGAATTTAGTCTTGAGCATCTCACATTTGGTCCTTTTTTGATAAATTAGTCTTGTGTTGACAATTTTGGTCTCATTTACACTGTAATAAATCTCATTTTTTTGGTCCTGTAACTATAAGTCGTTAAGACAAAAATTGTCAATACATGATCAAATTTGCCAAAAGGACCAAATGTGGATGCTAAGGACTAAATTAGTTAAAAAAAAAGACTAAATATGTAAATGTAGTAAGTTACATGATTAAAAGTGCTAATGATCTAAAATTATAGGATCAAAAATATAAATTTACCTTTATTTTATGAAATTAAATATACTAAATTCATAAACTGTGAAACAAAAAATATAATACTCTCTAGCGTGTTGGACCAAAAGATCAATTTTTCCCCCTTTGGCACCAAAAGTGCTCTCATGTGTTAGTTTGAAGTATTTGTACACAACTCAATTGCATTACCATTTTATATGGGTGGTCATTAAATTTCCTTTAGTCCTAAAAAATTGAGAAAAGAGGAAAACAAAAAAGAAATCATTTGAAAATAAAATAAAGGGTAAATTACAACCACCTCCTTTGAGATTTGACATAATTACAAATATTTTTTCATTATTTGAAAATTTATCAATACCCCCTGATTTTAACAGTTGTCTAATAATCAGCCCAATCCGTTATTTCGTTCTATTTTTGTGGTGAACTGACCAAAATGCTATTGTGGATTAAAAATTATAAGTTTATTTACTTGTTAATTTTTTTTATTCTTTTATAGACTAAGTGGATAGTTTTTTTATAATTTTAAAATTTTCATTCATTTAGTTTGATTTATTTTATAAGTTTTAAATTTTTTATAAAAAAATACGCAAAACTATAAGGGTAAAGTTTATAGTTTTAGAACTCCATCCAAAGATTACATAATTTCATCAAACATCAGGGGCGGGTATTTATAATTTTTTTAACAACGAGTGGGTATTTGTAATTATGTCAAATTTCAAGAAAGATCGATATAATTTATCTTAAAATATATATATATATTTTGTATCTATTGCAACCAACCCAACCATTATTGTGTTGTTGGTGGATAATAAAAATATATATTAATGTTGACATCAAAATTTTGCAAATAACCAAAACATTTTATGTAAATCGGTGAGATATTACTTTATTGATTATTGCAATTCCAGCAAGAGAAATGAAACATATAAATCAACCCTTGTCAGTTCAAAACATACGTTTGCATACTCTTACACATTCAGTGAGGCTTGAACTCGTGACGTTTATATAAAGAAAACAGGTGAATTAACTACTAAATTGATGTGCTGGTCATTAACATCTTACTGTTCTAACTTGTCCACCACTGTCCGAAATGTCATTGGAGCAACTGAGAATCACAATACAATTGATACATACATCAATGTTCATGCCTGTTTACTCCGAAGGGATCATCTCTACTAACAATGAGCATAAAGAAAGCATCACAGAGACCTCAGTGTTGAGTGAAATGAACAAAAGTTCTAAGTTGAAGAAATACATAAGATACTAAAGAAGTTGAAAACTGCAACAATTCAAAGCGACCAGTGCATGTGCTGGACCGAAGAATCATAGCCCCTCGATGGCTCAATTTCATGGTATTGCCCGTCGGTTGGTTGAGCCAACCCGAGATCTCCGCTGTACTGAGAAATTTGGGCTAAGCCCATATCAGGAGGCATCTCATGAAGAGTGTTACTAGCTTGATTGCCCTTAAAGCCCCATGAGCTGCTGGCCGACGGCTGAACAATGGCCGTCCCGTCAGGACCAAGAAAACTGTTTACCCCAAGGCTCAAGGATTGGCTTGTTGAGCCCCAGGGCTGATTTGACAGAAGAGAGAGAGCACTGCTTGTGTCAGAGACTCCGCTGAAACATTCGTCTGAGGATACTCCAAGGCCGGTATAACTTGGCCGAGTTGGCGAACCTTGCAGAAGATCAGGTAGAGGAGTTTGTAAGCTGCTCTGCCATGGAAGCTGATACTTTCCTCCAATAGTAGCTTCATTGCCCGATCCTCGTTCAGATGTTGCGTTTGTGTTTGTCCATGAATCTCTTCCAGTGAGGGAGGACGAGTAAGCACTGAAGTCCATCACAAAACCTCCACTTTTGCTATGGTTATCTGCAAGCCGTGACACCAAATCACGGTTAAGTAATCTTAGCTAATAGTAACACGAGTGAAGTATTCTTAGAAATTAAATAAATAATGTCCGACCAAATGTGGACGGAGAAAGACTTCCGTAGTGGGAGGATAGTAAAGGTCCTGGCTGTGGCTTCCTCCTACGCTGGTTGTGGCCGGCAAGGCGTCTGCGGCAACTCCGTTTTCCTTGGTCAAATTCGGGCAATTGATGAAACCTGGAGAAAGGCTAACCAGGGAGTTATGATTCGAACAAGAAAACTTCAATTCTACCAATCTGTTGTCTTATTTGAATTTTATCCGTGATACTCAGAAAAGCATATCATTCTCAGTTCTCATTTGCGAATGTGATTAATTTCCCAAAAAAATACTATTCTGATGTTGGAAGAATAGGAACAAGATCTTTTACCTCAGCTGTCGAATTCATGTAACAAAAAGTTTCAAACCTTAACAAACAGCTGAAACACACTTTTACTTGTATTCTTGTCAAAAATATTCTTGCATTGACACTCAATTCACAAAAACACGAGCTCCCGTATATACTCAAGAATAAACTTTATGCGAACGAACAAAAAGGATAAAGAAGACGACTAGTACGTAACGAAATACCACCAGATGCTGATGGCAAACCAGGAACCAGTGATTTCTATCGCTTCATAGTAAAACATTCTGAAATTCTCTTAATGAGTTCAAACATAGTACTGAACTATGACCTGGTGTAAATTCCCAGAAAACAGATATTCGTTAGTATGTTGTTCAAGTATTTCCCAGATAATAATTATTACTGCGACAAGTTAGAGTTGACTTGGCTTTAGCGTTGCAAGAATCCTCTTCCTTCCTCTGTTCATGGTCGAAAAACTTCCAAGTAAATTTTCCCTCCACTCGACTTCATTCTCTCTGAAATGCTATAAATAACTCAATTATTACCAAGATTTCTCAAAGAAACTGTCCTCTTAATCTCATCAAAGCAAAGTCAGTCTTCATTTTCCTTCTTGCACTTTCTTTTCGTTCAAGCTCAACCACCAACCTCAAATGTCCCTACTCAGCAAACTCGAGTATGAATTCATCGAACACTCGATGAGAATACTATAGCCCAAAAGCAACCTGCCGAAAGTTTCATTTTCTATTCCAGCACAACAGTGTTGTTTTTTCTTAATTCACAAAACAACATTAGAAAGTCCAATAATATCACAGTCAATGTCATAAATGAATTTACAAAGGCCTCCAGACAAAGGATATGAAATGAAAACCACATCAGAACAAAAAACAATCATAGAACAATTAATCTAACACATACATAACAATCAACTACACCAAACCAACAAAAAACAAGAAGCATAATCCACAGTGGACAAAGAAAAGATAGCACTAACCTTATCTATAGTAAAGTTAATGTGACATTATGCTTGTAGTTAATCAGCATAAATCCAAGGATTCAAACTTCTTAATAATGGATAAAGAGAAAAGATCATGTAATTAAAAAAAAAAAAAAAGGAAAAAGGCTGACCTGCTGCACTGTTGGCAAAACCTTTGCTCAAGGCCTGCAACAATGACCCTTGGGGACTTGGAATGCATACCACAAACTTTGTGCCTACAATAATAGGCCTTAGCATCACTCAGATCTACCTTACAACCCTCCACCTGGCACCGAGGCGGCTGGCCTCCCTGCACCAGGCCAGTCCTACCTTTCTTGGCCGGAGACGGCGGAGGCGCCGCCTCCGGCAACATCCCACCACCGTTTTTGGGCCGCAATCCAGAACCCACACCCTCAAAGTAGATTTTCTTCCCAAACTTCAAGCCATTGATTGAGTCAGCCCCAGCACCTGATGAAGAAGAAGAGGATGAACCCTTTTCCATTCTTGAAGTCTACAACCCATTCATTGCTGATTTGTGAATCAGATGAAAGCCACATGCATCATCTCTAGGAACACAAAAAGGAAAGGAGACATATATTCAAACAAACACACCAACAAAGATATGGGGCTATAACTAAAAAGAAAAATTGGTTCTTTATCCCAGCTCCAAAATTACTTCAAAAAGCAGAAAACCCCTTTAGACCCTCAAAACAATGAAAAAGTTTCTGTGAGTATTTCAACTGAATCACTGGAGACTAGATATCAAAGCAAATACTTGAATGCTTGTATATATTTTAAAAATTTTTGGTTTGTGGGAATTCTTGACATGGGAGTTTGTGAGTGAGGGGGTGTGTGTGTGTGTGGTGGGAGAGTAGTGGTGTAAAGTAGAGACCTGACATATGGGCCATAATGCCAGCTTGGGGTGTGTGCAGAGAGAAGTATTTGTGAAGCAGTGAAACTTGACTTGTGTCAAAACACAAATAATGGAGAAGCAAAGCAAATGAAGGAGACAGTGTTTTGTGAGTTTTCCATTGCTTTTTTGGGAGCTCTTGGCAGCTTTTATAACGTTTACTACTTTTTCCGCTCACTAACTCAACTGTCGTTTTTATCAACCCCTTCCCCCCACCCCCCTCTCTCTGTGCATGAAAATTCAATTCTAGCTAGGGAATAATTATATAAAACCCCTTCTTTATACAAAATTAGCTGAAAACCGGTTGTGTTCATGAAATAGGTAATTGTTAATTTTTTTTTTTTTGTATTTTCTAAAATAATGCACGCTTCTCCCCCTGTTTGTTCCCCTCAACGGCATTAAAACATTAGGGCTTTTATCCGTCATATTCTTGTGTTTGATAGTGGTTGATTTTCAATAGTAAAAAATGAAAGATTCAAATTGTATCAATATATAAATATAATTTATATTTTTATACATACATAATTATATATATATATATATATATATATATATATATATATATATGTATGAAGCGACGACAAACGACTGTCGCCGCCATAACTCTCGATTTCGCCCAGCAGCAAAGGAGGCGCCCAAAAAAAATGTGTCGCCGTTCACCCGGCCCCAATGATAACGATGGTCCGGGCGATGCGATACCCCTTTCTTTCTTTGGGCGATAGGCACTCAAATCTAGAGGAGCGGAAATCCAAGCGACGCCGAGTCGCCCTGGTTTGTGTTGGCCGGATACCAGTGCCGACGGTAGTGGAGGGGAACAAAAAATAAAATCAAAATGGAAAAAAAATATAATTTTTTGTTTTTTAAACTAACTTTCTGAAATTTAAAATGGAATCCAAATATTAAATTTTTTATTTTAAATAAATATATTTAATTTTTTTGTTAAATAGGTAATGATAAATTTTAATTTAAATATATATTTTTACAGTAAATAATATACCTTAAAATATGAGATACTTTTTTAGTATTTGGAGATTTAATTAGTATTTTTTTAATATATTTAAAAATAAATAATAATTTAAATTAGTTAATAATATATAATTATACCTAATATCAACATGCAAACTTCTATTTTATTTTATAATAAAGTGTAATATAGACCTAATGGGATATTTTTGTCGTATTTATTGTTAAAAGTTGAGAAGAAAATATTTGTACTGGCACGACTCACAAGTGTAATGCATTTTCCATTTGTTAATAATGAAATAAGGTTTGTTTGCAGGATTTATAATAACACAGATAATTTTTTACCTATTTCATCAATATAAGTGAATTTTTTCAACTAATTTTGCATAATACAGGGAGTTTTATGTAATTATTCCTTCTTCCAATTTCCATATGACCATTAATGACATACACCTAATAATTAGAAGCTTATTATATATATATATATATATATATATATATATATATATTTTTATTATTTTCAAATCAAAATTTTCTGCTCTTTTACATTTAGACATTTGTGATATCTGAGTCTAGTTTTCTTGTAAGGTTTGGATGTGGGGGCTGAGAGGAGGACTTGTGGCTGCTCTGCATTTAAGATCATAAACTACCTTCTTTTTTTCACCTTTTCTTTTTGTCTTTTTGGATTTTGGAGGGGGGTGGGATTAGAGGTGTTGCCATTTGCTGTGACTTAGATATCATTGCACACCATCTCCGCGAACATATAAAAAAAAATTAATGTAAGATGATAAAAAAAATATTAAAAGAATAAATTATAAAAAATATGAAGAAATAAGGAGAAAGAGAAATGTGGGGCAGTGGGTGATTATGAGGAAAAAAATAATTATAAAATTATTAAAAAATATTGAAACTACTAATTTGATCAAATAATTTTAAAAGGAAAAAAATAAAATGAATGATAAATTGAGATAATTTAAAATTGATAAGGTCAAAAGATTTTTTTTAATAATAGTACATATGATAAATTGTCAATTGAGTAATAGCATTTCTCCAAAAAAAAAAAAAAAAGAAAAGAAAAAAGAAGAAAAAAAACAGGGGGGCAGGGGGTGGGGATATATAGAACTATTAATATTGTGTTAGATTATGAAACCATGTAAGTATTAATTTGAAACAATAAAATTAAAAACATCAATTTTAGAAAGGAACAAAAAACATTTGTCCCAAAAAAATAATTGATTTTGTCTATATTCATTTCTTGTTTTTTTTTTTTATATATATAATTAATTTTCTAGTGAAGCTTCTTGATTTCATAATTTCTTATTAATGAAAAAAAATTAAAAAAACTATATTTTTTGGAAATTAAGGATACAATGAAATTATAATTATAGTCCTATATGATACGAGGTTCAACACTTTTAACTCTCCACTTGATGAGATTCTCAAAATTGAAAAAAATCGATATATTTAATTCTGTACTTTAGAGAATATTCAAAATAATTCCAAAACTGATAAAACTCGACACATTTAGTCCATAAATCTCGTAAAATAAAGGAGTAAACGTGTCGAGTTATTTTATTTTAGTGATTTTTAAATATCGAATTTTCTAAATCTTATTTTCAAAATTCATAACATAAAGGGCTAAAAACATAGAGGGGAAGTAAAGATGTAATTTTGGCTGAAGGATACAGTGTCCTTTATTTTGAAGGGATAATTCCAGTTCCAAACATGGCAAGCTGCTGTGAAAAGGCAGTTTAAATGAAACTTGTACTTTTATGTGGTCATGAACCAATCATTATCCTTCACATTTCTTAGGTACAACTCCCTCCCTCCCTCTTGTACACACAGAATTTTACCCTTATTAGGTTTTTTTATTTTTTATTTTGGGGGTGGGGTTGGGGTATTTCTAAATGATGAGGTTGCTTCATAAAGTGAACTATTTGCTGCTAACTGTGGGGGGAAATATTGGTTTGCAACAATTTTGGGTGCATTAAAAGAAGAGAAAGTAATTTACCTATTATGGGTTATTTTGACTTGTTTGTATGATGATTGGAATTTTAAATACCATGGAAAAAATATATTAGTATTGATGAGTAATAAATATTTTTTGTTCATAATTTCATAGCTGATTTTTTAAATTTGAAGCCCCACAAACAAATTTATCATTAATGGTACTTTTATCAGCAAAATTAATAAAATTTTTATCCAAGGGCAAAATAAGAAGGTTACATAAATATTTAGATTGAAATCAATATTGATCGTCAGTTTGACTAATAGAGGGGTCAATTTGCAATTGTAGAAACTAACAAGATAAGTTTATGTAATTTTTATAGTAAGAGAGGGTGAATTTGTATATTCTCATAGTAATAGGGGAGGTCAACGTAATTTTTAAAATGATAATTTTTAATTAATATAAAGTATAAGACGAGGGTTTGAATGTTTGTAGATAATGAGGTAATTTGCATTAAAATTTAAATGTTCAAATACAAACGTCAATATATACAGAATGATATTCAAACCAGCTACAAGATTCAAAAACTAACTATCATACATTTACAAGTACCTCGAATTATACATTTCAAATTAAACTATACTTGATTTAATCAAATCCCATAAATAAAAAAATAAAAAAAAACTCATATTTTTAGCTAATAATGATCACATTGACACGTCCCATCGCCACGTATTTCATGTAGCAATTAAATTTCAGAAAAAGAACATGAAAAATTTATTTATGCACATTAAAATTAAATTTTTATGTGCAGTGTTTGTTGCTATAAAGATTTTAACAGAAATTTATCTGACAAAACCACATGATGTAATACTGAAGCAGTACTTATGCATGTGAAAAGTGTGGTGCAGTAATAATGTGAAAAATTGTACACAAATCCTGCGAATGTGGAAGTCTATTTCCATCACCACAACCACTTTTTCATGCCAAGTAATCACATCATGCTAATTACTACAAATTTTATGCCAAAAAATTTAACTTCTCATTTTTTTTATGGTATTACCGTCGTCGTTGTTGTTTAATTTTCATGTATTTGAACGAGTGTGTTCTTATATATTTTTCTATGAAAGCTTTCCTTATATAATAATACTACTCGTGATCAAACATAATATATACAACTGATAAAATTAAATAATTTTTATTTCCTCAAGTAAAAATCAATCAAGAAAGAAAACATCGAAAATTTTAAAAATGAGATGGGTGAAAATAAATTGAAACACCGACCAAGAATTCAAGATGTATATATGTCATGCAACAAACTAACTAATCACATATCATATAAGATCTTACAGTTACGGGTATAGATAGATAGATAGATAGATAGATAGATATTACCCCTACCTAAGTGAAAAAAAAAGAAAAAAAAAAAAAAGGCATTGTCTAATAAAAAATGGTTGGTTGATACAAAAGTCAAGCTGTCTTAATTTGTAATGAAAGGGGGTTTGGTCCATCCCCAATGGCTCATCCATCATCATGTTATGCTTTTGGTCCATACCTCATTCAATATTTTGTGTCAGTTTGTGCCTGTGGAGGAAGCAGTACTGTTCTGTACTGTCAGACCTCATTTAAATCGATCTACCCTAAACAAACAAAGTGAGAACTCATGAGAGAAGGGAAGGGACCCCCTTCTTCATCCCATGCATCTCTCCTTCAAGGATTATTCTTTCTACTTCTTTTTATTTGAGTTTCAAAACACTATGTATATTCATGTATTATTTGTTCTGACTTTATATGAGTTTTACGATTTTATTTTGAAAATTTATCCCGATGGGGAGATTAAGCATTGGGCCTTATAAGACATTCAAAATTCTTGTTCGCAATTAATGAAATAAATGCTCCATTGTGTGAAGTATTGTCTAATTAGGACTTCATATGAGCCTCATGATTTTATGCTTAAAAGACGTCTCACTATGGGATGAGGCCTTAAGGCTTATAAGTTACTCAAATTGCTCGTTTGCAATCAATGTAGGACGCTTGTTTATATATATATATATATATATATATATTAGTTTATGTAAAATTAATTTAAATGCAGTTGATTCCTGACTTAAATGGTGGTGATCATCTCGAAGCTTCAAATATCAATTTAGATGAGGCCTAGGGTGTTTATCAAAATCGCATGATTGTCCTAACCAATTGGCCCAATCCAAATTGCACCACAATTGACGGTTAAGGGTGGGTTGGGTTGGTCTTAGACTAGTAAAAAAAAGATCGCATTTTAACAATTCAGTTTGATTTTATATTTATATAAACCACATCGACTTTGTTTGACTGCAATAATGATAATAATAATAATATAATAATATAATAATAAATAATAATAATATAATAATAATAATAATAATAATAATAATAATAATAATAATAATAATAATAAGATCAACAACAACGATAACAATAATATATTAGAACTTATACAAAAGTTAATTTAGATGGTGGTCGAATATGAAAATATCAAATATTATTAAGGATAGATAGGGTGATATGATGTAACCCACATTTGATTTTATTCAAACATCTTTTGTAGGAGGAGGCCATATCATTCTATTACAAGAAATGATTAGAGAAGTCAAAAGTAGTGAGTGATCGAACGTTTGAAGTGTTAAAAAATTGGTAATGGGGGGAGCAACATTCAGAATCTTTCTTTTAAAAGAAACACTGCCAATTACCAAAGATGAGTAGTGTTATGGAGGGAGGATATTCGCAACTTGCTGCGCTTTAACCAAATTCATATTATATTATACATTCAGACACACTTTTCTTCAGACAAATTATTATTTTAACCATAAAAAATATTACATATTCCTGATGTTGGAAGTTCAGAGCAGAAGATTCTCAGCCTGGACATCTCAAAACTAATCAGATTTCAACTATTATTGCAATTATTATGTGATTACTGCTTTTTTTCTTTTTTAAATCGTACGTCAATCACATAATAAATTTAATGCGCTCATCATATTATTAGTTTTTATTTGATCGAACTCGATTCAAGTTAGAATTTTCCAAGAGCAACTCTGGAATACGGGAATGTTAAATCACTTGAGGGCGATCGATACGGACTTATTTCATAATTGAAAACTATTTAAAATTATAAATTTTCAGAATACGAGAAAACGATGTTTTTTTTTATCAAGAAATCAATGCATTATTTGCACACAGTAAGTATGCATATTTTTATTTTTCAAAAATCATATTAATTTATCTATACTATTAGGAATAAATGAGTAGTTATAAACATAAAGTGGCGATTTTGACTCCGTTACTCTAATTTTTTTTGAAGCAAAAAATATCATTTAATTAATAAAATGAGTGGTTCAGTTGAAAATTTCAGTTTCATAGACAAAGAAAATGATGAGGTGTGTTGGGCTTTTACTTCTCCCAAACCCAGACAACATTTGTTGCCCAATAGTTGTAGTAAGTGAGAACAAACTTCACATCCTATTGAACACTGTTCATCTGTAGATCTGGACTTGGTGGGCCAAGTGCTGTTAATATCTTGAGTTGGCTCTTACACATTCAAAGTTTAATATGTATAGTAGTTGCATCATTTCCTTTTCATGCCACCATTTTTCACAATTTTTAGGAGGTACTAAGATTTTCAGTTGGAGACAATCACAATCATTAATATACTATAGTTGCCGCATCACAAGTACAATCTTGATTGTACCAAGTTCAAAACCTTGTAAGAATACATAAAATTGAGAAAACACGATCATCTACATAATTACAGTGATTCATGTACAATTAACTCCCTACGTGTGGGTGTTATTGATTGTCCAAAGTTCAAAACCTCGCAAGAGTACCTAATGTTGCATGAATCCGTTTTCGGCAAAAGAAGTCCTTCTTGGCAAGTGTACTAAGTAGTTTGGAATCCTCCCGTCTGATTGTTTCTTGTACTAACATCATAACATCATAAAATTTTAGAAAATTCTTGTCCAAACTATATTCTGCCGCATCCAATGAATTATACAACATGTTTTATAGTACTTTTGATGTGAATCATCCTTTTCTTTTTACGTCGTGCACCAATCATATGATAAGTGTAATGCATTTGTCATATAATTTGTTCATCTGCCCCCTGTTCAGACTAGGATTTCCTGCAACTACTTGGTCAGAATGGTTGACGGGTGGGTGAACTATCCCATGTGTAAAAAGAAGGAATCTGAATCAAACATAATCAAGAATTTCACAACACAAATCACAGTAACGAAGCTTCACTTATCCATCACAGCAAGCATAACTGCAATGTATAACAGAAAGGCCAAAGATACGAAATACACTACACAAAGAGAAATCAACTCATTGTGGTTGAGGAAATGATGAAAACTCAGAATTTACCTGAATCTCATGAGAAGACGACTCTAGAGGAGCTAATCCTCGTTCTATCCGGCTTCTCTTCGTAATGCCAGTCTTAAATTATAGCAGAAACCGATAAAGACACCTTCATTTAAAATTATACTATATGAATCTTGAACCATAGTACAGAATATAATGGAAACGTTTTAGTGTTAGTGGAGCAACGGTTCGAGCTACTTGACATGAAATACTTGTATAAATAAACTAGTTTCAGACATCTAACAACAAGAAGTGCAAGAAACTTGTTGTGATCTTCTCCACTAGTGAAAACGAATTTCTCAAAGGCATTATCAAGGACATGAACTCAAAAACAATGACTAAAAGGCCAATATAATTTGACGAGGCTTTTGCTCTCAGTGTGCAGTACAAAATTCATTTGCATTCAACGCCAACTTCAGCAGCCCGCCTGGGCTTGTTCTTCCTTCTGCTTCCGTTTTGCCTATAGCCAACCGACTTGATCAGGACAGAAGCATTAGTTTTAGTTCCCATGCCACTTTCCTCCGTTACTGAATCTGTACTGTCCTTGGCCATTGAAGGCCTCTTTCTCTTCCTGCCATTTTCGGTGGCAGCTTGATTCTTGCCGTTTTTACCCAAAACTGAACTTTTGTTATCCTCAATTTCATCGTCTTCATCCTCTATTTTATCAACTTCGTCTTCCTCCTCAATTTCATCCTTCATTGGTTTTTGTGGCCTCCCTCTTCTCCTTGTAGGCAACTTCTCATCCTCACCACTTCCAGTGTCGTCGCGAGCAGCAATAGCAGACTTTTTCTTCCCTTTCCCTCTCCCTCTACCCATTTTTCTAAATCAGCAATTCGAGCAAAACAATAACTATTCTGCAATAAAAAATATGGATGCATAAGACTCAAAGAGTAGCCTTTGCTGACAAATTTCAAGAAAAAAACAAGGCAAGAAACCAAAAACAGTACACAAAGTATGGAGATGTAAACCGATAAAAGCAAACTCTAAGACTAAATAAATCTAAAGCCTATGTATTCTCATCGCTGAAAACAAAGAACAGGTAAAACTACTAACCAGATGTTGAGATTTAGCATACATCTGCACAGAAATTACTTACAAAATAATACTGCAACATCAAAATGAGCTTCATAGTTCACTAACACTATGCTAAATGAAGATGCTCTACTCAAGAAAACCTGAGTAAAGCCAATAAATACAAATCCAATTCATGTATAACAAAACTAAGAACCAAAGAAGAGATTTCTTTCTGAAAAGTAACGGAGAAGCAAACAGCCCATATAGATTAAAAACATGAGATTGCAACAAAACAACATTAAAACTATGATCAAACTGTTACTTCTAGTGTTAAAAAAGATTACAGTAAAAGCAAGCGAGTTACATACCAGGTGGAGCTGACTTCACAACTTCAAACAACATCGATTTGCATCCAAAATCTAAGCAACCATTTGTATCAAGAGAACAGCTTCACCAATCAAGAACCAAATAAAGACCCAATAATCAGATGAGTTTTTCTACCTGCATGAGAACAGTTCCAATGGTAATGGAAATTTAAACGAAGATAAGTAAAGAAAAAGGTGAAGTCTTGGTGCAAAAAACAGAGAAGGGTTTGATCTGCTGCAGGAAAAAATGAAGGCCCAGATCAAATAAACAAGAGGGTAATGGATTGAAGATTTGGAAATGAACTCAGATTTGAAAAGATTGAATCTTTTTTTGTGTGTTCAAAGGTTGAAGAAACTAAGCCAATGAGGTGCTGAGGGAAGGAGGCAAAGACTGCAAAAGGAGAAGAGAGAAAACGTGTGTAGTTAAGTGGGAAGTGGTGAAAGGATATTTATTTATTTTATTTTTGATGGGCTATTTGGGAAGTTAGGGTAAAGTATAAATGAACGTTAAATAACTATTCAAGATAATTATCTTTTTTTTTTCTTTAAAGAAAATTAGTAATTTCTGATAATAGATAAAAAGGAGAGAATAAAATTTGGCTAATTAAAATAAAATAAAATTCGAAGGTGATTAGTCGCATGTCTCTCTTAAATCGCTCTTTTGACCAAGTCAAATTATTATTATTTTTATTATTATTATTCTTTTTATTTAAGTCTAGTAGTTTTCTTTGGTTGAAGAATAAAAATAAAAATTATTTTAAATAATTTGAAATGACCCGCAAAATTAATCTTTGTATACTCGAAGAAATTTCTCTGTGTTATGATTCTTTACGTATATCTGATCTTTTATGATGGGAAGTAATAGATTTTATAGTATTATTTATCTTATTTTATATAAATTTATTATAATTTATTTTATTATTTTTAGTTATATGAATGTATCTATACGATCGATGGAATTGACATATTCTTAAATTTATGATAATTATATTCTTAATCACTATAAAAAATACACCCCACCGCCACAAAGGTATTTTCACAAATTTGACTCTTTTGGCAAAAACATATGGATAAGGCCATGAATGGTTAAGTCCTTGACATTTTTATCCCAAAATTCAAATTTTTCTCCATTGATTACAATAATAGTATCTTCTTTTTATAGTATTAAGTTTCTTCTTAAATTGTTGCCCATATCATAGTATAGCATAATTCAAATGATAAATTAAGATTATTTTATAATAAAATGTGTATTAATCATGCAATAAATATAATATATTTGTTATAAGATTAATTTCTATACTATTGAATTTGATTCGAGTAAAAATTTTATAAAAAGATTTCATAATTATTGTTCTTTCAAACTTAGTGTAGTGGCATGTTGTGGTACTAGGTCGGTATGGCCATGGTATTTTTATTAGATGATGATAAAAAATAATTATGACAATCATATTCCTTGCTTTATATAGTTGAAAATTTTGCAATCTATATATATATATATATATAGATATGTATGTTTGGGTTAAATGACCAAAAAGCCCCTATTGCTTTGTTGGGCTGTCTCGATCTTTTCTTGAAAGGGGACCACACGTTTTAAGCAGCTGGTTGCCACAACCTCATGATTGGATTTGGACCCTCTGAAAGAATATTGATTGGGCCATTGCCTGTCTGTTCTTACAATGTTGGGCTTGTCCAACTGTTTCCATTATGGGCTTCAAAGGGTTTGACACATTCTCATTAAGTATTTATAAAAGCCCAATTTCCATCATGAATTGGACACTACAAGAAACCTGGAACCTTAAAGAAGACAACATGGAGTCAAGAATGGACAATCTTAGCCTGTCAAAACTGTAAATATAGTTCACAACAAGAATTGTATTGTCCTATGAAGCAGTAAGAGCAAGAGGTAGTAGAATGAAACAGAGACAAGACTGTACAACTCTATTTCCCCCTTTGTTCTTCAGACAATCATCGTTGCATGGATTCATATTCTTGATGACTTCGGTAGCTGTTGATTCAATTATCATTTTGTACAAGGGTGTTTCATGGGGCCTACAGTTTGGGTTTGTGTAGTAATAACCAAAAGAATCAACCCGGTTCTAGCTTGATGAACGCCGAGGTAATGTGTTCCTCAATTTCCTAATCACACAGGCTCTTCTGCACAACGGAGAATGAGATTTTATCTGCTTTGCAGCCACAGCATTGTCTTCTAAATGAGTAAGCAACAACATTGGTCGATTCCCTGCCACGGTGTTAAAAAAGATAATGTCATACCGACGATAGTTAATGGACGGACATGCACAATAAGGGCACAACCATCGAGTCATGAAAGATTTGAGTAACAAAATTATTGCTAAAATAAAGAAATACCCAACATTTCCTTTTATCAGTTCCGCAGTCTATTTCCTAAGCATTTTCATCCCAAAAGTTCTATGTGTCCTTTAGTCCAGCATCTAAATGCATAACTATCCAACATGTGAAGTAAAGCAGTTATATGGTAGTAAAAGAAAGGATAAAATATTTTAATACAATATTCAAATATCAATGATTTGGTTCACATACGGCATACCTTAGGTTGTCTGAGGAATTCTGTGGTGTGTCTCAATTTAGTGCTCCTCATTAGTTGCGAATAGTTACTATAACATGAAAACATTGTCAACTATGTCCTGATACAGCCATTAGTTTACATCCTTCAGGATGAGGTTGCTTCTTGTACTACATCCATTGACCTCAAACTGGAACTTATTCGGTACGGTAAGGATGGAAACAAACTTAAATCAGAAATATGACCAGAAGAATAGGAGACTGAACATTCAAACAACTGTAGGTACCATACATGAACATGAGGTAGACATCCGTAGAGAAGGGAACAAATGCAAGCATGTGGTTACAACTTAAAAATAAGTCCTATAACACACACATGGCCAATAGGATTTACTAAGTTACATCACTGACAACCAAGAACAACAGCACAGCAAAGACAAGCGAAACAAGGGAGCAAATAAATGTCTCAAGAGGAACTAATTCGAAAAATTTCCAACTCGCATTAACTTCAATTGACTCCTAACTATATGCTGGACTAAACATATGAGTAATCAAAATGCAGTTACCTGATCTTACATTTGGTTTGCCTTCTCCAGATTATGCTCATTGAACTCAAAATTTGGAGCTATGGAAAAGCATGACAGTTCATTTGCCGAAGACTTAGCTTTAGGCAAACCTGCATTTCCATGGAGGTTCTAATAATAAAGCCAGTACACACTGATCTTTTCCGCTCACTCTTAATATATTTTTTTCTTCAGGCTCTCCCAAAATTCAAGCCCTCTAGGATGAGAGTTTACGTAACTCCTGACAAATATTTCCTCTGAGCATGAGAAGAGAGTGCTTAAGGCCAACTTCGGGTGTACTGCTCCTTGATCTTTGAGCCATTTATAAGTCAGAAGCCTAAGCTTTACCCTCTCAATTTTATAAGAGACAAGTGCTGGATGAGCAACCAGAGCAGACACTGGGTATCCCATGTCTTTTACAAAAAACTCTATTTTTTTCGCAATGACATCCTTCGACTGGTTAAGAATTTGGGGAGATACTTTCAGCATCTCTATGACATCTTCACGACTCAAACCACTGTTTACTAAACAATCAAATCTCTCTTGGAGTTCAACTCCTTTCCCTCGAAACACTTTAAGGGCCTTTTCCATTTGCTTTGATTTTTCGACAAAGCCTAGGCTTAATAGAAACTTAGTTTTCAACATTCTTACTTTTAAAACCCTCTTTGGCCCTGGTAGCCGATCAACTCTCACTCCAAGGACCCATTTCTTTAACACATATGGATCATCCTTGACCATTTGACAGAGCCGGTTCACTCCACAGTTCAATGTACCCAGTAAGCTTGTAACCTTTTTGAGTTCACATGTACCCAGCAGTAGTGGGTGTGAACGGACCATCCTACCAATATCTTCAACAGAAATTTTTATTTCAACCAGAAACTTATAGCACTGACATAAATTATTTGTGAACTTCACAACTGATATATGTGGAAACTGAAGAAACAGAGTTTGAATATCACTTGGTGTGGATCCGAATTTCAACAAGAACCCAAATAAACAAAAGGTAACATGTCCAGAGCGCTCAAGTAAAAGGTCAGGATGGTGTGTAATTACTTCTCCTAATCTTTCTCCAGTCAAGCCCAACTCACCTAATAAAAAGATGAGCTCAAGCATACATTTCCAATTATACGAACCCCCTTCAGATAAATGCTCCTCAAGCCAGTTGTATCCAATCCCTGATTTCTTTAACTTTTCTAAAACCTCAAGAAACTCCCGGTTGACATCTCCCTTCAAAAGGTAAGGACTTGAAGCAATTATCTTAACAACAAGAGACTGTTTTAACCCCAAATTCTGAAAAGACTGAAGCTTTGATTGCAAAATCCCATAATCATACCTAAAAACCTCCGTAGCTTCCTTATAAATCTTTCCAATCCTATTCCTCGCAATTCCATAATTACACAGCACACAATAGTTCTGCAACAACAACTGATCATCACTTAAAAACATCAAATTGCGGGGAAGAAATGATGAATACTCAGAAGGATCCAAGCCTATGCTCTCAAAGAAGGGCTCGAATTCATTAATTGGATGGTACCTCAAGAACCGTGTCAACGACCGGCCAACATCACCATCATTAATATCCACCCGCTTCAACAACCTATCCAGAAACTCGGGGGTGTTCTTGCTCATATTCTCAGCATCCATAAACTGCAAACTCCTAGTGGAATGCAAGTAGTCTAACAAAGCAGCTTGAGCTTCCCTTCTAACAACACGGGACTTCTTTGCTAGTTCACCAAGATCTCCACCATTTCTCAAATTCACAGCCCTTTCTACTCTACAAAATCTAAAGAGTTGTAAAATGTGGAGCGACCCATTAACATAAAGATTCGATTTTGGTGATGTAGAGTTGTTTCCTGAGCACAATAAAGAAACGCATTTGAGGAAATGAGGCTTCCTAAGTTTCTGTAAACTGGTCATGGATAACGCAAAGGGTTCAGCAGGGTAAAAGAATGACTATATTTGAGGTCTGTGAAATGGGTTTCTCTGCTTCATGAGATCTCTGAGGGTTGCCCAGGGAAATTGGTGCTAGGCTACTGCAGGCAGCTTCCCGGACAAGGGTTTTGATTTCTTTCCTTGTTCTCTCTCGGAAAAGTTAAGGTTAAGGAGGGAGTTCCAGGGTCAGTTTTGACTTTTGAGCGATTGGGTTTTGTAAAACCCACACGACAAGAGGAGAGGGAGAGAGGGAGAGAGAGGAATATGGACATGCAAATAATGGACCCACTCTTAGATAATTGGGCATTTAATGGACCAAAATAAATCATTCATTTTTCTCCAACAATTTTCTTGTTTTCGTATTTCACTTGTTGGGTTAATTACAATTACACCTCTATAAAATATTCGCATTTACACCAGACCCTTTTTTACTAAAATTTGGACAAAGAATATTGACATCAATTAAAAAAAAAAGTTATATAAATTTTTATTCTATCCCTCATCTAACATTCTCATATATATTGTTGTACTTATAAAAAAATAAATATAATATATATATATATATATATATATGTATACAAGTGAAGTTGATGTTATCAAACCTTTATTAAACTTCGTAAATGTAAGTGTAATTTTAAAATTTTATTTAAAATCAAAATATAATTTCACATTTTAAGAAGAGGTATAAGTGTATTTAACCCCTTCACTTGCACATCTATAATTGGTGTCGTGTTCGTAATTTTGTGGCTATTTGTTCCAACTTTGCAAGGGAAAAGAAATCGTACTCAATTTTTCAAAAAAGACAAAGAAATCGTACTTTGAAGCCCTATATTTTTACTAGGTAGGATTTTGGTGAAGTTTCAGAGACAAATATATGGAAAGATTATTCTTAGTTTGGAGCGCAGTTACATGAAAGAGCTACAATAATTCTACACTGAACTTGATAAATTTGGCACCGACAAGGATGGATGGATGGATCCACAAAGCCAGAAACCTTCAACAGTCTGTATGATACTATGAGATTGAGAGCCCCACTTCACTACTGTAAATGTCTTCAAAAATAGTCATTTGACATCAAAACAGCCAACCAAACTTGCTTACAAGTCCTTCTCAAATGCTATCCAGATGAAATTGAATCAGCATTAACTTGATAATTCTTCTATACTCATCCAAGAATTAATGCACGAGCAATATGGTCGCAGATGCATTGCCCTCAGCCACACCCTCCAAAAATCAAATAAAGAATGTGAAAGAAAAATAAAGACTGAAGAAATGATAATACACAGAATTCATTAACTGATAGTATTATAAATGGGAGTGGTAAAAGCTAGTTAAGTCAACAGTTATTCACTAATTAACATCAGCATTGTCAAAAACTTAGACATGGACTTCGTAGTTCATTTTCAACTTGAATTTCCAATAGCTGCTCAACACCATTTCTTCCTCCTGCTACAACCTGCATATTTCATGTGCAGGAAAAACATTAGTAAGATGAGGAATACAAATGAAAAATGGATCAAAGAAAAAGTAAAGAATCAGATAGCCAAAAACAATAACAAGGAGGCTGGCGTATTTGAATAAAACAATGTAGCTCGCGTAAATGCAGTTTTGCAATATACCATGCCATGATTAAGTCAGGGGCTATTGCTTTGGCATGTAATAAGGGTATCCCCCAAGGGCTGTTTGTGGCTGTGGAGTTTCCTTCTTAACACCGTACTGTGGATAAGAATATTGCAGCTGTGCCGAGTATGGAGCAGCTGCCGTTGGTGGACTTGTATAGGAAGCAGTGGGGTATGATGCCATCGGTTGGGGATAGGTATACCCAATAGGGGCTCCACCTCCGGTCTGTTGATATCCAGCTGTCATGTGTACTGGTACCGGAACCACAGCAGCAGGTAGCTGTGATTGGGGTACTTTTCCTTTGTAATTATCTGCAAGCTTCACTGTGATATTTCTTCCCTGCAATTGCTCAAAAAGAAATCATTTAACATACTACTTAATGAACCTGACCTTGACTTACTCTATCATCCTTAATACAGGGGAAGAAGAAGCCTATGATGCCAGCTAAGTTTACTAAAGTTCAGTTTTTCACTAGAAAGATATTAGACTACTTACTCCAAGCATCTTTTGGGGATCGTCTATAGCTTTTTTAGCTGCCTCCACAGTCCTGTAGGTGACAAAGCCAAAGCCACTGCAGAGTAAAAAAATTTCATCAGAAGATGCAGAAAGATCTGCTCCTTACATGAAAGGTTAAAATGTGAATTGAGTCTTTTACCGGGATTTGTTAGTCTCCTTATCATAGGCAACAGATCCCTCTTCAATCTCCCCATGCCTTGAAAAAAAGGAGAGCAGCATCTCACTGTTTGTCTCAGGTGACAGACCACCAATGTATAGTTTCCTTTGGGCTTGATCGGGTGTAACACTGGTGCTGCTTAAGCCTTCACTTGCAAGGTTACAAACCGCCATACGACCCTGAAGCAAATATGTGGGAAAATAATTGAGAATGAAGAATGCATGGGCGGGAGTGGGGTTGGTCCGAGATCTTTTATAAGTTCACCACATTCATTACACAATTCTTGATTTGCTTGTAATTAAACAAACCAGAATGCTCACGTCTATCATTTTGCTGGGTGCTTTTAGAGCTCTCTGAGCTGACTCCATATCTTTATAAGTGACAAAACCATAACCACGTGACTTTCCTGTTGCTTTGTCATAGATTACAGCACCCTCTTCAATTTCACCATGCTCTTGAAAGGCCTGCATTCGACCATCCACTCAACAAAATTATAATGTTCACATTATTATCCTACCATTACCAAAAATAACATGCCATGAAAAAGTAGGAAGTTGAAGAAAATTCCATGGAAATTGTAGATATTTCATTTCAGTGACCAATAGTTGAATCACAGGGTACAGTCACCACGAGAACACAAAATACAATCCGCAGGCAGCAATTCACTCACAGCACACAAAGTTTCCGAAGAAGTATTCCATGCTAAACCACGAACAAAAAGCTTTCGAAGGGCAGGATCAGCACTTGCAACACTTTTAATTTCTTCAGCAATAGAAGGATATTGGGACCCTCTTCACGCCAGAACATGCAAACAAGCACACACATTCAATGTCAATCCACACAGCACGCAGCAATGATGAACCAAAAAATGGCCTCCAACTGTAAAAACATTGAGATGCACAACAAGCATCCACTCACATACCACACACAAGCACAATAAATATTCGTATGCATAAATGTACATGCAGAGAAAGATTAAGCCATCATAACGAATGTTATAGAAGCTTGCGACCCATAATCTTTAAGTCCCAGCAGAGAGATTCTAAAATTACTAACCACCATCAACCCTCGAGAAGAAAAGAAACAGCATACAAAACGACATCGTAACAATACCGTCAACAATCCAAGCATATCTCACAACTTATAAGTGTTTGCTATGCTGTGAACCTACTTTTTAATTTTCTCATCTAAAAGAACATCATCAATTTCTTTGAGAAGTCCACATACTATGGCAGTAAACTGAGCCAGAAGCTCATTGCACTTGGAAATCCCTGCATGCAAGGCCACAGTTCACATAAAAGCCAGTAGCTACATATGATACAAATGGAACATATTAGGAAACACCAATTAAATCTGCTCATGTAGAAAATCAACACAAATTTCACTACTTAGCAACTCCCCCAAACTACGATATTTCACAAAATTACCCATTCTAACCAAAAAAGATTTACACAGCGAGCCTACATTTTCATTTAAACAACCCCGAATACACAAAAGCAACAAGTAATACGACTACAAATTAATTAAAAGTTCACTGCCCATCAACTTCAAAAGCACCTAACTTTCCGACAAAATCCTCAACGAGAGCCCAACTTTACGAATCCCTCGCAAAGAACTAAAAACTTGCACCAAACCAGAAGTTTTTGCCACGAAGCGAGAGAGAGCAGATAACTTAAATAGTAAATACGCCTGAAAATGTATACACAAGGTGGGAATAGGGTTAGGAATTACGCTCGAGCAAGAAGATCGACGAGCTGCGGCTTAGCAAGCGGGTCAAGGAGCCCACGCAATTCTTCCACGGTTGAAGACGCCTCCGACTCGTTCAAGTTGGGTAGCAATTGGCCGTTTCCAACTTCTTCGAGCTTCCTCTTCTTCAAATCCTCCATATTTCCAAGCTTAGAGGTATCTCTTTCCTTTTCTTCTGTACAAACCCCTCTCCGTCTACTCTACCTCTTCCCTCTTGAAACCTTGAAAGGAAGGCCGCAGCTGTGCAAGCGTTCGTCTGGCCGCTCGCTGGCTGCCCAGTCTGAAACTCAAACCCTTCCTGTCGCAGAAATTATCCGCATTCCGATGTTCCCCTTGTATGAGTTAAAGCCGCATTACATCTGTAAAAACGCTACTCTTTTTCGTGAGTTGGGCCGAAATAAATGTCCAAGTAACTATAGTAGGACCAAAATTTATTTATGGGCTTGTAGGATTGTTGTAGATGGAGTGGAAAAAATTGCAATTTACGATCCAAATGATTTATTATTTTTGTAATTTTGATCTCATTATTGTAGCTCTTATAAGATTTAGTTCTATAAATTATAAAAACTTGTAATTTTAGTTCCAACTACAAATTATGTTAAATATTTAATGGAGGAAACACGTGCTCCTTAAAGAAGGAACACATAATTTGCACGTACCGTCGTGTCGAGTTGGAGTTAAATTACGCAATTTTGATAAAGATTCAATTTCATTTATAGGGATTAGGATCGGAGAAGGATCTAAAATTCACGAAAATTTGAATTCAAACCATGGATATATGACTTTTTTGAGTATTTAAGGAATTCTGTGTTTTGTTTTTTATAAGGGAAGTGGTTAAATATGTCGCATTATATCGCGATGCTAATCAACAATGAAAATTTCAAAAGTCGAAACACAACCCGCAAACATACCAGAGTACAGGAGACATATACTCAAGGTGATGATGAAAAGCTTCTGTTTCTTTGGACACTGTCAAATAATGTACTCATGTACTGTATATGCAGACAAGACGATGACCAGACATGGCAGTATATGTTGTATGCCTATGTTCTGAATGTGATGTGATTCACTCAGACTCATCAGATTGCATATAATCCTTGACTATGTAACAAGTGGACAGAATGCATGGCTGCTCATGGTGCTCAAGGGAAACCAAAAATCTTGTTCCCAGCCGGGCCGGAACCTGCTAGTTTATCTTGATGGAAACAGCATGTCATCATCGGACCCTTCTGAGATCAAAACCTCTGGATCTTCAACAGTAGAGGAAAAATTATTAGGACATGTACTCTTAGAATCTGTTGATTCCTTGAGATTCCGTATCTTTCTTTGCTGCTGATCAAACATCTCTTTCAGCTGCTTCGCTTGTTCCTCAATCCTCATCTGTAAGTTCCGTTGAATCTATTGCGGAAACAAAAATGAGGAAAAGATCAATGCCTTCTTTTCCACTTAGGAGAAATTTCTATCGCCTTTACAATGTTGTCAGTCCATTTTAATTCAGACAGTAAGGATTTGTGTTGGAGAAACATTAGAGGTACCTCCAGTTGCTCGCGGAGATGTCTCTGGACATCTAGTTGCATTTGCAGTGCCTCCTTCAGTTGCATCCCACTGCAAAAAGAAACAAATTAAGTACATGCTCAAGTAAATGTATCTGAAAACTTTTAAGTGCAACGGAAATTAAGTTTGTAAACTGCAAAGGATTATGGTTAAACGCGACTTTTGAGCCGAAACCCCGTCATGATTGTATATCATACTGTAGTTCAGGAAGCAAGCGGAATAGTAATTTACGTTTCAACGTCCATCTGTGCTACATTATTCATGCTAGTCTTCTTCTCAGATCTTCCTGCAGCAGCAGAAAAAGGAAATAAATGAGATGCAACTCTCCAGGTGGCTAGAAATTTTGATAGGAAAAACATTTCAGTAATTTTCTTTATGAATTGCCAAAAGCTTCAGAAAATGTACCTTCCACTGATTCCGGCCCGGACTTCACATTTCGATATTTCTACAGAGACGACGAACAACAAGAAGGAAACTCTTGATTCAGAATTCTAAGAATAAACAAAATCAGAAATCGAGAAACGTTATGGTTTTTGTTCTGTACCTGCAAATGGCTTTTGACATGTAAAATGGTAAGTCCATCGGTCTCCATCAGCTTTAGTATTGCCTTGGGAGTTGCCTCTATGTTATGATGTGAGAACTAATCAGCATATGTAATGGTTTTGGATCGAGAAAAGGAGGCTAATATCAGAGATCACTTACTGTCAGGGCCACCAAGTCGATTCACACTCTCAACAAACCGATCGTGAAGATCCTGAGTCCACCTGATCCGAGTCTTGCTCGATGGAACTGCTCCAGGGGATCCAGAATTATTACCTGATGTAGTGGGAAGGCATCCAGGCGGCATTCCAAACTGCTGCACATTTGTTAAATAAGATGTGTATAAACTCTGTGACAACTGTGTGAACGCCACGAAGAAATGATCAAATTAACCGAAACGGTCATGGCATCAAATGGCGAAACGAAGTGAAATCTTGAAAGACTTACTCCCAGATCCTGATTTGCATCAAAAGGAATTGAAGGGCTTCCCATGCTTTCATCATCGAGATCACCAAGTAGCTTTTTCTTCAGGTGTAGTATCTGATCACTCTCGCGAACGATGCAAAACGGATTCCCATAGGATCCTTCTGCCCTGATATATTCGCTGCCGCTTGATGTTTGAGTCTCCATAACTGATGATAGGTGGATATCTGGTTCAGTCTCTGGCGACGAATCTCCAAAGAAACTCGTTCGAGTTTGTTGGTACAAGGGTACACTTAGATTAGGATTCTTAAATTCTTGAGAGCAACAAGTGGTGTTATTTCCTTGGAAATCAAACTGAGATAAGCCCATGTAAACTTCGGTTGCATAAAAAGCAGGCGCCGGTGATGCTATCCTGCTGATCATGGGGCTGGAGGGATTACTCAGCCAAAAGTTCTGCCGTTGCAAGCCGCCTTCTCTTGCTGCTGACTGATCAAATTGTCCCATAGGCACAGCTCCCTGCTGAGCAGCATAACTCTGTGGAAAACAATCAGGAAATTCTAATGCGTAACCGCAGCGGAACCCATCACTATCTTGCATTCCCTTCATTTATATCGAGCAACTGAAAAGCTTTTGCAGAAACGTGACCAATTCAATCTTCAAGAATCATACAAGAATCTGTGCTTATTGTTTGCTGGCTACCATCTCACTGAGCCCGCGTCAAACACGTGGTGATCGGAATGGAGACAGGATAGATGAATAGCAGCAATGTTCATTATCAAGAATCTGTGATGAAATTATCTCTTTAATAATTATACTTATGCTGCAAGTCTTGAAATATAAATATGAATATGTCAACAACAACTCAAGTGGATAGGAATGAACAGTGACTTGTTGACAAAACCAAAGCCAAATTTAGTATATAAAAATCAAACATCATGCTTAGTGAACGATTAACGTTAATGGCACTTTGTTTTTCCCATCAAGACATGTAAAAGCTCTCCTGTCAACCCCCAACTCTATCTCTATGTACATATGTGTATATATATATTTGATTCTCCAATTTCTTGTTTACTTGGCAATAATTGAGGAATAGTGTTTCCCGGCATACCCTCCAGCTAATTGTTTACTTATAACGTGATTGGTCACTTTTTTTAACTGTACGTTAATCATAAAATAAACATAACGTACGCAAAGCGTTCGACTCGACGTGAATGAATCACGAAATGGATAAATAACCTTAATTTAGGGACTTTTTTTTTTTAATCTATTTTAATAATTTCAACAGATAGTTATGATGGGTTGTCCGTCCTAATTTCATCATACTAAACAGAGGTCCGTCAACATATGTTTGTCATGTCATAATGGTGATGGCTGGATTCTTACAACTTCAATACGTTGTCATTGTCAATGGGAATGGCAGCTTCTTTTGATCTCATTATCTGCAAAATAAAGTTGAAACGACGAAGAAATGAATCCAAACCGATGATTAGGCTAAAGGACCAAACAAACAACTCAAAAATAACATAATCTTGCATCTCATTTCATATGTTATGCGGCGGCTTGTAACAAGTTTTAAATAAATTCAGCCCATACCCTTTGGTCTGGCCGTATGATGCTCCTATCAATTATCAAATGCTCATCTCATGATTTGAATTCTGCAATTCTTCTTTTCATAAATATATAAAAAAACTAGAAATCACTGTAATTATTCCTACTTAAAATGAATTAGAATGAGTTGAGGATGTTATGAAGGAATCTCATATACTTTTGTCATTTTGGATAGAGCTGGTAAGTTGGAGCCAAAAATAATCCTCTTGGTAATTACGTTGTAACTTGTAAGTACTTGCAAACAACTTGCATTATTTGTTTCTTGCCTAACCATATTTTTCTTTTCCCTTTTTTTATAATTATATTTACATCTTATAATTTATGGTCTATTTATATAAATTATTCTTATCTTTTGTGTAGTTACAGAAACCATTCACATCAATCGAAAAACATAGTTAGTTTGCGTAATGATATTGATGTTTTTTAGGAAATGATGTGTGATCTATACTAATATAAAAGTAAAAGCCCATCCACGCTCACAAACGACGATTAATAATAACGCTGCACCAATTTTTTATGAAGTGAAAAATGCCCTTCACGATAAAATAACTAATGTATTCAATTTTTCAAAACTTACATTAATTATTTTTTTTTCTTTTTATTAATGTAGTGTACTGATAAGTTGTGTATATAATTTTTTTCAAAAGATGGGCCAAATTTATATAAATAAATCGTAGATTAGAAATATAAATATAATTATATTTTTTCCGCTACAGTATCTACGCGTAAACAATGAAAGACAAGTTCCAACAATCGGAAGAAGACAGTGAAATTTATGTATGAAAAAATCAAGGTTCCCCACATAAAATTTTATATGCTTTTAAGCCTCGTTTATTTTGTGATATGGGTTATTGGGATGATAATATAAAACAAAAAAACTATGTATTAATTATAAGTAAATTATATAAATATTCTTGATTTGTCACAATTATAAATTCCCTCTCGTTGTTTGAAAATTATCAATATCCCCCTGATTTTGAATGTTGTTCAACAACTAGCTCAATCCTTTAGTTTTTGTTAGGTTTTCATTTTCTTATTGTGAACCGACCAAAATATTCTTATGGTCTATGACTTATAATTTTTTATTTACTTTTTACAATTTTCCCATTCACCTCATTTGATTATATATATTTAAAAATATACAATAAGGATAAAGTTGATAATTTCAAGATTCCATTCAAGAATTATATAATTTCGTCAAACATCAAAATGATATTGTAATTTTTCAAACAACAAGGTGATATTTATAATTATGTTAGACCTCAATCCAAATTACCGTAACTATACTATGTTTACTTAGGTTGTTTGGGTTGTATCAACTCAATCTACCTAAACAAGTGGGTTGAGTTATTCAACCCAAGCAGTATCAGGCTTTTGTATTATAGCCGGGTTTGTATAATAGAAACTGAATATTTTATTTGGATGTATTGAGCTATTTATATAACTTTATTACAAAAAGTAAATGGTGCCTTAATATTGATATCCTCCTAATATACAGTTAAAAATTCAATTAAAAGAGAGAACATATTATTAATGTTGTACTATCCTTTAAGCAAATTTGAGTTGACATCCTTAATTTTGTATAAGAATTAAAAAAAACAAAAGTGCTAATGAACATCTGAATTAAGTATTTTAATTAATTAATTAATTGAACTAATTAAAAATGGGTTGCTTGCAGAGAGCAGACATGTTTAGGGATGATAGGACAAAAGAATCCTAACTTACTTAGTGTATACTTAATTACCAATTGATATTTTATTATAGTAATGTAATTATTAATTTTTTATTTTATAAATAAAGTTGTTAGTTTGACATTTTAATTTTTAATAATGCAAATGCAATTTATATTGGATACCCAATAATTTTCGAGAAGGATAATAATTTATGCAAGTAATTAAAATCAGACCCGCAACCCAAATCATGGTACCCACGTTGTTGTCTACTTCATCACGTAAATTAAACCAACTTCAAATTGTGACCACTACCCATCTTCATCTAGTTTGATTGGAACGTACGAGTTTGGATTGAATTTTCTATTTCAATTTTTGTTGTATTTTTTTTATTTTATTTAAAATATATATATGGGTTTGTATCATATTAAATGTGTAGATATTTATTTTATTTGATGTGAGTGTTTGTAATTTTATGTGAATTATTGTAATTCGTTACTGTTTTTAGTTATATTGATGTATTGATTGAATCAATACAATTTGTTATTGTTATTAGTCATCAATTGATTGAATTGATGTACTACTGAAAAAAAAAAAAAACATATATATGTTACTGTGTATAAAAGTTTTCTTTAAATAAAAAGAGTAAATTGCAATCGACCTACCTGTGTTATGAAAAGTAGGCAAATAATCCCCTTATAAAAATAAAATAGTAATTTATCCCATTATATTTTTTAAAATGTAGTAATTTACCTTCCTATGATTTTAATATAAAGAGGTAAACTGTTATTTATTTTTTATTAGGGGTAAAGCTTTGGGATGATGACACTCTCATCCCCGAGATTTGATATATTACACGTAAATTTTTTGTGGTTTGGAAAATTATATATAACACTTATGAGGTTTGTTTTCATCTAATAAATAAGTTCTCCGTTAGTCAAAATTCATCAAATTGACTGATATTATTTAAAAAATCTATGTTAACCCTTAATTGACTTATTACTGATTTATTACAAGTTAAATAAATTTTTTTATGACTAAATTACCCTCATACGTCTTCACGCGTTAATGTATGTTTAGGACGTATAGCTTCACCGTACAAGAGTAATTTAGTTCGAAAAAATTTATTTAATATGCAATAAATCAATAATAAGTCAATTAAGAGTTAATATAGATTTTTTTGTTAATATCAGTCAATTTGATGAATTTTGACTAACATATGAACTTATTTGTTAGATGTAGGCAAATCTCAAGGGTGCTAAATAAATTTTTAAACTATATAGAATTTATATATAATTACATTAAATATCAGAAAAAGAGAGTGTAATTATCCCTAAAATTTTATATGATGGATCAGAAGGACAGACCCAAAAACCAATATTCCACTAGCCCAACAGGTTCAAATGTCCCTTTGTAAGAAGGTTCAAATGGTGGCCTTTTAACCCAATGGTATACTTATTGGGCTTTGGGCCGAATATATATATATATTATATATTATATATATATATATATATATATAATATATATATATATATGCATTAATTATGCACACGCAGTGCATCCATACTGGGGGTCAACAACACTATAATGATCGATAAATTTTTTAACAAAATCTTACCATTAAAAAATGATTAACTTATAAAATAAAGATTAGCAGTCCAATTAATATTAAATTAATATTAGAATTACTGAATAAACAATTGAGAAAACTCAAAATAACATAAGAACAATGATGTAATGATCAAAGTGATTGGAATTTATCCTGAATGAGATATGATCATTTGAAAAAGTCATACCTGATCAGTCTGAATTCTGTTGATTTTGTTTTACTTGTTGTTGCTAGGTCGACACCACCAATTTATGAAGAGTTTGTTGGAGATTTTTTTTTATATGATGTGTCTCAAGATGGTAAGAATGCACATGATGTGTGTCGTCTTTGTTGTCTATTGAGTCATATTGGGCTTGTTTTTTGGATCTGTAAAGCTAATGTAAATAGATGAAATATAGATTTGATATCTTGCTCATGGCCCAACAGGGTCAGACCTGATGAGTTGATCGTTAGGAACCCACTTCCTTAATTTTGGACTTGAGGAAAAATAATTGAAGAGTATCAAATAAATTCACAATAAATACTTCTTAAAAATAATTGAAAAAGAATGCAAATTATATTTTACTATTTGTTGTTCAAAATGTACACGGAATGCAACTAACGTGATGATTCATTAAAGTACATGCTACGATGTATATATCCTGAATACGTATACGACTACATCATACGTAATACAGATTGAACAGACAACATTTGGATGCACCAATTATTGATGATAATGTACGTACGTAGACATGAAGTGAGTTAGATAGATAGATAGGTCTCCCTCTCCCTCTCCCATGATTAATGTTGTTTCACTTTCTCCCATAATTGGTAGCATTGCATAAGGTAAGTAAAGGTTTATCTTGTAATATTTGCTTGTAAAAGAATTGAGATTCAGTGGATCTTTACAGCTCTGCACTCTTAAAGCCAAATATTTTGCTTGGTCATCATAATCTTGATCTCATTCAATATTATTTGTAAATTCTTAGCCAAGAAATCTCAAGATCTTCATGATGTCAAATCATGCTCATACATTTAGTATTAATGTTTAGGTGCACCAAATATATATATACATATATATATTTTTTATGAAAATAATAATTCAACTGTGTTCGGATCTCGAATTTACAATAAATTGAGGCTAGTGGTTAAGAATGAGGGCCCACGAATAAAGTGATGTCATGGGTTCGATCGGGTCCCACTTAATGTATGATTCTCACTTTATATGAGTTTATTTCTTTGCTTATAGTTATATTAACATATTGATGAAGTATTGATGTATTGATTGAACTGATGTTTTGCCAATCAATTTATTAATATATTAATGAAATAATGTAATTACCGTTTTAAGAAAGAAGTTGAAAAAAAAAAAAAAAGATATTTGCTTGGTTTTAAAGCAAAACATTAATAAGGGGAGATGATTATAAACTTTGGATAAACATAATTAATTAATATAATTATCTTTTGTTTTATGGTATTCAAGAATATTTGAAAAATTAGAAATTGATGCTTATATTTGGTAGGAAATTAATGATAGGTGATAAAAAGAGGAAAAAAAAAATCAAATTTTCATGATTGATAAATTTCAATTTTCTTTGACTTGTTATGTTAAAGTTAGTAAATATTTAGAAGGGAGTTATTATGCTTGGAAAATAAAGAAAAAATCTTATTCAAATTTGGTTGAATCGAACCAAATCAATCATATAATAAATAATATATTTGTCATGTTATTGGGTACTTTTCTTGAATTGTACACCAATTACACATTGTACTTATCATATAATTGATTTAAATTCGATTAAATATGGCATGAATTCCCGGGAAAAAATGATTAATTAGAATAAATATTTCGAAAACCATGAGTTGGTGGAGAACACAGGGGATGTAATTTAAAATTAAAAAAAAAATGAAGAAATAAAGTTTAAAAAATTAAATTGTTGAAGTTGCATGGAACTGTGGCTGATTGTGACTAATGATTCCGGGGAATATAACAAAGGAAAGATGATATATGTATCCCAATCTTCTATTCAGATTGAATTCAACTTTTAGTACTGAACTAAAGTGCTTCATCAACTATTTTATTTTTACATAAATTTCCCTAAATAACTCCTTATCAACACTAATAAATATATATTAATTTCATCAATATTAATTTGTGATTCTCTTGCACTTCCACATGATTATACTCATAATTTGTTGATGATCATATCTATTATAATTTTTTAAAAAAATAAATTATCATGTCTTTGTTAGTATATATATTGTACATGTGCTCGTTTTTTTTCTTTTCCGATAAATACGATAGCCGTATTGGTAAATAATACAAAATTAAATTTATGGGTTTTAGGATCTATTTTTGTGACGATGATTGAAACTGAATTAATTGCACAAATATTTTTTTTAATTAATGATAAATAAATTATAAATACTCACATAAAATGAGATAAATATCCAGACGACTGGTTGGTGTGGAGGAATAGGGTTTGTTTATATATATATGGATTTCACACTCTGGCTCGACTCCTAAAAGCCCAGCAAGAAACCCAAATATTACTGTTTGAGTTGCTTTTTGCACCCTCTATTTTACTAAAATTAAAATCTGTGATGGACCACTTTTTTCTTTTTTCATGCTAACCCCAAGCACCTTTGTTTTTTTCACCCTTTTGTCTTATAAGCTTATACTCACAATCGCCTCAAGTTCAAAGATAAAAAGGGCGCTGCTGCTCTGTCTCAATAATTTAAATAATTTCAAGGGATTGTTTGGTGATTGGCAATATTCTTGTTTTGTAATTAATGCATTGTGTCTGCAGTCTAGGTATCTTAGTATTCGTGACAAACTCACCCTCCAGATTAGTTTCAAATTTTGGCCACCAAACAGCTGAATTAATATCTTCTAATCCACTTTAAATATTTTGTTTGATATATATTTTATATATGAATGTATTGTTTGCAGACCCATTTTCAATTAAGTTCGATTTAATTATATATTTTTTTAATTTTTAAAAGATATTCGTTTCAATCATATAATATTGTGATATTATACGCGAGATGAGAAAACCCACACCCAAAAATAAGGGCAAAGTTTGTTTTTGACTTTGTAATTATAGGTTAGTACGTAGTACTTTTAGTTTTGAAACTTACATTATTTAGATATTTTTTTTTATGAATTTAGATATCACATTTGGTCCTAAATTTGTCAATTTAGTTATATGTGGATAATTTTGATGCTAATGACTTGTAATTACAGGATAAAAGATATAATTTAATTTAGTTTGAAGAAGACAAAAATTGTTAATACATAACTAAATTCATCAAAAAATGACAAAATATGAGATATTCAAAATTAAATTTCTTTAAAAAAAACTGAATATATAAATGAAATTAGTTACAAAATAAAAATATTAACAATCTATATATTTATAGAAAAAAATAATTTATAAAAAAAAATAGGGAAAAAATGCAGTTTTAGTCCTGTAACTTTAAAATTTTGGGGGTGGCAATTTTGATCTTGCACAAATTGATTCTCACAATTTAGTTCTGTAACTTTAAAATTTTGGCAATTTTCATCAATTGGCCGGAAAATCATGTGACTTGCACATGATCCAATTAAATTGCAGTTTTTAGTTCTGTAACTTAGGGAGCGTTGACATTTTTAGTTCTATAACTTGGGAGAGTTGTCATTTTTTATTCTTAATTTATTTACAAAACTAAAATTACAAATAAATTATAATTTTCGATCAAATTAATCGAAAAATATATAAAAATTGCAAATTTCCCTAAAAAATGAGACACGTCAGTGTGGCTAGTCAAGTGTAAACCCAAGAAAAAACAGAAAGAAAAAGTCCCACTTCACAATCTGCAAAGTAGTTTCCACTTTATTCAAAATCACCTACTAACTACTCACTATATGGAAACCCAACACCCCTCTCCCTCTATATAATCCCATTCCATCCAAACACATCACTATTTCTACCACACCCCCAAAGGCAAAAATGGCTGTCCCCTCATCCCTCAAACCTCACAATTCCCTCCATGTTTCCTCTTCTTTGAGCTCCATCATCAAGCTCAAAACCCTCTTCCAAACCTTCATATTCTCCCACATCTACCCCATTGCACGTGCCGTCGCCAAGGCAAACTCACTTCTACTCAAACTCATCAGACAAATACAGTTCAAACACTTGGTGGAAATGGAAATACTCCCATTGATGAAGAAAAACAACAACAGGAATAAGAAGAAGAAGAAGAAGACTACCATCGTTTTCGGGTCGTTTAGGTTGCACTACAACTGGTGCTCCTCGTCCCACGTGATGCCTCTAGCAGGCCCGGAAAGCTGCTCCCATCATGTGTACTATGATTCAAGTTGGAACACTGTGATCAACCCGACAACGTCGTGTGACTCTGGGCGGATGAAAGATCATGATCATGAGCTTTCGAGGTACTTGGAGTGGCTTGAGGAGAAGGGTGCAGGTGAGTGTGAAGAAGGTTGGAGCTGCAATGAGATTGACAAACTTGCTGATTTGTTCATTGCAAACTGCCATGAGAAGTTCCGGTTGGAAAAACAGGAGTCTTATAGAAGGTTTCAAGAAATGATGGCTAGAAGTGTCTGATGACTGATCATGTGAGGATATGTATGTATGTATGTACAAGTTGAGGGTCTCTATAGCTTTTGCTTTTCTTTTTTTGCCTTTGATCATATGGGGTTTTCTTTTTTATTAACCTTTATCCTTTTTTTTATTTTTGTTTGTAATTGGGTTTTGGTGAAAGCTTTGTGGGGATTTGTGCAAATTCAATGATGAGCTTTTATAAAAAATTAATTTGCTAGTTAGCTTTTCTATCGAAATATAAATTTTTTTATTCAAATTAGATTTGATCGAATTAAATCAATTGCAAAATAAGTGTAGTACATCTGTAGTTATTTATTTTCTCTAAACTGTATACCAATCACATAATAAATATATTATACTTATCATATAATTGACTTATCAAATTCAATTTGATTAAAATATCAAGTCTGTGACTTGGTCAGCTGTAAGACACACACACAACCACCCAACAGTAGGTACTTCCTTTTATATTTCACCTTTGTGATCACGAGTCATTGTACCAAAATTCTCAAGATACATATAAGTTCATGAGCCCTTTTACTCATAATTAAGGCAACCTTGTATTTAAGAAAAAAAGATGTACGTACGTATGCATTAATGATATGTATTAAGTGCTAATTTTTTTTATGTTATCGCAATAATTAATTATTAGTAACACGTATATAGTAACAATATGATCAGTGCTCGATCATGGCACAGATTTTCATTGTCGCTAAACTGTCACAAATATACAATACTAATTATTTATAGGACTCCTGTTTCATAAAATTCATAACAGAAACATATATAAAACCTAGTTATAACAACATCAAGAACTAGAAAACATGTCCAAAAGAAGAACACACAAGACTCTAATTTCCTTCCTGTCTTGATTTCCCTTATCTCATAAATTTATCTTTTTTTTTTTTTAAGGAGGAAACCGGTTCAAATTTGCCTGATACTCGAACATGAGGCAGTAAGGCCGTGATGGACACCACTTGATCATCCCTTCCTTATCTCAGAAATTAATCGATCATTATAATTTTCAGTTGTGAGTAGGGTTGGGAACGGTTGGTGGCGTCGTCCTTAGGCTCTGCTGCACAGCTCTGTTGGGCTGGTTAATCTGGCCGACTCCGCTACTTACCCGCTGCCCGAGTTCTTTTGGCTGCAGAGAAGCTGATAACGAGAAGGAATGCATTAATTTAGGATTACTCATAAATATTTCAACGTCATGTTGATAACCTGAAGAACACAAAACAACCCAAACTACAACCCAATAAGCAAATAACAAAGCAAGACTTTTCTGCTTCATCTTCATCTCTCTCTCCCTCTCTCTCTCTACATATATATGTATATCTTGGAGCATGCATGAGTTATATATATGGGGAGGGAATTTGGCTACTACATGGGGCTTAGGTATTTAATATTGTCTAGCTATTTTGACTTGATAGATTTCAGATAAGTTTGTCTGAGAATATGATGAAACATTGCAGCTGCTCTGCTCTATTTTTTGTATAAACAGTAATGGGACAACACTTTCTTAAATATTTGCCTACAGGCTACTAAAGTTTTTGTACACAAGTTGCTCATGATGGTAGCAACACTTTTTTTCAAGTTGAACAAATATATATGTTGTTGGGTGTCCACTGTGTTGTAAATTATAGGTTGTAATAATGAAAAATGAATTCTTCTCTATAATATCAGTGATTGTGGTTTAAAAATTACAATAAATTAATACTATTTTTTATTTAAATAAAATCAATGTAAAAATTTTAAAATGTCACTATAGTTTAGCTATAGTCAAAATATTTATTATGATTTTTAGTTATAATTAATATTTTGGTTTCATCTGCATAAATAACGACTTATAGTCATTGCACGGTCGTTGTCCATTAGTATTCGTAATATTTTACTTTTAATCATGGTGGATGCGTATCGCGGGGTCTAGTAGCACCACAATGATCTAAGGATCTTTGTAAAAATTCAAGATTAATCAAGCTCTAATATGTAGGAAAGGGGTTAATATTTTAATACTTAAGTAAAAACTTACTTGTAATAAAGTGAAAAGAAATACTTCAAAAAGACGAGAGATAATGTTGAAATAATTGAAGTGGACTGCTTGGATAGAGTGGAAGCAAAATAAGTTTGTAGAGCGTAGAAAGGGAAGGCATAGCCTTGCCGTCCTAGAGTAAATCTTATCGAAACCTAGCCAAATCCAATGTTTGGTTATCAATTTTGCACACCTTAATTAGGTGTGCTTTATTTTTCTTTTTGGGTTTTGAGCCCATTTTAGTTTCTTCCTCCACATATTTATTATATTATATTATATGTATTTATTATATATATAAATTATATATATAATTTATATTATTATATTATTATAATACATAATATAGTATTATAATATATATAATATAATATTAATTTTTATGTTGCATCCTTCCATAAGTGATAGACTTGAGTTTTTTTTTTAAATTATTTGTATTAAATATGTTATATAATATTTAATATATAATATATGTTAAATCTAATCAAATATTATAAACCAAAGAATAATTATGAACTTATGAAACCATTTATATTAAAGACATTTAATATCAATGCTACTGAGAAAATATTTAAAAAATTTCTACCTCATTGAAATACTTTTGCAATTTTGTATATTGAGGGCAATATACTAGCAATTGGACGAGATGGGAAATTTTCATGGCAACAGAAAGCCCTAAGGGCTCCTTTGTTTTATGAGATTTGATTATAAGATGATTGATTAAATTTTGATTACTTTGAGGATGGCTGGAATTGGGTACAATTTTATTTGCCATTTACCTAGTGTTATTGGAGGCCAATCAATCTTGTTATTACTTATTCTATGTTTACATTGCATACTTGTGTTTGTATGATATTAGCACAAAAGTCCGGAATACCTTGCAAAAAGTCAAATATGTCTAATCAAGTGGCTTTGGTTTGATCAAAATACACATTTGGTCCATTTTTTTTTTTTCTTAAGAAAATGCCTTTGCACATATATATCAAGTCTAATATATATACCACAAGTAAAGATGGCTTATACGTTAGCTTCACAACGGTAACATTCATACCTGATTCAGAGTGAGCCATTGATATAGAGGGTGGTAGTTGGAGATTTTTTAGGGCAACATATGGAGAATTTGGGTGATGTGTGGTCCTCGTTGCCCAATGCCAGGGGCCTGTTGATGGCGTGGATTCTGCAGACCGATTACATTAGAGGCCCACTTCTGTTTTGAAATATAATTTAGGGTGATATTAAAAAAGCTTGCGGTCTGATTTGAAGAGCGGCCCATAGGAGAAACCGACCCGGCCCAATTTCTTTCAATTTCAGTTTAGATTCCCTCTTTGCCACCTGCCAGGGGTTGAAGATTGCTTTTTTTCGCATCTGTCCGTCCTCATAAATCACCTTTCTTTCTTTCATTCAAAATCTCTCTCTCTCTCTCTCTGTCTGTGTATGTGTGTGGAGATTTTGGCATTCTGGGAAGACGGAAGAAGGGGAAAAGGAGCTAAAAAAATTCTGAAGGTATTGTACGATATATTTGCAGTTGGATTGACATTGTCTTTCTATGGAATATGGAGTTGTAGACAGCAGCGGTGAGTACATTTTCTCTTGTTTGAATTATTTGCATGCAACCAAAAGAGCATTTATGTCGTTTCTGAGGCTGAATTTTGTGTTTAATTCATTAATTGATGTTTCTCATGGATGCGTGGGCTTGCGGATGCTTTAGAATTTTCAGATCTTGGATGTGTTTTGGTGTTTTTTGTTAATCTTGTAGGGTTTTGTAAGCAATTTTCCGGAAAAGTTATGGTTCGTTGATTTTGTTGAGGTACGGTCGAGAAATTGGGTTTGGATGTTTAAGGTTTAGGGTTTTGACAATTAAACTAAATTTGTGCCTCAAATTCGGACTAGAATTGAATTTTCTTACTTGTGATTGTGGTGCCACAATTTTTTCCCCAGTTTTCATGAATTGAGTACTCCAATTCCGTTTATTTCAAAAAAATTTGTTTCTTTTCACCTTTAATCTAAAGTTGGAGTGTGTATGATGAGAACGATTATAAATTGGGGTTGGACAATATTTGGCGTAAGTTCTATTATATTATTTCCATTCTGCTTCACGATAGAGGCAACTTTTATAATCCCTAATGAATTAAATTCTTGTTGAATAACTTTAGTTGATAAGCTGTGCTGAGTGCCATTTGGAAGCGGTTCAATTGTTTAATGAGACTCTAGCCACACCATTGTTGGTTAACATATTGTTTAGAAGCAATTTAAGTAAACTTTGTTTATTTCTGTCAGCTATTGCGTGCAATTGCTTAGATCTAGTTGCAGTTACCTGTTTGGATTCTCTAGGTACTTCATCTGTTGGTTGAAAACAAGTGCAGGTACTGATGATGATAATCCCCAACCACTATATAATAGAATCCCAGTAGGAAGTCGTGTCACAGGGAACGGAAGATCATTTGTAAACTCAGCCCCGTATCAGAAGATGCAGACTGATATTGAATCTGAAATCCACAATCTGGAGCAAATAGCTTATGGAGCAGTTCTACGAGCTTTCAAAGCTCAATCTGATGCACTTACATGGGTATATTGATTTGCTTTAGTAAAATGTATTTTGCTTAGTTCTGATGTTAGAAATATGCCTCTTGCTCAGTTGTCTGATGCTTTGTTATATGTGTGTAACCCAGGAGAAAGAAGGTCTAATAACAGAACTAAGGAAGGAACTAAGGGTGTCAGATGATGAGCACCGGGAGCTACTCACTGAGGTCAATGCGGATGACCTCATTCGCAGGATAAGGGAGTGGAGAGAGGCAGGTGGAAACCGGAATGTAGCACCCAGTGTTCCTCAGCATGTTAACAATCAGTTGCCAAGTCCAACAGTTTCAGCATCTCGTAAAAGGCAGAAGACATCCCTGTCAGGAAATCCATTCGGCTCTGCCTCTCAATCTCTACACACCCCTTCTGTGGCTGGTACCACACAGACATTATCTTCAGCTGGGAAATGGGTCCCTACTTCAGGGATTGGTGGCCGAAGGCCTAATGCCGTACGTTCGAACTATTATAATAAGAAATAGAGAGATGGACATCAAACATTAACTCTGTGGTTAATTTATCTGTATTTCCGTTGTTTCATAGGGTCAGCCAGCATTCACTCCATCGAAACCCATGCAATATCAGTTTACTGATCATGTTTCTTCTGGGGCTCCAATGGATGACCCTTCTGAAAGCATGCGCGACCCATTAATTGGTAGGAGAGTGATGATAAGATGGCCTGCAGACAATAACTTCTATGAGGCTGTCATAAATGAATACAATCCTGTGGATGTATGTTCTTTTCTTTTTCGTTTATCTTTGTGGCCTATGTGGTTTGGAGAATCTCTTTGAAGTGTGTTTACTAGGATTTTCCATGGCATGATATAGATCTAAGCGAATTTATGTGTACCTTCCTGACTTGTATGGGAAGTATAGAAATGAAGAATGATACATACGGAAACTTCTAAGACCTATTCACTAAAGTGTGGTAACTCAAGAAGGAAACTTTAGAACCTTGGTGCTGGAACTTTGTTTCTTTTTTTGACTTTTCTTGTGCCAAACTAGTTCAAGATCTACTCAGAATTCTCAAGCGTAACATAACGTGTAGTAATTGATTTTCATTTATTCTCGCTCTTTTATCTCACGTTTTTGTTTGATTTTTGACCTTTTATTTCGATTGACAGTGCTTCTGTTGGATTATGTGTTCTGCGATGCATTGTTCTACGGCAATAGGAAGAAAACTAAGATCTTTCTCAAATCTACTGTTGGCATGCATGCTCAACTTTCCGTAACTGAGAATGTGTACTGTTGCCATTTTGCATGTTCAAATTTAAACGACGTCGTTTAATATATGAATCACAATTGCTAGTATAACAGAAAAGGGCATGTTGAGGTAGGTTATCACTAGTGGCGCTCAATCTTTTCTCTTTCACGACAGGTTTAAATCTATAGTTGTGTGTTTTGTGACAGTTGTAGTGTCTATTAAAGGCAAATAACCGTCTAAAGGGATTTGGAATTACACATCTTCCCTTTCTATGATTTTGGATTTTGAACAGGAAGTTGCTTGTACATCTTATTGTTGGACTTGTTACCTTTCTTTGACATCTAATGTAATAATTGGATCATAAATTTATCAGAAACCCCACAAAACCTTTCTAATTTTTGCTATTTTCCTGTTATTTTCAGGGCCGCCATTCTTTGGTTTATGATAGCAATACGCCGAATGCGACCGTGGAATGGGTTAACATCAAAGAGGTGGCCATGTCTCGTTTCTGTAGCTCGAATATTTCTTTTATGGATGCAGTGCCTCTTGGGATCTTGACATTTGCTTTATAACGTACAGATCATAGATTCAAACCACATCAAATTTGCTTACTTTGTTTGAAACGAACTTAAATGACACTGTGGATAACCAATGGTTGACACATGCTGAACCTGATTAACATAGTGATCTTTTTTCTTTTCCTGAAAATATGAGCTTTTGAGAAGTCAGATCACCGAGGGGATCGAATATCAAGGCTAAGACAGCTGCTTTTGTTCTCCTAATTTCGTGCCCTATGTGTGTTCTCGACCATTATTATTAACTTCATAATTGATCTAAAGTTATTTTTTGGTACTTTTACTCTATTGTTTTGTATGCCAATAAATTCGGAGCTTTTTTATAAATTAACCCTTAACGCAGGTTCCCCCAGAGGATATCCGGTGGGTGGGTGATGAACCTGTTATATCTCGGCTAGGTGAGGCAGGTGCACCTAACCTTGGAAGAGGGAGAGCATCCTTAATGAATCAATTTGCTAATGAAATTCGGCCTTCACGAAACGGGGTTACGAAAGATGATTATGAGGAAATTGAAATATTGCACACTGACACATTAATTAAGAAGGTAATTCTATATGTTGACCTCGTTGAGATCTCGTGGACGTTTGCAAGTTTACCTATTATTTTCCATGCCTTTGTTGTGGTAGGTGGAGAAGGTGCTTGATGCAAGTAATCCTGATATCTTAGAGATTGACAAGGCTAAGAAAATGCTTAAGGTTGTCATCAATTTTAGTACAAAATTATTTGCTTATGTCTTAACCCTTTTGCACTAAAACTTTGGTTATAATTGGTGATGCAGGAACATGAACAAACATTGATTGAAGTCATTCAGAAACTCGCTGATGCCTGTGATAGCGGTAGTAAGCATATTTCCAAAATCTGATGTCTGTTTCATTATATTGTGCAATTTAAGTATATTGTTCCTTGACTTTTGTTACTGCATGAATCGCTCTATCAGACATGGACTCCTTATAAAATTTCCCCACCAATTTGGCTCTCCTCCTGGTTTCTCAATCAGCTGCAACCTGTCCTGTTAGTGTAATTAGCGAGAAACATCTTGATGTTCAATGATGCGAAACTAGATATGTATAGCAACTGGAATCTATCTGTAAAAAGTTGTGCTCATGCGTTGCTTTATTGAAGCACTGATTCTGTAGCCCTCAATAGGACTCTGCACTTATATTGGTTGCACTTACAAATACGAGCCTTGTCTAGGTAACAGTAAAACTGTAGCGCGCAGTTTTGTCTGCTTCTAAGAGTTATAATCTAGTCTTTTGGTTTTCTCTGATTCTTCTTCACGTTTTAGTTTTGATTTTTGCATCAGATGATGAGCGGCCATCCGCACCTAGACATTCAACAGGCACACAGCATAATGTTGACTATCGTGGCCCAAGCCATGAGCCTGAGATTACGGGAAGAGCCAGTAGTTATGAGTTGGCGAGAGGTTGAGGCACTGCAGACTTCAAGCAAGATGTTATTGTCTATAGCTTAAATTCCCCTTCCCTTTCCCCGGTAGATACAGATTCCTAACTGTAGTTTAATGGAGTTAATAACATAGATGTTTTCTGTATACTACACATTAAGAATCATGTGCACCTACATTTTACCTTCTGTATGATTCAGAAGTAACTGTAATTTTAGCTGCATTCTTCCTGATGTCGCATCTCAGGCTGTATTCCAATTTATTGTTTAATCTTGTCTTCACTTCACATATGCACAGTAAGTCTATATGATTAGTGGGTTTTTTTTCCCCTTCCATATTTGGCATTATATGTAACTTGAAATACGAGATGAAACACCAAATTTGCTATAAAATACAAGGTCTGTGGTGACAGTTTAGAAAAATTGATGCAGGATCGCAGTAATGGATGCGGACAGTAAGCACGAGGTTGTCAATATGTAAGGTTATTAGCTACGGAGAGTAAAATCCTGATCTAAAGTTATGACTCAGAGTAAGAGAAGATAATGGGTTTAGTATTGTCTAATATTTATATATTTGATGCTCGAAGTACGAAAGTAACGTAGTGTATCGGTGAGAAATTAGTGCATGATATCGTAGAAGGAATTAAGATATTACATTATTGTAGGGGATAGATTAGAATAAAAAGATATTGGTGTGTCGAGATAGCAGACTAAGGCTGAGGAATATCAATTTAGATATAAGAGATACGAGCAATGGAGAAGTGCTAATGAAGAGAGTTCTTATAGGAATAGTTAAGTGATGATTATAGAGATTTTTGATATACATGTATGAGCAGATAGTACAAAAGCGGTTAGGGACGAATGTCGATTATGGAGAATGATATGAACATATCGAATTGTAATAGGGATTTTATGTTGTTAGTGGGGATCTGAGGTTGTAGCAGTAGTTTCATGCTCAGAAACTGGTATTATGATATTGAGAACGTTGCTACTTAATTGAGTTAGGCGAATGTGGGCGCGCAGAGTTTGTGTATTGATACGAGAGCCTGTTCGATTAGGCGAGAAAAGAGAGATGAATAATGAGGTATTGATGGAGAGTTATATGTTGGATGGATAGTGTTATAGTTTGGAGAGAGGGTTGGGAGAGAAGAGTAGGGTAGACGAAAGTGAAGGCTATCAGATGAAAGGAGTAAGACGTTATATGAGAGGCTAGAGATATAGGAAAAGCTGCAAGGTCGATTCTAAGTAGCTGGAAAAAGTTAGAGCTGGGCAGGGAGCCAAGATGTATTGAATTAGGAAACGTGAGGAGGTACAGTGTAACAGAGGTTTATGGAGTAGGATAATAGTGGAAATAGGCAAAACATATTAAGAAGACAGTTAGTGTTTACATAAGAAGCGCTATGATTTGCCCTTTGAGGGCAGAAAGGTTTTAATGCATAAGAGGGATCACAAGTCGCAGATAGAGTTAGAGTACTTAGAAGGCATAGGTGATGTGAGTGATTTCGCGGGAAAAGAGGTAACTAGGATATGAGGGTTAAGATGGGTGGTGTGGAGATGGTGAGTGAGAGAGGAAGGTTGAAAAGGTCGACTCTCAGTATGGTGTGTGGATTGGAGAGAGAGAGAGTATATATGATGAAAGAGGATTGAGATTGTCATGAGTATCGCCCATGGAGTCAGTAATCAATAGTTTCAACTTACGTTATGAAATCATCAAGACGTAGGAAATGCTAAAACGAGGGGATATGGATAGTCCAGAGTGAGGTAAGTGATGAGAGAGAAGTACATATTGTAGTTCTTATAAGGGAGTAGGAGTGGGCGTGAGAGACTGAGGCGCACCATAATGGAAGGTGAAATTAATTATATGTACGTCGGATAGTAGTAGTTATATGATTGCAGACTGAGTATAGTATAGATGAGAAGGTTGATCTAATGGCGTATGATGTCTACGTGGGATTTTTATAACGAGAGAGGTCGAGTCAAGGACCAATATTATAAGTATTAGAAGACGATAGTTGAGGTAGCGGATATAGGTGTTCAAAGGAGATAATTTAGATATGGAAGCTGAGAATGGGATCATTGGGCATCAATATAGTATGAAGTGAGAAGAGTAGAAGTATGTAGATCATACGAGCGCACCAGAATTGCTTATAAAGGAATGTTGGCAGACCAAGGCATCATTCTAATGTATTGCATTACATAGAGTAAAAGATAGTAAAAATTATTATTATACAATTTCCGGAGAATTCATGGTATATGTATAAGATTACAGTATTAAACTTGGGCCATTAGATATACGCTCGAAAAAGATATCTTGTTGAAAAGAGTTTCACAGGTGTGCTACGGTCGCGCGTAATATGTAATAATGATGTAGAATAGTAAAAACAGAAGAAGAAAGTAGTCAGATTACCCCATTATGAGCGTAATGAGGAGAGACGATTGTGTAGACGATGGTCTACGGATGATACGAACACACATAATAAGAGAAAGAAATCGGAGTGAGTGGCTGAAGGAAATTCGAGCAGAGGGCTGGTAGTATTAGAGACGTGAGGTCGGATAGGAATAGGCAGGACTTTGCAACACGAAACGATCATCGGTCAGCATCATCGGAGACAAAACCTGTGAGCGGATGCCGGAGAAGTCGAGATGTGGGGCGTGTAACGTATGGTGTGAGGTCAGTAAGAGATAGGATAAGAGACTGTAAGCCAGAGAGCTGAGATCAGTGGACACATGTTCGATAAGTAGGCTCGTGGCACATAGTAGAGAGTCCAAGCGAAAGGTAGGTATATGATATGTATAAGAGAGCTCGCTATGATATAGAGGGAGTTAAACGAAGGAGGTGGTAGAAGAAGCAGAATAGAGGAACATGGGTATTGATAGGTGGACTCTCCACGACGGGCTGACAGCAGGAAAAGGAGGCTGGACGGGAGACCATGTGATTACGGTGGATCACTGGAGTTTATGGGTGGACGGTCGCAGGGCTGAGGACGATACGAAGTGTGATAATCGTTAGTCATAATAGCTGTGGTTGGAGATGCATGTAAAGTGCTTGCTCATTCTTTTCTGTTTCTTGTGACTTAACAAATTAGAGTTAAACGCTATAAATGTTGTAATTTTGTGGCGAGTAGTTGAAAAGCTTTAATTGTTAGAAATTGTTAGTTGGGAAATTTTTTTTTAGGATTTTTTCCCCTTGCCAATTGAGATTGAGATACAGATTATATATGGGTTTAAAGCAAAATACCCCCTGTGTTATCCCAAAAGAGCAAATTACCTCCCTGTGAAAAAAAAAGATCAAATTACCCCTTGAGATTTTAAAAACAAAGCACACTGCCTCCCTACAGAAATTAAACATTAGTGTAAAGGGGAAAAGACTAAAACACCCCTCCTTATATATGAAAGGTTGACTGCAGAGTCAACATTAGATCAATGGCTTATTTATTTTTTATTTTTTTAAATTCTAGATTATTTAAGAACCGTTGGATCTAATTTGGATCAAAGGTCCAAATTCAACTTATAGATCAATGGTTTAGATCTTACTTAATTTAAAATCAACGGTTTAAATTGCATTTATAAATTTACCTAATATATACATATATAATATTAATTTAAAATACACTATATAAAATGTATTTATATAATTACAGTATATATATATATTAATGCATATATATTTTATAAAAATAATATTGAATATATTAAATATTAATTATATATAATATATATTCTCTTTCTTCTTCACAAGGCTGCCGCGCCGCCGCCGCCTGCACCGCCATCACCGGGCTGCCGTCACCGCTGCCTCCCCCCCCCCTCCTCCTTCCTCCCCTTTCCTCTTCCCCTCTTTCCTCTTCCGCCGTCGCTACCTCCGCCATCCCGAGCCCAGATTCGCCGGCCCCTCCCCCTTCCCCTTCTCCTTCCTCCTTCCTCCTCCCCCATCGCTACCCCCTTCCTCCGGCCCCTTCCCTCACCCAGATCCGCCGCCCTCCCACGCCGGTTTCTCTCCTCTCTCTCTATACACATTATAAAATGTATATATATATATATATTATATATATATATATAATTACAGTATATATATATATATATATATTTAAACAGAGAAAGAGTGAAAAGGGGCGGCGATGGCAACGGGCAAGGGAGGGAGGCGCGGCAACTGGGGAAATGGGGCGGGGAGGGGGGCGCTGCGGTTGGGAGTTGGGGAAGGGGTTTGGACGGGGAAAGGGGCGGGGAAGGGAGGCACGGTGACTGGGGATATGGGCGGGGGAGGGAGGCGCAGTGAGGGAGTGGAAGGGTGGTGGTTTGGGCGCGGCGACGGCGACGCAACTGGTTTGGGGGGAGCGGCGCGACTGGGCATGGCGTGGCAGCTCGGGCGACGTCGGTTGGCATGGAGGACGGCGACGGGCATGGAGGTTGAGGCGGTGGACTGAGGGGGAAGGGGCGGTGGCGGCCGGTGAGGGGTGGGCGGTATTTTTTTTGTTTTTAAATAAAAAAAGTATGTATTATTAATATTATATATTTTATATAAAAAATTAGTACTTTTACTTTTTCCCCTTTATTTCAGGATAAGGGTATAATTGTCCGAACACAGCGAAAAATGACTCCCCAGCCGCAATTTGGGCGCTTGTGGCACACCTTCCGCACGCAGGGGTCTAATTGCTAGATTAAAATTTTCACAAGGAGGTAATTTGGTATTTTTTATATCACAGGGGGGTATCATGCACATACCCCATATCACAGGGGGGCGCCCTGCATTTTTCCCGATTATATATATACGACCTGAGATATTTGGAGTAACCGTACATTAATTTGTTTTCACTACATTCTTAATTTCATTGGATAATTATACTTCCATTCTTCAATATTTAGTATATGGGATAATTATGCCGACCTCCCATGTTACTATGGGAATATACAAATTCCCCCCCTCTTATTATAAAAACTACATAAATCTATCTTATTGGTTTGTTACTATTACAAATTGGTCCATCCATTATTCAAACTAACGACCAATATCAATTTCAATCCAAATATTTATGTAATTTTCCTATATTTATAATCAGGTCTGGCAAAAGTCCCCTCGCCTTCCTTCTCCATCAAACCTTTCTTTCATACCATAAGAACCATTCCCCATTCCACAAGAGCCACAGTGAGAAATCCATCGGTGGTCGTGACTGGTTTTCAGATTTTGAAGGCTCACAAACAAATGCACCCTCAAGGGTATTTTTTTCAACAGAATTTATAAAATCCCACCCAAGGGCAAAAATAGGAAGATTAAATAAATATTTGGATTGAAATCAGTATTGACGGTTAGTTTGAATAATGGAGGGGCCAATTTGTAATGGTATTAAACCAATAAGGTATGTTTATGTAATTTCATAGTAAGAGGGGGAATTTGTATATTCCCATAATAATAGGGGAGGTCAGCGTAATTATCCCTTAGTATAATTATATATAAATTTTTTCTGGTTCAGGAAATTACGTCTACTACCTCTCAACTTTACTTTCATATAATAAATAAGTCTATATGTCAGTAAAAATTCACCAAATTTATTGATGTTAACAAAAATTAAAAAAATATATAGATTTACCCTTGATTAACTTATTAATGACTTAATGGATGTCAAATAAATATTTTATAACTAAATTAACCTCCTACGTCTTCAAGAGTTAATGTATGTGCGGAGGTATATCTTTAAATGTTACAATGATAGTTTAGTTCGAAAAAATTTTTTGACCTGCAATAAATCAATAATAAGTCAATTGGGGGTAAGTATAAATTTTCATTTAATTTTTTTATTAATATCAGCAAATTTAGTGAATTTTGACCAACGAAAAACTTATTTGCTTGACGCAAGCAAATTTTAGGGGTGCTAGATGCAATTTCTCAAATCACATGGGATCTATATGTAATAACACCAAATTTCATAGAAGGAGAGTATAATTATCCCTAATTTTATAGATATTTTACATGTAAAATTGTACTTTTTTCAAAAAAAAAAAAAATATACAACCTTAAAAAATTCACGATTTATGCCCATAATTCCTGTTAGGGTTTGAAACAAAATGATGAAGTAAGAAAAAAAATTACATAAATTTTAAATTTTTCTATGTAATATTTTGTACTTATAAAAATACGAAAGTTGTAATAATATTAGCATCACTTCATATATATATAATAATATATATATATATATATTATAATTTTTTATAAATATAAAAATATAGGTGGGAATGTTAAGAATTAAAAATTTAAATGTAATTAGTTTTTCAAGCATTAGTATTTTTCATACAAATTCTAACGAATAAGGATTAGTTATAAACAAAAAACTTTTGGAGGGGATGTAAATATAATTTTAAATTTCTTTGACAAAAAAATATAATTTTACATAGTTAGAGGAGTAGCAAAGTATAATTAACACATATTCTTGTTCTTTTTTATCATTGAGTTGCGCATAAAAAAGTGGTGAGACTGATTTTTGTTTCATTAAATAATAATATAGCTTTTGTTTTACTTTTGACAAAGAGATCTTCGTTTGGTAGAAGTTGGAAAGGATTTTTTCAATTTATGTTAAAAGGAAGTTTCATCCGGCTCCATTAAAACCACCTTTAACTCAAGTTGAGTTCAAAAAGACCCGCTCTGCCAAAAGGAAAGTGAAAAACAAAAGCAAATCTATAAAGAACGAACATGAATCCATACACTAAGTACAAATGTGTCTATCCCTTTTCTTTCACCATTGCTATAACTTCCTTGATCTTTTCTTTGGCTGTTTTGAAGCTGCAGCCTCGGTTTCCGCTCTTTCCTTACCCCGTTTGCCAAGTGTCGGAGGCGGCGCAGCCCCTCTCTTTGGCGGTCTCCCCACGTTCCTCTTTGCTGGACTGCCCTTCTCCTTCTCCTTCTCCTTTTCCTTCTCTTTCTCCTTCGCCTGCCTCGTTTCTGAACTTCTCCGAGTAACCTGTTCTTTCTTCTCGCCACGTTTTGTGTTTTCGTTTTTCTTTGATTCAGATCCTCCTTTGCTGGTGTGCTTTCACTAGTCAACGGTGTGTTCTTCAATGCATCGAGCAAGACACCGTTGTTTGAGGATGAGCCTTGCTTCATTCTATTCAAGAAGTTAGCTGCTCCTCTTTTCTTTGAGTCCGATATTGGCTGGTTTTTCTTGTTCTCGCCCTTGGGCTCTGCTTGCTGTGATGATGATCCCTTTACCGGTTGTTTCCCTGATTCGACCACCGAGTTTTTATTGCTGGTGCTGTTCGTTTGATTCTTGTTTTTCTTTGAGTTTGCCGAAGCTGAGGAAAATCTATCCCTCGTTCTCTTCTTAGTGATTTTAGGCTCCTCGGACGGCTGGGAACGCTGCAGTTTGGTCTCCTTCTCCTCAGCAAGCAATGAAGTTTGCTCTTTCTTCTTATCAGCTCCTGAAGACGACGCGGATGCCTTTGCTGCAATCGAACTGCGTTTACGACAGATTATCAAGGAGCCGGATATTCTAGGCTTTAGCATCAAAGAATGTGAAGACTCAAGATCTTCTTTCTTGGGCAATGACAGGGACTGTAGAGAAACTTGTTTCCCAGATGAAGAATCTGACTTGGCATATATCTGCGAGAACTCTTTCGAGATGAGCCGTCGAATCTCCGCGGCAGCATTGGCCTCGGGGGTATTTTTGCTAAAGAAGACAAGAGCATTGTTGACAAGCAACAAAAGATCGCGAAAAAATTTGCTCTTGGAGCCTGAATACCATCCTTCTTTCAACCTCGTTTCAACTGTCTCAAGATCTATGTGCTGGAGGATCAACTTCTGATATTTCGAGGATTCCTGTAAAAGAGCCATCATGTCATAGGCCAAAGATTAGTAGATATCACATTTATTTGATGATCATAATCTACAGTATCAAGTACATGAGATCGAAGGAAAAAAACCATCTTCAAGACGGACACTCCCATCCACGGTTTCAGTAGAGATATTATTCTCATACAATAAGCCTTCGGCCATTAGTAAATTTTGAATCAAAAGTTGTAGCTCATAGGTTTTAACTCTTTGCCGATAGAAATAAAGCCGAAAGGCACTAGATATTAACTGATCATCGTAAAACACAGTGTTAGGCAGCCCAAAAAGTGTCGCCATTTAAAGCGCACACATTGTTTGGCTGCCCAAAAGTTGCTTCTTACCAAGCTGTCTGACGGCAAAACACGACCTGACAGGCTGACAGCTATTGTTATTATGAAATTTAGACTGATGAAGTTTAATGCACTAAATTCAGTTTGTAATATGAATAGCCATCTTCCTTAAATATACTTTCAAAATTTCTAATGGATCAAGAAAACAGCACCAATTTAGTATTTATCATAGTGTTTGGGGTTTGAGTAAAGACCATTTTGCCCCTGCACATTAAACTACCTGTTTTAATTTTTCATCAATGAAATGAATAAATATATTGAAAATTGCTGATAAAATTAATTAATAAATGCAGAGTCCCATAGTTGACTGGTCAATCATCAGGGAAAAAAATAAATCTGTCCTTAAAAAGCTACAATAAAAAAATCAAAACACGTCTATTTTAGTTCAGGGCACTATCATTAAACCATAGAATTATTACTACTATTAAGGTTTAGCTAAATAAACCAAAATACAAATTTTTGCAAATAGAGAAATTAATAAATATAAATATTCACCTGGCTCCGGAGCCGCCGCTGGAACGTGGAGCCGAGCTTATGAGCCCGGATGGCCTGCAGAAAGTCAACCAACGGCTGCGATTCGGCAGACAATTCTTTTACGGCACAAGATTGATCCTCGTGTTCACGCTCATCGCCATTCGTACTCCCGCGCCGTCCCTTATCACTTCCCTCCTCCTTCCGCGATCTACTAGCTGTACTCTGCACATCCGAGTTTTCCTTCGTCGCCTCCGCTCCCGCGCCATCTGACTCGGCCTCCGATTCAACTAAATCTGCCGAGTCACTCACCGGTTCAGCTTTTGCCTTACGTTCCGACTCCTCTATGCTATTGGAACTCCCGTTGCAGGAGTCCTCCCGGACCGACTTCTGATCCGGTTCGGACTTTAACTCAGCCGGCTCTTCGCTCGTCTGGCCGGTTCGATCCTCCCTTAGCTCTTCGCCTACCGTTTGAGCCGGTTCTGATTCTTTCTCTCCGGTTCCCAGCTTCTCCGCTCCGGGATCTGTGGAGTTTGATTCATTCACCGATAATTGATCCTTTGCCAATTCTTCGCCGGCGGCCGGTTCTCTAGCCGTCGCCGGTTCAGATTCCGGTTCAATATCTCTCTTCTCTTCACTCATCTTCTCTAGATCCGACTCGTGTTTCTCCCTCCTCAAGCTTTTTTCTCGCTCTTCTTCCATTCTCTTCATCTTTATCTCCAGCGACCTATACAAACACTAAATCAGAAAACGGAAATTTTAAAAAGGAAAAAGAAGAAAAAGAAAAAATCTCCCCATTCCAACAAAATTTCAACGTTCAGATCTCCAGCAATTAAATATATACACATCGTAAAAGAGTACTCGATGTTGAGATCGTAACGTTGCACTTCGCGACGGAGTTCCGCGACTCTCAATTTCCTGAGCTCCTCCAGCAAGGGCACGGACTCCTCAACGTTCGATTTATCGTCGCGAGGCTCATCCTCGTCGAAATCATCATTTGGAGCGACGTAGCGGCGTTTTAGGTCTAGATACTTCAAGCGACAGTGGTGTGGGGTGAGGGAGAGGTTAGGGTCAGAGGTGCGTTTGCGGAGTTCAGAGGCGATAGAGTCCCAGGCGGCGGTGCCGGTGCCGTGGCGGTTGACGGCGAAGGCAAGGAGAAGCTCCTCCCAGGTCCCCCAGAAGGGGAGGGAAACGTCGTCCTTAGCAGCAGCACCACCACCACTCTCCGGCGCGATTCCGTCCGGTTTGGTCATGGGAGAAAAGAGTTTTAAGGGTGGGGTGGGGCGTGCGGTGCGTACAGTTGCAATTGTGTTTTTATAGTTTTTTGTTTTGGAAGAATTATTTTGTATATTTAAGTGATGGTTAAGAGGTGGTGTGTTATCAGAGGTCTAGGGTTGTGTTTTCTATTCTCTCCTCTCCTCCTCTTCTCAAATTACATACAATTAATAATACACACATCCTCCCTTTCCTTTCATTTCCTTTCTCTAATATTTATATATACCCCTTCCACTCCCCCTCCTCTCTCCCTCCTTACCCTTTTATACTCACTCTCCATTGGGTTTGGATATGGGTTTGGGTCCGAATTTGAGTCTAGATCACATTCACTCTATATTCCCCTTCCGACTTAATCAAAATGCCCATCTACCCCATTTTCTACTCCGATTTTTCATCCTGATAGAATCATAAATAAATATATCCATAATACAATCATATGAAATGACGAATTCTACAACTCTTAATTCCCAAATTGTTTATTTAATGAATTCGATTGTTTGATTTGTTAACTGAATTTTGATTTTTAATCAGATATAATCTTACGGGTCGAGCTTATTATTTTTGAATATGATAGTTGTCGTGGTAACTTACTTGAATTTTAGGTTTTCAATTAGATTGAATGTAATCGATTTGATGTCAAAAAGCCGACTTTTATGGTTGATTTTCCTTAATTTGAATAAGGAGGGCATTGTTATGGAGTATAGGGTTGATGTCAAGCTAATTACAACATTATGTTTTTCTTTCATTATTACATATACAATAATAAACTGAATGTGAAGAAACTAATTCATGCTTGTGAAGTACGTAAATTCCAAACTTATAATTCTCATAAGGTGAAAATGTGAAAGTTAATCATAGATTTTCTTCCACAAAAATAACTTAAATGTGTGTATTTTAGGGCTGTCTTTAATTGCACTCTAAAAGATTAGTTATATTATAGGAAATAGTTATGAAATTTGGGCTTATTTGAATGGAGCAATATGGGAATGGATCATTTGAGGCCATAGCTCTGAGTGTTGGCTATGTTAATACAAGGGGAAATAGCATTTTTGGTCCCATAAGTTAGACCCTTTTCACTTTTGGTCCCATTCGTTACGAAATTAGCACTTTTGGTCCCGTAACTTAGAAAAATTAGCAATTTTGGTCCACCGTCACTTTTCTGCTAACTTTTTAACGGAGACAGCCACGTGCCGAGCACGTGGCCGTTAATTTTTTTTTTCTGGAGGGAAAAATGGCGCCATTATATGCTTAGTATCATTTTGGGGGAATATAACCACAATTGAGGCCAAAAACACAAATTGAAGAAAATTAGGGCAAAGAATTGTGATTTCTCTCCTCTTTCACAAAAAATACTCCCCACCTTCCCAATTGTTGAAATCAAAAGTGAAATAGAAATGTGATTTCTCTCTCCTCTGTCACAAAACTAGTGTGGTTTGATTTAATGGGAAAAAAAAATTTGAGAAAAATTTGTTGATATTAACAAAAAAAAATTGAGAAAAATTTATATTAGAAGAGATTAATATAAATTTTTCTCCAAATTTTTTGTTAATATCAACAAATTTTTCTCAAATTTTTTTCCCATTAAATCAAACCACACTAGTTTTGTGACAGAGGAGAGAAATCACATTTCTATTTCACTTTTGATTTCAACAAATTGGGAAGGTGGGGAGTATTTTTGTGAAAGAGGAGAGAAATCACAATTCTTTGCCCTAATTTTCTTCAATTTGTGTTTTTGGCCTCAATTGTGGTTATATTCCCCCCAAAATGATACTAAGCATAAATGGCGCCATTTTTCCCTCCAGAAAAAAAAAATTAACGGCCACGTGCTCGGCACGTGGCTGTCTCCGTTAAAAAGTTAGCAGAAAAGTGACGGTGGACCAAAATTGCTAATTTTCTAAGTTACGGGACCAAAAGTGCTAATTTCGTAACGAATGGGACCAAAAGTGAAAAGGGTCTAACTTATGGGACCAAAAATGCTATTTCCCCTTAATACAACATTCGTTAGCCTTACCCACACAAAGATCCAAGCCCACTCATTTCATGTTTAGGTTATACTTCTATTTTTTAATGATTAATGGATAAATTACATTGATATTTTTTAAGAATATGTCTAATTATATAAATACTAGTCGTTGTAACAGATTATTCCTGTATGTATATAATAAATATTTTTCACGCTTTAAAATAATTGTATAAGAGTAAAATATAAACATCAATATATTACTGATTCAGGTTGGATACGCGATCTTTCGTGTGGTGATCATTCGCGACCCGTAGTGAGCATCTTGAATGCTTGGTGGTCCATGAGAAGAGGAAAGCACCTTAGGCTAGCCGGGATGATTCTCGGTGAAGACTCTCCAATGTCTAGGTCAATTCAAGTTCGAGATGGTAATGGCGATCCCAAGAAGTAAATAAGGTAGCAAATAATAAATAATTAAATATATCTTACCATAAATGCCATAGTATGAAGGTACTTATAAGGCTAGATGTACTCACCTTCTGGTCCACGTGGTGAGATCTCTAATCGTGATTTGTCTGATGATATATGGTTTAGATATCGAATCATCAAAGTGGATTGTGTCGAGCAACCCAGCCCAAAATAGAAAGATGTGACCCGCCCTGCCCCAAGATAGAAAGACGCGGATCATAGGACTCAAATGATATCTTAGTATTGTTAGAGGGTTATTTATATATTTTTTTAAGTGAGTATGATATACCCCTATCAATTATATTTATAAAGAAAGAAAGAAAGAAAAGGAAAGAAAATTAATTTATCAATTAATATAAAATTTGAAAGGTTGAATAAGTTAGTTATATTTTAATTGAAGAAAAATTTCACTTTACAAGAAATTGGTGGTTGCAACGGTGTTATTGATCGCCGTTTGTGAGTAAGAAATGCATTTTTTTTAACTAGATGTTGTGGAACACTGTCCCTACGTGCATATAATAAATTATTATTTATTTTTAAAATATATTATAAATAAGAATAGAATATATAAAAAGCACATCACATTTTAAAAATAAATAAATAAAATAAAAATTAGTTTAGAGATATTCTTGACTACAAATGAAAGAAACAATGGTAAAAAAGAAATTGTCTTATTTAAAATTCCTCCCCCACACACACATATTTTTTAAAAATAAATAAATAAATTAGCACAAACTTTTCAATAAATTATTGATATTCGTTTTTGGTAATAATTTGATATGCAAAATAAATACATAAATTCTTTGTGATTTGAAAAATTATATACAATATTTATGACCTTTTTTTCTATTTAACGAATAGATCACTTTATTAATCAAAATTAATTGAATTTATTGATGTTCACAAAAAAAAATTAGAATATTTATATTTACTTTCAATTGATTTATGAATAATTTCAAACCAAATTATCTTTATACATCTTCACGCGTCAATACGTGTGATAATATAGAGTTAATTATTTTTTTATTAGTTAAAAAAAAAGAAAAATTACTAAAAAAATATTTTTTTTAATATATTAACTTTTTTATGACGAGTCGCAGTTTCAAACCGCGACTCGACCATTAAATTTTTTTTTTTTTTTAAATTAAACCTCGAATCGCATTTAGCAACCGCGACTCGAGGTTTTAATTTTGTTTTTTAAAAAACGTGCTCAAGTCGCGGTTGGAAACCGCGACTCGGTAACCGCGACATAAATGTTCATTTATTATTTTATATTATATATATATTTAAATATTTTATATATTATTATGAATTAAATATGATAATTATAATTATTATTTTATTTTACTATTTATTTACGTATTATTATATATATATTATTATTATTTGTTTCTTTTAAATATTTTATTAAGGATGACACATCTTCTTCATTAATATTGTCATAATGTGGTTAATTTATTATTTTTTGTTTACGATGAGATTAAGTGTTACTTTTTAGGTTTTATTTAATGCTATTGTCAGGCATTGCATGCAAAGAGTCACAAAAAACGAAGAGACACACACAATTAAACATTGGCTACTCCACTTTTTTTTTATTCTTATTTTTAATATATTACATAAATTATTATTTAGATATTATACATATATATTATAATTTTAAATATAATATTTAAATAATATAATTATTAATTAAAAATTTATTAATTAATTATGTTTAATCAATTTGATTGAATCACTCTTTTTTTTCTTATTGTAATTTAATTATCGTCGTTATATTAAAAAACACTTAATATAACAATAATAATTAATTTGCATCAATACTTATATTTAAATTTTAATATATTTATATATACAATATATATTAAAAAACGTATAAATCTATATATTTTTATTATACAAACGTCTAAAAATAATAATATATTATAGATATTGTTTTAATATTATATATATATATATATTATTATATCAATATAACAATGATAGCTAAATTACAATAATTTAAATAAAGTAAGATAAAATTTAATTTAACTACGTTATAATATTATAAAATAATATATATATATATATATATATAATATTTAAAACAATATCTATAATATATTATTATTTTTAGACGTTTGTATAATAAAAATATATAGATTTAAACGTTTTTTAATATATATTGTATATATAAATATATTATAAATTTAAATATAAGTATTGATGCAAATTAATTATTATTGTTATATTAAGTATTTTTTAATACAACGACGATAATTAAATTACAATAAGAAAAAAAAGAGTGATTCAATCAAATTGATTAAATATAATTAATTAAAAACTTAATTAATAATTATATTATTTAAATATTATATTTAAAATTTATAATATATATGTATAATATCTAAATAATAATTTATGTAATATATTAAAAAATAAGAATAAAAAGAAAGTGGAGTAGCCAATGTTTAATTGTGTGTGTAAGTCTCTTTGTTTTTTGTGACTCTTTGCATTTCATGCCTAACAATAGCATTAAATAAAATTTAAAAAGTAACACTTAATCTCATCGTAAACAAGAAATAAAAATTAACCACATTATGACAATATTAATGAAGAAGATGTGTCATCCTTAATAAAATATTTTAAAAGAAACAAATATATATAAATAATAATAAATAAATATAGTAAAATAAAAATAATAATAATAATTATCATATTAATTCGTAATAATAATATATAAAATATTTAAATATATATAATATAATATAAAAATAATATACATAAAGTAATTTAAAATAAATAAATGAACATTTATGTCGCGGTTGGAACCGCGACACCGAGTCGCGGTTTCTAACTGCGACTTGAGCACGTTTTTTAAAAAAAAATAATTTAAAACCTCGAGTAGCGGTTGCTAAATGCGACTCGAGGTTTAATTTTAAAAAAAAAATAAATTTAATGGTCGAGTCGCGATTTGAAACCGTGACTCGTCATAAAAAAGTTAATATATTAAAAAAAATATTTTTTCATAATTTTCTTTTTTTAACTAATAAAAAATAATTAACTCGATAAGATATACATATTCACTTTTATAAGGGTATAAAATAAAAATGAAATGAAAATGAAAATGAAAAGGATCACTTACAAACATTTTGAATTTCCCACAAATTTAATGTTGGCCAATGTTGTCATCTACTCCATTAATAAACATTTGTCCTAATAATTCAAAAACAAAACCCACTAACTTCAAATTTTTGGGGTTCAAACTGCAGCCTCCAAAGACATTATTGTATCTTCCAATCAAAATTGAGGAAACTGCAGTAGGCAGCAATCCAAGAAACATAAAATTGAGACCATAAGTCATCGAGAATGAAGATTTTGGCATTCATGAGACATGAAGAAAACTCACAATACCAATCCATTCACAATATTTCTCATAACTATGCAATTTTACACCATCACAGAGTAATTCAACACTAGACCAAAATAGACCACCACTCCATATCCTTACAACCCATAAAACACCATTCATAAACATAGCAACAACCTTAAACAAACTAATATATTACATACTCATATGAATGGAAGTGTGCAAGAACAAGAATCATATGAATTCTTCATCCATTAAGCCACCTTTAATCCATCATTGCTTTCCCCACCATCCGATGATTTCTTGTCACCGTTGCCCCTCCGATTCACCACGAGTATTTCTTGTCGGCGCTGCCCCTTCGTCGATGACACAGGACGGAGTATTGTTGCTGGTGTTCGGAGAAGTCCCATTTTCCGCAGCAATGTCTGATCTTAACTCACTCAAAGCCTTGCTTAAAAGCCCATTCTCAGCTTGAATTACATCAAGCTGTTTCCTGACTTCCAAACACGCCTCTGCCAGTTTGTCATACTTCTCAGTGGGCCCTGCTTTCTCACCCTTCGAGTTAGCTTTCGACACGTGTTCGATTGCTATTTTGTTCATCACCAACAGGGGCAGCTTAATCCCACCCGCCCGGTCATCCCTCCTCCCCACCACGACCGCGTCCCCTTCATCCGCCGCCGCCTCCTGTGGCGGAACCCTAAGCCCCCACCGGAAGTTCACCATCGCAAAATCCCGCACCGGCATGGCCGTCCTGGCGCTCAGCTCTGCACCTTTAACCAGCCCATTCAACACCAGCCCAGCCGCCGCCTTCGATTCGACCGTCGCCGGGAGGAAACCGCTCCCCTGAAAATACCCATTATTCACAAAGCTTTCCTCACCGACGACCCCGCCGTTCGATTTCTCCCCGGAATTCTTGACAAAAACAGAGGAATGCGATTTCTTGAGGGAAAAATCGCCGAAATCGGGCTTGAAGTGGATGAAGAAGCCGGGGTTCTGATTGCCTATGAGATTAAATTCAGCACTCATGGTTAAAGGGCTCTTGATGGGCGACCCGAAATGCCCAATCCCGGTCTTGAAAATGAAGCTGAAGGGGTTTTGTGAATCATTGGGGCGATAAGAGAACTTGAGCGAAGGCCCAGAATCAAAAAAGGTGCTGAGATTCAGAGACAATTCTTTGGATTCTCCGGTGGAAACCCCAGATTGAAACGGGAAGTTAAGAATGTTCAATGGGATTTTAGCTCTGAGCAATGGCTTCTGCTCATCCCTGAACTTGATTGAAGCCTTCATATTGATTGAGTGATTGATTTCTGAAGTGGGCTCAGCTGCTCAGAGTGTAGAGTTTGTGTGTGATATATAGGGTAAAGAGTAGGCGGAAATTTTGGTGGAGAAGGTGGCGGAGGAGGCGAATGAGGGATTTGGGGCTGATCTGGAGTCTTGAATTTTTGGCATATCTGAAACTGCTGAAATGACGGTTTTGCTGTTGAGGAATTTCATGTGAAAAAGTGTTTTGTTTTGGATAATGTGAATGAATGGTAGGGGTGAAATTGGGATTTTCCTTGGGGTTGAGAAGACAAATTAAGAAACAAATTGAAATGTGAGAGACAGCTCTATGTTTATTTGAAATTCAAATATTTTGGATGGTTGATTGGATTTGGATCTAATCAAATTTTTTTTTTCACTCTTTTTTCTCCTTAGCACCAAATAATTATTGGCGGAAAATCAAAATTCAAAAAATTCTCACACTATAATAAAATTAGTCAAACATAAATACATAATTTTATAATTACAAATTATGAACTATTTTCAAATGTTTTATGATGATGTAATAAGATTTTAAATGGATCATTAAGAAAAAAATAATTCGCAATATTAAATCCTTATTGATGATATTATATCTTCCAAATGAATCATTTTAAAAATAAATAAGAGAGACAAAATTAAATATTTATTCAAGGATAATAGTGATCCTATCAAGATACTTCTTATTTCTATTTAAATAAGTATATGATGATTATTTTTATCCAAAAGAATTATCAGTTTTTCTTTTTATAAGTTAGTTAGTAATATAACTTAAATTTTATTTTGAAATCTGATAATACTTGATGCATGCAAAAGTTGCACATGTAATAGAGTTTCGTGAACTTGAGATTTTATAGGCCAAATTTCTTCATAAACCTAAAACGAAGACTTGCAAAACAAATGTTTAACTATTTCGACGTTTAAGTCAATACATAGTTATGAAAAAATAATAAATTAAAAAATATATATAATAACGAAATGACAAGCTATGACGCAAAGATGATCAAGAAGTTTGTGCCAGAAAGAGTGATTGTGTGAGTAGGAAAAAAGTTACCCTTGATTGGGGAGGTCAAGTCTATTGAAGTCCCCCAGTGGGTCATGAGGAGTCTTGTCCCCTAAGGATTTGGGGATGCAGTTGCTGTGGATAGACCTCCTCAGAATTTGGTATTAGTTGGAGAGGTCCAAGAGAATCAATCCAACTTAGGTGGGAGAGTCGAAATGGAATAGGGTAGTTCGATTTTATAGCTTTGGCCAAGATGCCGTGAAACCTTGAGGCGGGGTTTTTAGCCAGAGACTTGAAGAAATCTCCATCCGATAGTCATTGGGAGAAAATGCTAGCCTTGACTTCTAGAGTGACTAAAGGCACTTTTAGGACGGTCGTGTTGAAATGGTAGAGATAGTCCGTTAGGGACTCTCCTTCGTTTTGACGGATCACGAAGAAGTTGAGTTCTATCATCCTATGCTTCTTGATGGTGGCAATTTGACACAAGAACAAGGATTGAAATTCTTCAAAGCTCCCAGTCACGCCAATCGACAATTAATTGAAACATTGCTAGGCAGCCTAGCAAAAGTGATGATGAAGACTCTCTACACTTGATCTTGTCAATGTAATGATGCAATAGGGTTGTGTTCTCAAAATGAGACAAATGCTCCTGAGGATTTGTGGTGCCATCATAATCTATAATGGTTGGGGTTCGACAGCTCAAGGGAAGCTCATTTATCATGAACCCCTTAGTGAAGGGGATTCCATGTTGTTCCTTATCCGTACTTCATCACTTGGTACTAGACGTCTTGAAGCCCCTTCTGCAAGCACTCCAGACGAGCAATCTTTGAGGAGGGACCCTCTCCAGGGACTGTGGGGGCTAGCCCTGCTCCCTCAGGGGAGCTGTTGACCCTCAGGCCAGGGGCGCCTCCATGTCATCTGGTGCTTCAATGGCTACAAGAGCCACCACAGGTACTTGAGTTACAACCATAAATTGCCCCTGCATTCCTGAGGTGATCATTTATTGCATAGTCTCCAATAGTTTAGAAGCAACCTTTTGAACGAGGTGTCTAACGAAGTGTTATTACGTGGGGGATCCACCAAGAGCTTGGCGAGCCTGGAAAATCCTGTGATCGCTTGGGGAAAGGTCAAAGGTGTCCCAGCCTCCACTTGGAGAGCTTAAGTGTTCCTAGATGCTTGCACAACCTTTTGCTTGCTCAAATTGTTGTTTGGGATTCCCATTAATTCTCACATATTAGTTTTGTGTTCTCACAGACGGAGCCACTTGATGCATTAAAGAACCAGACATATGATGAGATTCATGGACTTGGGATCTTTTGAGCTAAAAACCTTTACAAGCCTGAAACGGGGACCTGCAAAAGAAAACGTCAGCACTCCAATACTCAAATCAGTACACAATTTTAGAATGATAAGATTCGAAAAGAAAAATACTGTAACAAAATGACGAGCAATGATGCGAAGATGATCAAGAAGTTTGTGCTAGAAAAAGTGCTTGTGTAAGTAGGAAAAACATTACTCTTGACTTGGGGTGTCAAATCTAATTTTATAGCTGAAGTCCCTAGCGGGTGAGAAGTCCTGTCCTCCAAGGAGTTGGGGAGATGGTTGCTATGGATAGAACTCCTAAGAATCAAATATTAGTTGGAGAAATCCAAAAGAGTTCGACCTGGCTGGGGAGATCGAAGTGGGATAAGGGTCATATCCCGATTTTCTAGGGGGTGGTAGGCAACGAGTGAGGTTTCGTCAAGTCCTTGTTGTATTCCATGTATGCATTGTCGTCACCTTTGCCCGAATAATGTTCTGCCACCTGGGTGAGTGTCATTTTGGCTAACAGGGTGGCATTAGATCCCCTGCCCTCTTGGATTGACATGCATTGACACACTCTCTTTTTGGGCGTTCATCATCCTTGGGGTCTAGTTGAGTGGGAGCTCTTGGGGCCCGCTTTGGGCTTTTTACTTCATTGGGTTTCTTTGATTCTTGTTGGGCTCTTATATATGGATTGTGAATTGAACCAATCATTTGTGGTCATATCAATACTTAAAAGATAGTTTTCAAGTTTTTGCTTAAATTTAGACCTCCCTTGTCTTGGCACTGGTTCTAAGTAGTAAATTATATATTTCTGAATGAGTTGCAATGACACACATACTAACTTGCTGCAGTCTATAAATCGGCAAGACTCAATCATAAATTCATAGTAATACAACATAGAATTTCAGCAGTCTTAAACTGTTCCTAGGAAAAACAAGCTTTCTTCCCGACTGAAAACGAGATGCTCATCTGTCTCTGAGAATACATCAAATCAAGAAAATGAAAACCCAACATTTATTTGATGTCTGATGAGTGATGATCAAAATTTTCGCTCAAGTCCCTTTGTTGTCACACTGCTGAACTGTGTGGTTCTAACTTTTCTGGGCTTTTGGAATATCAAGATCCTTAAAAACTGGGCTGTCGACTCCGACTCCCATTGCATTAAGACCGTTGTCAACGTAAACAACTGCACCGGTGATAGCCGATGCCAATGGGGATGCCAGAAATGCAGCAGCGCTGCCGACCTCATCTGTTTCATTCATTTCTCAGGTTTAGTACTTCAGAAAAAATACTTTATACTAGAAATCAGTCGACATTCGAATGATCTGTGGAGTGTCTACAAATTGCAGTAATTGTAAAGAGATGGGGATCGACTTGGAGGAGAAGATGACTCACCAGCAGTTAGCTCCTTCTGCAAGGGTGCGTTCTCCAACGAGTAGTCGATCATCATGTCAATAAAACCAATAGCTTTTGCAGCTCGGCTTCTTAACGGGCCTGGAATGCGTTCATCCATATATAAGATGTAGAGATTGCTACGTCACTAAGTTAACTTGTTTATTACCTCATCACACTGAGGTACAAACTTATCAGCGAACACTATAACTTGATGTACCTGCAGATATGGTGTTGACTCTGATATTGTGTTTTCTTCCAGCTTCGAACGCAAGCACCTGAACCAATAAGATAGTTCTTAAGACATCATGGTAAATGTAAAAACGGGCAAAAGGAGACAAACCATGAATAGGGAGGACTAACCTTTGTGTCGCTCTCAAGAGCAGCCTTTGCAGAACTCATGCCACCACCGTATCTGCAGAAAGGGACAATGTAGTCTCAACATGGGAAGTTATGACATCATATTCCCCTAAAAATATCAAGAATATACGTACCCTGGTATTATCTTCTCAGATGCAATGTATGTCAAAGAAATTGTGGCACCACCTGCCGAGAAGAGGGAAAAGACTAGTTTAAGCTAATTTTCTTTAACAAAATTACCCAAAGCAAGATTAGAGAAAGTACAATGCACCTGGATTCATGATGGGAACAAAATGTTTGAGAAGGGAAACAAAGGAATAACTTGATGCCGAGATGGCTGCAAGATAACCATTTCTGGACGTCTCCAGAAGCGGCTTGCTAACCTACATGCGATGCCCACGAAATTTAAGAAAAATCGTGATTTCAAGACAACACCACAATGGTGAGAAATGAAAGAGAGAGCAAAATATATACAAATATACACCTCTGGTCCATTGGCAAGTGAATGCACAAGAATATCAATTGTGCCGAAATCCTGTTTCACTGTTTCAGCAACTTCCTGCAGGACACGACAGCTTTCAGCATGTGAAATTATTGACTATCTGCATGTGCTGCGGAATTAAGGATAAAATAAATGACATGAAGGTTTTGTGCGAGTGGAAATGCGATTAGACTACAAGTCAAGATTCTTGTTTTGGGAAAGATAACTTGCCTCGGAAAGATAGAAGCCAAAGGGACTTAAAAGAGCAAGAGGATAGACATTACAATTATTTAGTTATATTGATTAATAGGCTGAAAGATTCAGGTTACTCTACTTATGTGACTGTTATCCCTTTTGAGGTGAGAATGTAATGGCAATGCTAGAGTATGTTTTGGACCTTGCTTAAGTCCAAATGAGATACCATGACAATAAGAAACCCCTGGCAGGGAAATTGAAAAAGATAACTAAGGACGAAGAAAGTGTTTAGAAGACAAGACCTTCACAGTCCACTTTGCGGATCCTGAATAGCGTTTATTTGCTTTGACCTGTATCATGTTAAAAATAAGTTTGTGCATAGAGAAACATACTTTTAACTTGGGAAAATATCATGAAATATTTTTTCTTACATCTTCAGGGACATCCTCAGGACTGTCATAAACTGCATCTAATGGGTAGACTTTTGTAATTTCCATCAAAGAACCATCTGGCAACCTGTGCACCAATTCAGAAAATAGTGATCCATAGACAAAGCAAAGCAAAATAATTGAAGTTGGGAGATGCAAACAATCAATTCTTACACACGGGATTCATCAAACTTTCCTCGCCTTAGGCTGGTCTCGAAGATATTTAGTGCCTAGAAGATTAGAATGCCATTAGAAAAACAACATAATTCCAGAGAGTTAAAATACTATTGACTCAGTGAGGAAAAATATTGAATTCATATACATACAGGAACCCATGTGCCCACGAGAATTTCAGCACCAGCAGCTGCAAGAGATTTTGCAATTGCCCACCCATACCCATTATCATCAGCTACACCAGCAATAAATGCCCTCTTCCCTGCAGATAACGCAATGTAAAAACAAAGAGATTTATCAGATACAAGCAATAAATTCATCCATATACTTGATGAGCACAAAATAAGAATGCCATTGTCAGTCAGGGCAACAAAAAATTTGAATGTTATAATTACGAAAAAGGAAAACAATGTATGCAAAACATGGGAAGTCCAACCTCTCAGATCAATGGGCAATCCGGGCAAAGGCTGTTTATCACTTGCTCCTGACATTGCTTTCACAACATGCCTTTCAGACTTAAATGGTTTGCAGTCGTAGCTTTTGGAAAGAGACTGTGTTGAAGATATGAGAGACGAGCTCCGAAGCTTTGTCCAAGTTGCGCCTTTGGTTTCATTACTAAAACATGCAATTCTTGATCTGGAAGTTTTACTAGATGCAGAAATGCAAGGTTTTGGTGTCATAATCTGTGTGCTTGGAGTTGTTGTTGCAGCCATCTCTTGTTAAGTTAGTGGATGCTGCAAATAGGTTTCTGAATGTGACTAATCAAAGTAGAGAGTCTAACGACAAATGAATTAGAAGAAACAATTACACCGAATCCCGTTGATCATTTATGTTTTTGAAGTACAGAAACTAAATATGTTCAGCATAGTAACTCATTTTGACTAACAATCAGCAATCAGACATTAGGAGATCCAACTCAGTGTAGGCTTCCAGCCAAAAAATCTACAGATGCTCATTCTGGGATAGACAAAAGCACATATGTAAAATTAGTTTAATGATACTTTTGTTTTATTGTTATAATTCTTTTAGCAAACCCAACAAAAGCAAGCAAAAGTTTGGGATTCTTCAGTTCATTATTTTCATTTTTAAGGCAACACATGAATTTTCTACAGAAAAGTAAATAAATACTCATTCATTGACTGCAATTAGTCTGTATATCCAACTTCACTGTTCAAACCCTCTATTGCATCTACCTCAATCAACCTCCAAGTAAAGGCCCACACCATCACAATTACAGAGTTCGAAAAACGAGATTACCTCCACAAGAATGTCGATGCTAAAATGCAGAAGCCCAAGAACACAAACACCAAAGAACAAAAACCATTTAAATCCCAGACAAGCAAGAAAAACAGATTCCCATTAAGAGTAAATACCATTAAAACAGAAGGAAAAATCCTGAAATGCAGATGCATTCTAACAAGGACGGATCAATCAGCTCATCCGAGGCCACATTCAATCCCATTTTTAGTTACAAACAATGCGATTGAGAACTCACCTTTCTTGCAAGGATTTGTAAGAAAGTGCAAAGCTTTTGCTGAACTGAAGACGGCCTACTCCTGTCTGTAAATATGTGGGTTTCGATGAAAACAATGTATGTATGTGTTTGGTTGGTTGGTTCGGACTGTTGGGAAGCTTTGAAAGTGCCGTTCAGAGAGTGAGAAGTGGGAGTTCCCTTTTGGCAGCTGCTCACTCTTCTCTCCTCCAATGACGGTTTTAACCCTTGTTTGTGGGCTGTGGATTCTGGGCCAATTCTCACAATGAGCCCAGATGCTTGAGTCCTGTGTCACGTAAAAAAAATAGGCCCATTGGCCCATTTAGATGCACGTGACTCAGGGACAGATCTAACCAAAGTCTGCATCCGAGAGCACGTGACATTCCAAACGTCCTCTCGATATTTTCTCGCCAGACCAAAGTTTCGGAATTTCCAAAAGTACCCAATAAAAAGGCGATATACAAACAAACTCCCCAATCTTATCAGTATTGGCATTCGTGTAGGCCTCAGTATTTATTAGCTCAGCTTCTTGATTCTTCACTCTCTCAAGCAAAAACCCTAGTTGTAGAGTAGGATTAGGGTTCGACCGCTTCACGTGTGTGCTTTCTTTTGCTCTTTTACCTTCTAGCTTAGTAGTTGCTGTTCTTAAAATTTTTCTACTTTCGTGAATTTGAGGTTTTCTGTTGACCGATAATTTTGTCGATTCAGTATCGGTTGTACTTTTTTTTTAAAAAAAATCGATTTAAATCTTGATCTGTGAGCTATGGACGCGCGTAAGAGAGGCAGAGGTGAATTTGCTAACGGCGGTGCAAAGAAATCTAAGTCAGGTTATATTTCTACGAGTTATGTTCCAGTTCTTGCTTGAACTGTGTTTAGTTACTTGATATTTGTAGAGAAGCATGAAAGCTTTTTTTTTTTTTTTTTAATCTTAGTTATTATTTTTCTTTTTGCTCTTCAATTGCTTGCCTGAATTGGCATGTGAAGCTGAGGTTAAAAGCTCCTGTTTATTATTCCTATTTTGGAATTTTGATATTTTTATTGCTTTCGAGTGCTAATTCTACTGGATTGTAACGTTTAGAGAAGTTCAGAAAGAATTTTGTCTTTTCCCCTGCGGGATGTGATGGAGAAGTGGGTAAAGAAAGAATGTGTATATGGAACTTACATGGAATTCTGGTTTGTTCTTACAAAAGGGACACTTTTTGAAAGTAATTGTCTTAGCATGTTAAGACTTGGTAATTCATGTTTAAGGCTGCTTTTTAAAATTTTTGCTGCAGTGAGTAAAAATGGTACCTTTTTAAATCTTTATATGAATAATGGTAAGAATCAGCAGAAAGTCTAACTGAGAAAAAGTAATTAATGTTCTGCAACAAATCGACTCCTTTTCAAGTGGTATAGGAAGCAAATCGAAGCCATGCACGAAGTTTTTCAGGTTCAAATCTCAACTTACCTAATATAATATTTGAAATTCAAATGTTCAAATGCACTAGAGTTATTTATGGTAAAAGTTTCTAGTATTTTTCATGAATAAGTGGAACTTGTAGTTAACCAGGTTAACTTGTGGAAACGTGAGTTATGCAATACTGCAAGTTCTTTGATAATCAATTTTCTTCTGAACACTAACAATTTTTATCATCAGCGATTTTCCAATTTGATGTACATAGAGGAAAAAGTCATCACTTTAGTTTTTTAATCTATAGGTATCAATGGGAATTGTTACTTATGCTTTTTAACTTTTAATGTTTGCTTTGGTATGAGCTATATTTGTATTTCGTAGAAGTTCTTTAGAGTCTTCATTATTATTCTTATAATATGGCAGAATTGTTGTTAGTTACCTTACCTGTCTAGCAGATCTTGCAAGTGAGTAATTAAAAACATCAATTATTGCATGAGAGTCTTCAGTTTCTAATTTTGCAAGTATATGATCAGCTTTTCAGTATCTAATTTGCATCACCTCAGATTTATGCACATTGCATATCTCATCCTACTACTGCTGACTTGTTATTTAAGGTTATGTTTATGTCTTCATGATTAGAAAGTCTAGGTATGGCCATAGGAGTTTAGAAACTTTTGCTTTACTTTGGTTTCCATGCAAGAAACGAATGTAAACCTAAAACTATTGGCCTTTTTGGTCAACCTTTACCGAAAAATCATGAGGAGATCTATAAAATGACATCACATATTAAATTCTTCCGAGTTGTTCTCCATGTCAAACCCATAAGCTGTTATGTAGTGCTATTGCGCTTTCTATGCTGTCCATGGCTTGGAGAAATTTGAAGGGAATAATATAAGGGAGCAGATTTTTAAGAAATTAGGTAATTGAATATCTGCCTTACCTGCTAATCATGTTCTAAAGCTAAGCAACAGAAATTTTACCTGCTTCTTGAAGTTTTTGATCTATTCAGCTGGTTTTTGTTTTTGCACCTTTGCAACAAAATAGGACTTGCTAATTTAAGTCTATTTTGTTTTAGTTAAAGCTTTTTTACTCTATTGCTTTGAAAATGTTATTTTGCTTGCTCAAATCAGTTAAATACGGCAACTGACAAGCTTGAATTGATGGCATTAGTCAAAAAGTTTGATTAAATCACTAATTGATTTAAATCTTGAAGGAAAGTTGTATAATGGGCTGCATTGCAGTATTGTTATAGAAGTTTTGGTGGGAGTTTCGAATCATAAGTTATTCCTTTCATATTCTGAAGGTTTTGAAGGTGAATCCCAGTAGGAAACATCTACTTTTTTTTTTTTACTTCCAAAGGCATTGGTATTCCTTTATCCTTTAATCAAATCCGTCTGGTTTCTTGTACATATCTGATAATTTTACCAGAATGATAAGGAGACAAACAACCTATAAAGTCCCATTAGAAGAACTAAAGCTGTACTATGCACGTTTTATGTGAAATGCACACTTAAAATGAATAGGAGAACACACTCACGAGGAATTTGGAACACTTGCTTTTTGGTAAAAGGTTGAGAGTGCCATATTCCATGTACTTCTGTCGGACCCTGAATGCTTTTGTGTGCTGTAAGTTTGCCTTTTGTCAGTTAGGTATTCCTGTAAGAATTAGCATTTGTTTTCCTGGTGCTAAGGGTTCTTTCTCCGTGCAATTCTTGGATATGAACCCTTCCAACAAGCTTTGATTGCTAACAACTTGTGGGTTCCCCATAACCTGGAGTCCAATTTTCCCGCGCTGCAGTATATAACTTATTTCTCCTCTTTCTACAGCACTGCTGGTTGTCCATTTGGTGAGAATTGCCACTTCCTTCACTATGTTCCTGGTGGCTATAATGCTGTTGCCCAGATGATGAACCTGGCCCCTGCCCCTGCCCCTACCTCCAGAATGTTAACAGGACCGCTAGCTGGCCAGAATGGTTCCTCTGCAGCTGCTGTTAAAACCAAAATATGCAACAAATACAAAATGGCAGAAGGTTGCAAATTCGGTGACAAATGCCACTTTGCTCATGGTGAATGGGAGCTTGACAAGCCTATTGCAGCATCTCATGAAGATCCCCACGCCATGGGAGCTATTCCCAACCGTTTTGGTGGTCGACCGGAGCCACCTATACCGGGACCAGCAGCCAGTTTTGGCGCGTCAGCCACGGCCAAGATCAGCGTGGATGCTTCTCTAGCTGGAGCCGTCATTGGGAAAGGAGGGGTGAATTCCAAACAGATCTGCAGGCAAACGGGAGCCAAGCTAGCCATCCGAGACCACGAATCAGATCCAAATCTTAGAAACATCGAGCTCGAGGGTTCATTTGAACAGATTCAGCAAGCAAGTGCAATGGTAAGAGAGCTGATTGTTAGCATTGGCACGGCAGGCGGCCCAAGGAAACAAATGGGAGCTACTGGCGGCCCTCCTGCCCCTGGGAGCAACTTCAAGACCAAATTGTGTGAGAATTTCTCCAAAGGCTCGTGCACTTTTGGCGACAGGTGCCACTTTGCACATGGGGCAGCTGAGCTACGGAAAAGCGGGATATGAGTAGTCCCTCTCGTTTTAGCACACGCTATTGTGGTGTTTTCTTTGGTTTCATTCTGAATTTTTCCGTCTAATTTTAGTAGTTGGAAGAACCGATACTCGATACTTGTGTAGTTACCCAGTTATTCATAGTATTTGGGACTAGTACAGAATCAGTTGCAGGTTTGCTGCTTGTATCATGAGTGATAATTTCTTGGCTTGTGCTTGTTTCTCTCCAGTCCTTTTTCATGTTCATTCCTCGCTGGTTAATCCCTTTCGTGGAAAGATGTTTGTCTGATGGCTGTAGAAATGATGCATTTCTATTGTTTAGTTCGAAGACAGAAAATGTGTTCGTTTTCTAGGAACTATGCACTAAGAAGTAAATATGTCGTAATTGTTAAATAATTGGTTCAAATTCAGCATGAATCATAATTTCTTCATAAGTAAAAAAAATATAAATTCTGATGCTAATATTATACTAAACATGAAAAATTTAGGTGGAGCATAAAATAAAACATTTGAAGCCTGATAGTGATACATATCTCCCAAACTAAACAACAAAGCCTAACACAAAACTCATTCCCATGAAAAGTAAACCTACTAAAGACAAACACTTGTGTAAGCAGATTTCAAATTAGTGCGATCTTTTTAATTTCCTCAGCCACTATAAGCACCACCGGTGCCATAACCCTGATTGGTTCCAGCCCCCACAAGGGTGTTATGCGCGGTGGTCGGCCGCCCAGTGCCGGTGGCCCTCCCAATAGGATGGGACTTGATGGTTCCTCAACCACCTGCCCCGCCGGCTCTCCACTGCCGTGGCCAGGCAACGCCGACATCTGGTGGCCGCCGGTGGGCTGCCCCACATCGCCAGTGGTGGAGTAGGAATAGGACCCGTCAGCCTCCTTGGCGGCGGCGTTCTGCTCGAAGGCGTCTTGCTTGTTGAGGTCTGCGTTGTGGAATCTGTCTTCCTTTGTTGCAGTTGCCATTTCTTTTTCTTGAGGGCTGTCGGCAGTCATTCTCTCCATCTGTTAAACACAAGAAAAACCACAAGATTGGAACAAGGGGTTTAATTCGTAGATGTAGAGTAGTAATGTAAGAGAGAAAACAAACCTTTTCTTGAACGGTGGCCCTGGTCTTTTCCATGCCTGATTTTGCTGCGGCGGCGACGTTAGCAGCAGTTTCTTTCATTGTTTGCATCTTCAAACTCTTCTGTTACTGCAAACTGAACTAAGTAATTGTGTTTTCTTCCTGTTTTGAGACAAAGCGGTGTGGCGATCTCGATGGTAGCTAGGAGTCGACATTGTGCAGCAAGATGACGAGGGAGAGGGACTCATATAGATTTGGGAGCGCCTAGAATGGTGGGCGCCGTGCTGGAGCAACGACGAACACTGCACTCTTGGGTTGAGACACGCGTCCGACACGTGTCTGACGTGAGGGGAAGGAACCGACCCGTAAAAATTAAGATATGGATAGTCATAGGAGTTCTCTTGTTTTCCGTTACCTATACAAATTAATTTTGCTCTAAATTAAATCATTGTATTGAGATTAATTAGAATTAAATGAATTTTATGTTTCTAATTTAAATTATTTGATAATTTATTTTAATTTTTTAAATAATATTTTGATCTAATTTTTTTATTTTTAACCTTGGCTATTTTTTTTTTTTTTTGAGTAGGAGTGTGGTTGCCTGTTGCATGTAAAATAGTGGCAAGCGTTTGGACTTTCGCAGCAGTGGATGCTTGTAAATATATATATATATATTGAAAATTTTTAGTTGAACCTGATTTGATCAAATCAATTCAATCATAGAACAAATGTGATATATAAGTATGATATACTTACTCTGTGATTGGTCACTTTCTCTATACTATACACCAACTATTATCACGTGAATGGTTCAGGTTTGAACTAAACAGTTTCGGACAAAAAATTTTCATATATATACATGCTCTGCCTCAAATTTATGCGCGTAATGCTGATCCTGTTGGTGTGGCGAGACCTTGAAGAAACCTGCTACGCTACTGCCGCTATAAGTAGGGGTTGTAGGAGTATGTGGAAGAGAGGAAAGTGTATTATTGTTGGAATCAATGGGACCTCAGCATCATTTTCTACTGAGATTCAGGGGGTTGCCTTGTGAAATTGGTACTACCTTCCAACCACTTCTTCCCAAGGTAACAATTATCTCAAAATGCTGCTCAATTTTTGGACATACCAAAAGTGATTGGAAACCATTTAATTTATAGAGAAACTTAATTATGGATAGTGGTACATATATATATATATATATAATCCAGACATGCATGAGAATTGTTGCAGGGTACAATCACAAGCATCTTGCTCCAATATATTGATATCAGGAAAGTGTACGTCTATTGGTGTAATTTTTTATGGAAAATCTTGTGGTATTAGATTATTGGAAATTTTATTCTCTATTGGTGATGTAATTAAAATAATAATTTAAAAAAACAACCAATCACATCACACACTTGTAAATTAATTCGGAGAAACTAAATTTGGGTGAGCATTTTGTAGATTATGTAGCTCTATAAGAATTATTTTTTTATTCAAGAAAATGACCATTTACTCAACCAAACCAAATTTATAGCCAAACATAAGTGAAACAGAAAGATATGCATAGAAAGTGGAAAGCCTCGAGAAACAACATAATAACGAGGCTGTCTTAGAAAAAAAACACCACATAGACTGGCTATGATGATGACACAAATGCATACACAGCCACGCCTCTTATTTAATCACAGTCCACACTCGCACACTAATACGTACTGCCCGTCCCATGTCCTGTCCTCGCACCACCACCGGTGCTAGGGTCCTGATGCCTCATCCCGGCTCCGTCCCCGTCCGGTCATCCCGCCCATGGTCCCTGCTGGTAATCAGACCCAGTCCTCCCTCCGCGTGTAGCCACCTGCTCCAGTTCCCCCGGTGCCAGTGGTGTAGTCATGGCCAAGAACCACCGGTAGTTCCTCCAGTAGTGCCAGTGGTGTAGCCCTCACCAAGCCCGCCGCCAGTCTGCCTAGCGGCGGCGTTATGCTCGCGGGCCTCCTGCTTCTGGCGCTCAGCCTCCAGGATTCTCTCCTCTTTCTTCTGTGTAGCCATGTCCTTCTGGATAGGGTCCCGGGTGGTCATCCTCTCAGCCTGTTAAGTTCATCAAAAATTAAAACGAGATCAAGAAAACAAGACCGACGAGAAATCAAACTAGATGATGATGATGATGACAATGAGAAGATTACCTTTTCTTGAACGGTGGCCTTTGTTTTCTCCATGCCAGACTTGGCTGAGGCTGCCACATTGGACGCTGTTTCCTTAGCAGACTGCATTTTTTCAATTATCAGAAAACTTTTGAGACGTTTTACTTTTGCTTAAACTTGTTCTGTAAGAAAAGGGAGGAGTTGCGTGGTATAAATAGGGGGTTTGAGGGGAGTTGAGTAATGTACAGGTGGAGAAAAGAGGGGAGAGTTGGTGGGCTCTTGACACGTGTCCAACAGGTGTCAGCTGTCAATAGTTGGTTGGGATGACGTTGTTTTGATATTCTCTTGCAGCAGCTGTAGTTTTTGGCGGCCGACGAAGTAATTTGAGATGAGTTGGGCTGATAAACACCAAGAAACAGACTACGGATGACGATAACTTAGTTGCTTCTTTGGATTGGAGATGGGCTTTTGTTTTATGAAAATTTGGGAATGTCGGGCTCTCGCATTTGTAGTTGAATGCTTGTGGGCCGGCCGCATTCAGCACAGGTTTCACACAAGATCCCTCTTTGGGATTTTTGATATGGAAACTGATATTCTGACGTCCATTTGCAGATTTTATGGGTGTGAATTGTGGTCATTTGCAGGAACAGGAGCAGGATTTATTTCATTTGGTGACACTGAAATAGGTTTAACTCCTTTGAATTTTAACAACACAGCTTCTTTGATACAAACTACACACAGAAAAGTGTTTATTGCAGCTGTCAAGTAATTAGAGAAGAAAATCAGCTGTCAATAGATATGTAATATATATATGTGCAAGTTGGCAACTCTCAGCTCTCACCATCAGCTTTACAGGACTACAACTAAGGCTTTCATCAAAATATACATAAACACATGATATGCATGAATTCATTCAATATCACCAATTTATGCATGAGGTATATATTATTAATTTTATCAAAGATTATGATCTTGTCAGAATTGAAGCCCTCCTGTCAAAAAAGTCTTTACTACCAGTTCTATTAGGGATAACTTACAACTATAGATTTCTTGAAATTAATTGGTTATAATCACAAATACTTTTTCGTTATAAATTTAATAGTCATCTAACAAATACCTTTTCGATCGCGACAATCCATTATATGAGGTACTTGTTAGACGGGCTTTATGTATAGAGAGATTTGTTAAAGGGCTATTATTTTTAGAGGATATTAATTTGTAATTTTTCAAATAACGAAGGGATATTTATAATTATGACAAACTTCATAGAGACAGTTGTAATTTAATTACTAAATTATTAATTATAACGAAGGGATATTTATGAATAATGTAACTATAGAAAACTTCATGTGTAATATTTTAATATGTATTTTATTGTTCCTTCCATGAGTATTATTAAACAAGACTTTTCCCTCTCCGCTCTCTGGATCCACCTATATATATATACTTGCAAACACTCCCAATTCTTTCCAAACAAATACTACTCCATCAAATTCTCCTTATATCATCTTTCTCTGTGTGTGTGAATTTTGTCCAAAGCTGGTTATGATGAAAAGATTATCTGCCCAGAAAACAACAGCAGCAGCATCACCAGCCATGCACAACAACTCCCAAAGGACGACTACTGTATCCAGCAGACGGAAGCCGAAAATCCGAATCATCCACATATTTGCACCAGAGATCATCAAAACAGACGCTGCAAACTTCAGAGAACTTGTCCAAAGACTCACTGGAAACCCGATTAATACAGATGAATCTCGTCATAACATTTGCAGCAGGAAGAAGATCAGGTCAAGATCAAGAATGGTTCCAACAAGACAGGAGCCAAGAATCTTTGTCTCAAACGGGAAACAGGAATTGGGTGTGACGTCGGAATGTGCAGGGTTCAGGGAGATGAGGAACACAAAGGGAGATGATCGAGAAGAGGTCTGGAGGGGTGGTGGGAATACTGTTTTTGCAGAGTTTGATGAAATTGATGAGGGTTTCATGCAGGAGATTGATGATCATCATGATGATGGGTTTCCATTTATGGAAAGTACAACTGATCTGATGGATATGTCTATGGGAGACACAACTTGCTTAAATATTAATCAGACGTATATATATGTGGAGGTTTAATCATATAAATTCTTCCTTCTTCTAAGTATCATGTGATCTTGTGGTTAATTTGCTCTTAATTATTAGTTTGATGAGTTTCTAATTATTGATTGTACTTGTATGTTACATATGATCAATTTTTCAATTTTTGTTCTGATTAATCTCAAATAAATTCAGCTCTCTCTCTCTCTCTCTATATATATATATATATTGTATGACAGTGTAGCAGTCAATAGTTCATGACATTCCATGCAAGAAGATAAATTAGTTTGGCAAACGGCCATGTAGTTAATAAATATTGTTGTTTCTTTGCGTGCAAGGTAACCTCCTTATGTATTTGTATTTGTTCATTTGTTCTAGAATGTGTGTGAACGTAAAAGAGTGAATAAGGAAATGTGGACCAAATTATTAAGGGATAATTACACCGTATTTTCTTAAAATTTGGTATAGTTATATTCTTTCCGTTCAACAAATAGATCTATCAATTTGGTAAAATTTATAAATTTTGCTATCATCAACAGAAAATTAAATGAAAATTCATATTTATTCCTATTAACTTATTATAGACTATTTGTACATAAAACCAATCTTTTTTTTAACAAATTACCCTTATAAGGATGAAAATATACCTCTTGATCGCATGCATTTGAAGATGTATAAGAATAATCTAGTCAAAAAAGATTTATTTCTCAGGCACTAGGTCTATGATAAACCAATCGACAGTAAATATGAATTTCCATTCAATTTTTTATTGATGTCGGCAAACTTGTGTAATTACACCAAATTTAAAATTAAAAAAAAAAAAAGTATTACAATAATTAATGGAAACCGCGGTCTCAGACGGGGGATATAGATGCATATATATATATATATATAATATATATATATATATATATATATATATATACACACACACACTATTGACTTATAAATATCAAAGTCTTAGGTACATCATTTTCAATTAATAAATGATAGACAATTTGCAACAAGGGAGTCTTTAGCGTTAAGTATTGTAAAACCAAAGTCTGAGTTTATTTGAAAAAGTGGTGAGAGGGATGTTCTCAAAATCAAAATCAAAATCATAACATGATGTAAACATATCATTCACCATAAACAGCAAAGTGAACCAAACAGACATCAGCACCCCAAGTCAAAAAGTAGTATTCAAATGGGAGCGATTCATTTAATGTTTCACATTTGACAATTTCCATAATACTATATTAATGTCTTACAAGGAAATTAAGGAAGTGGTGAACATTTCTCTACTTTCCAGAAACAACCCTTTACCAGTTGTTACCTGCATCATATCAACCACTTCTCCTCAGTTAACATTACTAACTTGTCAAATTTGTAGCAATACAACTGCCAAATGTGTAATAAAATGGAAGAACATAGGAAGGAGAGAGAACTGAAGTTGGCTTGATTTGGGATGGCAACGGTGAGAAGTATACGTGTCATTTCTGTAAGAATTTACAATGTTCGACTACGACATTATTTAGTTGTCTTCAACTTTCATACTCGGTTACTGGTTCGAACGCGGGTGAGGGTCCTGGATCCAGTCTCGTAAGAACTTCAGGCACTCCAGCTGTATCTCTTAATATCTGCATCCAGTGCATCAAATTAGAGCCTTAACACATGATTAGATTGTTCAAACACAGTGTATTTAATCTATGTCCAAGAAACTTTACCAACAAATTTAAAGAAAAGGCTACCATTGAGAGCAACCCGTATATGCATTTATGGAGACTACGAAGTCGCAGCACTAATACCAATCTTTCATGTAAAGTAAGAGTAGAGGGAATGATGGAAGAACTTACCAGGATCTCATCGTCGAGATAAGAAATCATAAACCACCTCTCAAATGTCCCACCTGGGGTCATAGAAAGGCGAGTTGAAATAAGTACTATATAAGTCGATAAATAAAAATTTCGAATTTCTAAATTTTTATCAGTGACATTGCAAGAAACTCTCCGAAAGAAAATTAAAAAGCAATTTAATAGGACGGAATTGGACGAAACAATCAGGTTGATGTAGTTATGATTTCCTCCAAGAATTTAATAGAACAATAGCAGAGATATTTCCAGATGAACCTGATCAGCAACTGCTGACGTGAGAAATCCAAGAACTAGAGAACTGCACTGTGCACTCAGACGAAGCCAAAAGAAAATCTTGAAGAGTAGAGGAGAGACTATACTGTTGTAAGGCATTTGAAGTAGCAGTGTTCTATGTGCCAACTTCATGGGCGTGACTTGGCTTTACAAGTGCTAAGGCATACGCAAAGCCTTCTGATTCCAGTTTAAAACATTTGAGGGTATGTTGAGTTCGTAAAGAAGCAATATAATTACCAAAACTAATCAAAAAGTGACGAGAAGTACTAATTCCAAAGGATAAGGAACCTAAAAGACAATGGTTTCAAAAGAAAAGTAGCACCATTCGAAAAGAAATCAAAGTTATAAATACCCAAGAAAAATCACGTACAACCCGAAAGGAATTAGAGGTTGTTCTGCTTGATGATACACTAGCGAAAGGTGCAAATTTGATACTTCTTCTCGCATAAGACAATTGAGAATTCGAGTGCTATAGGTATTTATAAATGCTCACCAAGAGGGACCTTCACTCCACCAGCCACAGCATCCTTAATAGGAACAGGAAGCTGCTGCAGTGTGCTAGCTGCCTGACCAAAAGCACCTTTTAGCTGCTGCGGTATGGATTCTTCATCAACTTTAGGGGATTCTAATAATCCTTCGAGGTATTCTTCTTTCATTCGAAGTGGCCCCTCAACAGATAACCTGCTGGAGATGATAAAGTTGCTTTCTATCTGCACTTCATCAGGAATATCTGTTAGCTCATGTATAAGAATAAGAACAAGATGAAGGAGATGGAGGAAAAGAAGAGCTGGAGTCAACTAATGACTTCAGTTCACTAATTTCTCTTCTTAATGTGTTGAACAAAAAGTGATTATGAGTCTCCATTATTCAAATACTTCAGGAACTCAGTTGCATGATTTATTTCCATAAAGTTCTAAGTTCCATAACCCCTCGTCAGCTAAAGAGGACCAAATTTATTTAGTAGTCCCACCATCAGGAGGAACATCATATTCCAACATGTAACAAAGATAAAAAGTAATTTCAAAGAAGTCAATCACCGAATTCAATAATTTCACACTTGCTGCAACTTTTGCATATCCATCCCTGATAACCACATCCAATTTCGATAAATTTGCCAATTCTCGAGGAAACCTCCTGCCAAAACAATGTGATTCATATCAGACTATTACTTCCTTGAAACTGAATTCCTTTTTTTTTTAGGAAACTGAATTCCTGTTTAACGAGAAATATTAGAGTGATGAAAAAAATTGCAAGTAACAAAAATACGAAGTGTCTATGCATGCAGCTCACACATGAAATGGCAGCAAGTCACACCATAGGCCATCACTGCTGGAGAATAAAGGCTAAGGCATAGCCGTTGGAGCCATTTCTTCTCTAGAAAATGTCATGTACTTGAGCAGGGTTTTCAGTTTCAGCACTAGTGTCAAAAGTGGGCAAATGGGAAATCAATTTGGGTGCAACATGCCTTGTTGCTCTCTGGTTGATTCTCGGTTTCAGCTGGTAATTTATATCAGACGAAGGACATCTCAATTGTCCCACTATGCCATACCCACTTTATGCAAGAATCTGGTCTGTGTTGTTTTGGTTGGGGTTACATGCATTATATAATAAGAGCAGCTATATGGATTATTTTATTTCTCCTCATCGATCCTTCCTGATTGTCTTCCATTTTCTTTCCATACTTCTGTGTGCTAAAACTTACTGAAGTATTTTCGTAAGTAATCAGACAGTGAATGGACTATTTCCTCCCCCCTTCTCCGATAAGCTCATAAAAGAGACGGGTTCCCTTGCTTGAAGGAGACCCATAGGATTATTTACCATCTTAATCTAACAAAATGTCCTTCCCTATAGCACACCATGAATAAGCATGATATGAAATATAACTTACTCAAACAGAAACCGAGCAGCAAAGAGCCCCGGGCTCCCTGGTCCAAACCACTCAAAATTCCATCGGCCTTCCAGATAAGGAGACCTGAATAACCGGAAACACAATATTAATATCTCATACTAAACTCTCCTACACCCACACTGACAGAATAAAGACTTACGTTGTCGGTCGTGGTGTAGGATTCAGCCGTTCAAGACTAACTATTCTCTCATTCACATCTATCCGTTGCAGATCTGTTGGTTTCCCAGTTACCAGTGCCTCAAATCCCCCAGCATCCTTGAACTGAAACGCATTCACGCACGAATGGATAGAACTTCAATAGTAATTACATAGTCTCAAAATGATTTCATTCTTGCAAAATGCAAAACACAAAGCATATTTCGCTTCCCCTCAAACATAAGATTAGGAATGCAGCATAAGAAATTAAAATGCTTGATATTATATCCCTGTCGTTGAACTTTCCCGTACCTAAATTATGAAATCCCTCAAAGTAACAACACCAAAAGTTTGTAGACCACAAAGTCAAGGTGGGGAAGTTAACGGTAACAATTATTAGCATATACACATTAGTCACATCAAGCTACAATCTTTCGCCAAAACCTGAGATTTATTCACTAAATTGGAAGGAGAAAACCCAAAAAAACTGGAAACTATTAAGTTAAAGGCAAAAGTTTTGAATAAATTGTGACTGAAAATAGCCACAGAAACATATAATCTCTTTCAAAAAGCAAACCACTTTCTTATTTCATTATAAAAGTGAAAACTTCACGCAAATTAAGATTAAAAATGTGAAGTAAACAAATCGAACCCACTACTCCAATACCCCCAAGAAAATTACAGAACCAATTAAACAGTAAAAAGGGAAATTCAAAAGAACTGAAATTTTTTAAAACAAATTGAGAATCTTACAGCAAGAAGCAGAGATTCTTTAGCAGAGAGTCTCTCCATTTCTTTGGCATAAGCAGCTGAAGGCCCTTGCACTGTTTGCTGCACCATTGCTCTAAATTTTCTTCTACCACTACTAAAATTCGTGCAACTCTCATTTCTGTAAACATTTTCAAGAAAGAATAGCGAGGTAGGTGGTGGGAGAGAGGGTGCAGAGGGAGAATGCAACTTAGAGTAGATCACCGGACTGTGAACTGAAATCGAGCAGGCCATTGTTAAGTTCCAGAAGCGGGTGAAAACGATTTGACAAACTTGGAAATTTTCTTCTTGAAAATGTTGTGTGGTCAGCGGCTTGTTTCTTGAGGAGAGCTGATTGCTGATTTCTTGAGGAGAAATGGTAGGGGCATTTTCGTCCAAGTCTCACATCATTTACTGTTTAAAACAAGAAAAAATAAATTAAATAAAATATAAGAATTGCATGGCGGGTAAAATTATGCAAATACTGGGCCCACTTTTCCCCCTTTCTCTAAAAAAAATTATTGTTTTGGTCAAAATAAAATTAAAATTATGATAATATCACGAGGATAAGACTTCTATCTTTAGCATCATCTTTTATATAACTTAATAATTAAATAATAATAATAACATAAAACTCGGTTTTTGAAATGGGCTCACACTCATTCTTATATAAGTAATAATCATTTAATAATCTTTCCTATTAAAGTAGACATTCTGACTAGATAATGATGTCGACTTAGTCCAATCACGTTCGTTCAAATCAAAATTAACTGAAATACAGTTCAAAAATAATAATAAATCACAACAAATATATCTCACATACTATATAATTGATTTGATTCCATCAAGCTGAATTTGAATAAGAATTTTCGATCGAGTTATTTTTTATTTTACTGTTTCCTAAGTTTTATTTGATTGTTTCATTGGCTGGAAACTTTGACACTGTTTTGTGTCTATTCTCTTCATTCGTTCAGTATCCATATTGTTCGATGTTTTCACGCTCAATTCATATATAAAAAGATTGAATTTGAATACATTAAAAATTGCATAATTGAGATAATGGCGGTCATTCACAATTCATGCATTTCAGTCGGGGGAACAGAATATCGGGGAATTTTCACGACCAAAGACGAGGATTATCACAGAACGAAAAGACTGAGGAGGAAGCGAAGACTTCTACATCCAAGGAACCACGTTTGTACAGGGACGATAATGTGTCTGTCTAGGACAGACGGATCAACTCAATCTACAATTTCATTTGTCTGAATGGCAGAAGAAATGGGAGGGGGATCAACCTGTTGTCAACACTTCAAGTGATGATCCAGAGTGTAGGCGTGAATCTCCGATGGGCTCGTACCAGGCCTGTCACCAACCATCGGTTAGGAACAGATTGTGAGGATACAATTATGCAGTCAGGCTATTACTAGTACATGTCAGAAGATGAAAAATATATGAACTCTGATAAAATCGAGAAGAAACTTGATCGATTGAACCACCACACTGCAGGTTGGATAGCCATAACAATACAGTTCCAATGCAAGCACTATGTTCCCTAAAATCTAAGCCGGCAATCTATAATCTGTTCCATATTTCTGGATGTTTACTTGTATCGAAGCTCCTTTTCAGCTTTAAAAACAGTACCGGCTAGACAAACTTCACACCTTGTGTCATTTATGTTAGCATTTATAGTGGAATATCATCAATTTTTTTATCATATATATGTTTCGAAATCCTTTGAAACTCTCAGCTGTCTCTCAACAGAACTTCAGACAATGGTAGTAATATAGATCTATTGAGTAGATTGGTGTGAAGAATCACCTTTTGTTTATGATGCCATAGTGAAACTTGGGTCTTCCAACCTTTTTATCTTCAAAGTACTATAACCACAATATAGACATCAAATATAAACAAGTATTAGATGGGTAAATTATCAATAGAGGTAATTGTTTGAGAATTTGATGCGCGAACCCACCAATTTTAAAGTGACGAGCATTGACGAAAATGCCAAAGAATCAAAAGGGATATCCTCAAGTGCAAAAAGGCGGCACTCTAATGATTCCGGGCCCGGCGAAAAGTGAGGTCTCTTCAACTTTGCCAGGAAAATAATGTAAGTCTGTTCACATAGAAGCAGAATATAAGAAGAGGTCAAGAATGCAGAAAAATAATGTAATTCACATAAGAAATGCTCCTACTTGGCCAATAAGCGGGATATCCAACTGAGCAAATGGTGACTGGACTTCAACTTCTGCATTTGCTTCCTCCCATGTTTCCCGAATCGCTCCTTCAGCTGCAGATTCCCCAATCTCCATGTAACCAGCAGGAAGCGTCCTACTCATGCAGTAGAGGATAAGATAAAGAATAATAATAGCAGTAAAAGACATTTAGGGAAAATAGAACTTTCCTCGAAATCTATGCTCATCTGGAATAAAAAGGTGTTGGCAGTTGCAAAGGAGAGATACTTCTACTAGCAGTCTATTAATGCTTACCAAAGGCCATATGACGGTTGAATCTTCCGTTTACACAGCAGTATCTTGTTCTCATGCTCAATGAGGCAGCCGACTACCTATTAACCCAAGTTGCCCAACATCAAATCATAGATAGTAGTTGTAACCAGTGTATGCACACAAAGTCTTAGGTTTCAGTTTAGACAGCAGATATCGAACAGCTGTAATAAGAAGATAGGATCTTTGTCCTGAAGACGATTTAAAGGTTTCCTTCAGAATAAGCATGACCAGAGCTATAGTGTTTCTGAAACTTCTTGTAGTCTCTTGAGTCTGGCCGGAATGACCACTTTAGTCTCATTACTTCTGAGAGAATGAGTTTTCAATTCCAATTACGAAATAGAAAAAATGAGCCTTTTTTACTCCTTGCTGGGATTGATGTCGCTAGAGTAAAGATTCAATGCCCAAAGAGCACATGACAAGTTCCATAACAGTCACTTATATGCCATGCAAACAGTAGAAACATGCAAGCGTCTTCAACATAAGCTTTCCCTGATGACAGGCCGCGATTGAAAATTTGTTTCGGTAAAACAAATTAGGATAACCCTGCAATAATTAGACCCAACCAAGTTTACCTATTAAAACCCACATAATTTCTCAATGCTATTTTATAAATTTCTATGAAGTAGAAAAATTTCAGGTTTCAAATAAAAATCTTTCTTTAAAATGTTTCCCTTGAAAATTCTATACTAACCTAAAAGCAAGCAATCTCTGTGTTCACCCTTTCTTGTTTTCTTTCATGAACGAGCTTTTTTTATATTTTTTATATTCAATCTTGCACTGCATGCAATATGATCCGCAGCAAATATGTAAAGCATTGTTGTAGCAACTGTTGCAATCCAAATGAAAATGGAAATGACTCACAAACAGAATCTTTGTAATTCTTGTTATTGCAACCATCCCTTAATACTCACCATTTTTGGATTCTCATAAGTAATTTTCTCACAGTGTGTGCAAATAGCTTGTCTTTTCCTCCCCGTCGGGTATCTCATGCTTTGTTGGGCCACCACACCACTGGCAGAAATTGATTTTCCGAGCACTACCCTGAAGATTGTCAGAGGGCTAATTTAAAATAACAAGTGAAAGGAAAAGACAGGAAAGAGTGTAAATGTAAAACAGAAGCCCAGACATGAAGTTTGTTGTAAGCTGAAGGAATATTTATAAAACCATGATAACTGACAGATGAAGCCGCTAATGAAGAGCACAAGAAATATCCTCATAAAACAAAGACTGCAGTCGACAAACTTACAACATATTTGCTGCAATATGTCATAATTACAGTCATAAGAACCAGAATTTTCAATTGCCAAAGATGCATTATAACTGCCACAAGCACTTAAAGTAAAAGTTTTATCTTGTGGATAAGAGACTCTGACAATAAAAGAGCACCTATTCATCTCTTTCTATAACTTCGGTTAAAGTTCTTTAAGACATCCCTGAACCGACAACCTCCTGATACTAGAGAAAAAAGATATCTCCTTGCACGAAGTTTCCTGAGTGATGGCATAAGAAAAAGTATCTCCACTCACTTCATGAATGGGCCATTCATATAACTTACTTTATTCCATCCGTGGTTCTCGCATAACAGGGAGGTCACTTCAAAAGAAGAACAACTCAGAGGTTGAAAACACAGACTTCTTTCTTAAGCAAATTAGCATAATTGGCATAAGTTGATCCCCGTAAGATGCAACTAACGTCGGTTCAAGCACCTGTTAGAGGCAATTTGCCAAAAGGTGTCCAAGTAATACGTAAAATACAATAAGTATTTAAAATCTCTCTTATCAAATTGGTAAAAGATTCTACAAGAGAAATTCAGAGAATAAATCTATCATTCTCCCTAGTTGTTTCTTGTACATATTCAATATAGAGATACACATAAACAGATGGCCTAAAAACTAAGTTTACCCAGTTTAAGTTCAGCCAACACAATACAGTGAAATGTGAAAAACAAATAGACTATAACTCACTTACGCAGCAAACATAGAGCAACTACACCCAACTAACGATAGAGAATTTAATGCACTGCATGCTGGAAATAAATCAAACAAAAGCTTTCTACAGTAAAAATCCTTGAAGCACAATAGAAACAAGAAAGAATTAATATCTGATCCTGCAATTTAGTACAGTCAAAATATCCATATAACTACAAAGCCCAAAAACCACCAGAGCACACCTAATTTCAATCCAGATGAGGGTTCTCGATAAGAAAAATTCAATGAACTCAAAAGAAAACACTCAGTACAATACCAACAAACACAAAATCAAGAAGAAGCACTCACAGCTGACTGAATTGCAATAGATGTTGATGATGATGAAGAAGGTGAACCTCCATCCATGTTTGAGTCAGAATGATGATGTGACATTTGGAAAGCTCGAAAGAAGCAACCTTTGCGAAATTGAAAAGCCAAAAAATGTGTTCTTGAAAATTTTGGAACTGTTGCTTCTATGGGTTTTCTTGATATTAGAGAAAAATTGGAATGGGGCTTCTTCAATTTGTGGGGAAGGGAAAAACACCCAGAAGACGTAGAAGAAGAACCAAGAATCTGTATAGCTCTTAGCATTATACTAGTAGTTAATTAAATTGCGATTCCTACTTTTTCAGCGGGCGACGTAGCTCTACAGAAATTGGGCAAGATATTTTTTGGAGGTTGGAAATCAAAAGATGAAAATTGTGAAAAAATAAAATACGATGAAGCAATTCTGGGCCCGGAATCCACAAAAGAATGGGCCAGTCTGAAGATTTACTGGTGTAATTTTTCAGCGGTAGCGTAAAAGTGAAAGCGAGGGCTTCACAGTCGGAGGCTGCTGGAGCTGGAAAAAAATTTACCACTTACCAGTCTCTCGGCGTTTGATTCTTCCTCACTACTTTTAACCATGAGCATTTTGGGAGGTGAAAATGGTTTTCGCTCTTGAGAATTGATTCTTGGCCACTATATACATGATGTTGACTTTTTTCATTTTGCAATTCTTTATGCTGTTGACCTTTTTAGCCCGAAATCGATTCATTAAATAATCGTGCATCTTGATATGCGATCAGTCTTCGATGGCAGTCTGATTTGATTTGATGTGAGGTTGTTAATTTTTTATGAGAAAATGGTACATTGTTTGTTATTGCCATAAAATTTTATTTGAACAAGTTTTAGAATGTGCACTTCCATCAAGGCTTCATTCATGTCTTTTTATTGTGCTATTTCCCTTGCAAGTTTATTTCATAGGCATATTAATGTCAAGGCCCACCACTGTTTGTATTATTTCCATTTCTAAGAGATGGGATTGGGCTATCCCACCTCTTCATATGGTATGGCCCCTGTAGGATATTCATGATCATATAACTTTTTTGGGATCCTTTTCTAAATAATATATAAGAAAAAAAAAAAAACACTAGGGGCATTTTAATATATCACTTTAAATAATCATGTAGAATAAAAAAACATTAGATAATCACTTTTTTTTTAATCCCACTTTTTAATATATAGAAGTAGACAAAAATTGCATCTTATTATATAGTTCTATCATACATTTAATCCTACTCAAACTTATTATTATACAATTATCCATCTCAAATAATAAACATACTCAATTGTGTAAGAAATACAGTTTTCGGTTGCACATGTGTTTCTCGCTCGGCTTAATGACCGCAATCCTTAATAGAAAGAATGGACACTCCACGTAAAAAATGATATATAGACTATACGTACTAAGCAGAGTCTTTATTACTAATTTATCGCTGTCATAGATCAATCTAATTACGTAGACTCAACACACAAGTCAAGACAACGTTCAACTTTAACTTATAGATTACAACCAGTAATTGGTGGACTTGTTTTTGTTTATCAATTGCACCAATTGCTGAGTGTATTAGTTTTTGTAAATTTGGTGCACCTGTTGGCTGATTGTGCTTCAAAAGTACAAATTCGAGATCAATGGCTCTCGGGATGAAACTAATCTCTGATTTTGCACAATGAAGTCAAACTAAAAATGTTGTTTTTGTACATTTTGAAGAGAAAAAAAAAAAAACATCTTATTTACAATTATTACTTTTACAAATTTCATAGTGACCTCAAATGTGTATACTAAAACTTAGTGATTTGAGGAATTATGATATAAATTATTTTAATTGATAACCAGTCATAACTCAGACCTAATAAAAATCTCCACAAAGATTTGTAACGATGTTCGTATTGCAATGAATTATTATTGTATATATGTCAATAATCATTTAAATATAACAATTACCACCTTTAAAAAATACAAAAATAAAAAATCTTAATGATAAAATCTCACAAACATTATGGTTGCAAAGTTTACCACAACCACTAAATTTAATTTGAAATCAAATTCAAATTAACGTAATGAAAATGAATTGAAATCCAAGTTTCAATGATTTAAAATTATTGGAATATCTAAATCTTACAAAACAAGATACGTACGGTATCATACAAAATAAGTTTATTTGGACAAAATAACGAATTTCCGACTTATTTAAAATTCCGATAAGCTCATTCCAAATTTTAATATATTAGTTGCTTAACAATAAAGTATTAATTTACATTTTGTGAGATATGTAACTGTATTATATCCAAGCATTTCAAAATTAAAAATAGTAAAAAAATATTGGGTCATATTATTCATCTTCATAAATATTACCTTGACACCCCTTCTACCTTTTGATAATTATAGAAACACTTCCAAGGGCATTTGTGTGCTTGAAAAATTATTTTAAAGGTAGACCTAGTCAATTGGGGTATTTTGGATTTTAAAGGCTGTTATGAATGATTTCTGTAATTTTTCAAAAGGCATGAGTGATTTACGTAAAAAAATAATAAATAAGGGGGTATAAATATAATTATTCCTTTTTTAAAAGTAAACTCGACAAATAAATTAATTGGATTTGATATTAATATTCATTCACATAAAAGGTAAATGTAACGGGGGTCAATGAGGCTTAGCTCAGTTGACGAAGTTGAGGCCACATGATTTTAGAGGTCATTGATTCGAACTCCACCAGATGTGTTGAATATTGTCTGTTGTATAACAGGAGTTGGTCTACTGCATAGTAAGAATTGTTGGCGTACTGTAATAGTAGGTGTTATTGAGCATGATATGATTATTGTAATAACTTTTGTTACATGTTGAAGTTGACAGGACTGGTTGTATTTGTACTCGATTTATTTTAATTAATAAAAATTCATCGATCTTACCTCAATATATATATATATATATATATATATATATATATATATATATATATATATATATATATATAACGAGGGACCAATGATCTCTTATTTTGGCTTAGTGGTGAGCTTGAGGTTGAGATTTCATAATTAAAAAATCATGAGTTCGATATTAATAAATACAAGTATTTAATTTATTTCTAATAGTAATATGTTATTGGTGGTGAAAAAAGATGAAATTTGAGATCTCAACATGCAAAACTCTTGCACAAGTTAGAAATTGGTCTTTTGCTATTCAATTCCTTTTTTCTTTCAAAAGTCTCTTTTACAATGAAATTTTGGGATATTTATACTACTCTAACAATAAATGCTAGTGGGCGTAAAACCAATTCTATCTCCTTACCTATCACTGATTTATGGATACAATTCAATGCTAATATTAATCTAGTAATAGCAAAATAACTTAAATTATGTAATTTTAATCTCTTATTGCCACTTAAGGAAAGAATTTGATTTCATTTTAGATCATTGTCCCCATCATCAACCCCTAACTCCCAAGTATGAGGGGTGATTGTTGGGAGTTTAAGCAAGTTTCCACTCCAATTGTTTTATCATTATTGTTCTTCTGATTTGTTGCTTTTGACATAAATACTTCAATATGAGTAAGTAAGATAAATATGGTATATAATCTCATATTGGTTGTAGACGAGAAGTTTGAGCGACTTATAAGCTCCAATGTCTCATCTCCCTAGTGAGATGCATTTTCAGGACAAACTAGTGAGTCTCATTCAAAGCCAGAACGGATAATACTCCGTGCAACGTAGCATCAATCGAGTCTCATACATCATCAGTTATTTTTCATGTCGATCATAATATATTGTCTTTTTTACTTTAAATTTATTATGAATAATTACACCTTCTCCATATCCCCTAAGGTTTGATGTAATTACATGTAGATCCTATGCGATTTGGAAATTATATTTAGCACATTTGAAGTTTGATTTGGTATAACAAATAAGTCATCTCATTTGTCAAAATTCATTAAATTTGCTTATATTAACAAAAAAGAAAAATAAATGAAAATTGATATTTACTCTTAATTGACATATTAATAACTTATTGCATGCCAAATATTTCGGACTAAACTACCCTTATAATGGTGAAGATATACCTCTTCACATGCATTAACGTGTGAAAGACGTATGAGGGTAATTTAATTATAAAAAAACTTATTTTTGACATGCAATAAGTCAATCAGAGGTAAATATATATATATTTTTTTATTTTTCTGCTAATATCAGCAAATTCGATAAATTTTGACTAATAAATAAATTTGTTTATTAGACGAAAACAGATCTCAAATGTGTTAGATGTAATTTTTTGAATTATAGAGGATCTACGTATAATTGCACCAAATATTAAAAGAGGAGAGTATAATTATCCCAATTTATTATATAAAAATAATAAGATATTAATTGATTTAGGTATTCTTCAAAGAAAAGGTAGGGGGCACATGATTTGCAAAGTGTTGGCATGACAATGCTGAGTAGACAGTGGCCCACATTTCCGTAAGCCCACGTAGGTTTTTATCATTGCCCATCCACCTACCCACCACCCACTAACCCCGCACGAACTATTATAATTATTAGAAAATTATAAATAAAGAAAAAACATTGAATATTTCCTTTTTCTTTTTCTTTTTAGATAAGTCTGTTTTGCCCTCAAGTGTGTACTCTTGGACAAACCATGTCCCTTGTGTCATTATGGAAATTTGACCCACTCAATTAATTTTTTTTAAATGATATTAATATTACTGAAAAATCTAACATAAATCAAATTTATAACTATATTTAATTAATTTCATGTATCAAATATGAAATCTTTATTATATAATTTGTTATTTTATGTAAATTATACACGAATTATATAGTTGATTAAATTATTTATTTATTTTTTAAAATATTGTGATAGAGAAGAGATGGAAATTGATACACCAAACACTTTAAATATTCAAATAACTAGCCGTTGTGGCACGCCGTCCCTGCATGTACATAATAAATAAATTTTCATACTTTAAAATATATTATATAAGGATAAAATATATAAAGTAATATATTAAATATAAAAACCAAAAGAAATAAAGAAAAGAACAAAAATTAATTTATTAGGTAAAATATAATTTAAAAACTTGAATAAGTTAGTTATATTATTAGTTCAAGGGCATTTTTGACTTTTTAAAGTTGGTGCGGCAGTGTGTGTAACTGTCGATTGTGAGTAAAAATAATTTTTTCTTTTTTATATAACTAGCCTTTGTGGCACGCTAATCCTGCATGCATAAAATAAATAATCTTTTATGCTTTAAAATGTATTATAATAAGAGTAAAATATATAAAACATAATTTATCAACTAATATAAATTTTAAAAAATTGAATAAGTTAGTTATTTTATTATGAAGGGTATTTTTGTCTTTACAAAAAATTAATGCAATAGTATCATTAACTACCGTTTGTGAGTGTGGATGAGCTTTTCTTTTTATATTAGTATAGATTATAAAAAAATAACTATTTAGTCATAATTTTTTTATTGAAATTCTTCTACGTTACTTTTGATATTATGAGTATTAACAAATGATATATATATATATATATATATATATATATATATATATATATATATATATATATAGCCTAATGAATGATGTGAAAATAAAATTTAAAAATTTATTTTAGAGTCTAGATAAAAATTGTTGATTAATGATAAATAAATTTTGAAAATATATTTTATTTGAGTAATTATATTATCTATACTAATATAAAAAGGAAAGAGGTTCCACACTCACAAACGGCGGTTAGTGATACCGCCGCACCAATTTTTTATAATGTAAAAAATGCCCTTCAAGTAATAAGATAACTAACTCATTCCACTTTTTAAATTATACATTAATTAATAAATTAATTTTCTTTTTCAGAGTGTCATGTATTGATTTATATATTTTATTTTATTTTATAATATTTTTTAAAATATAAAAAAATTATTTATTATATACACGTAGGAACGATTAGTTATATTAAAAAAAAAAAAGAAATGATGTGGATGTGGATGAGAAAAGAAGATGGGGAAAATGAGTAGATAACATTCTTGATGCTTCTTGTGATGAGAAGTGGACTAAATTGTGAAAATACAAAAGTCCGAAATTGACCTCCAAAGATGGATAAAGACATGTGGGGGAGTGAGGGGCAAATATGTCCTCACAGTACGACTGAACACAAGGCGCAAGCCAGCCAGCTAAATCTGCCAGGAACGTGATGCTGTCATGGGCCCCCACACACCACGGGGGTTGCTAATCATGACAAGATCAACGGCTGTGATCCTCTAATGTGATGAATTTGAGGTGCATTTAAGCTGAATTTCATCTGAGGCTGAGCTTCATTTCCTGTTCCTTAAACACGAGGGCGGTACCTCAGACAAAAGGAAAAACAGCGGTCTCCTTAGAGAGAGAGAGAGAGAGTGTGTGTGTGTGGGACTGAGAGAGAAAGAGAAAGAGAAAGAGTTGAACACAAGAGCAGTAAAACAGAGAGACCCATTTCCTACGAACCCTCAAAGGTAAACATTTCTATGCCTTCACTAAATACTCGGTTTCTGTGTTCATTTTTTTTTGGAGGATAGATTTAGTTTTGTATCTCCATTTTGAAAAAAAATAAATAAAAAAAATTGGATCGTGTAATGTCTCCGTCATTTACCAGTTCTGATTCTCTTGATCTGTGGAAAATTTTTGTTTCTTGTTGTGAGATATGTTTGTATATGCTTCTTGTGATTCTGGATTCCTGGATCTGCGAATGGGTGTTTTGAATTATTGGTGGAGGGTTTATGTTCTGTTGTACCGAAGTTATTTTGGGATCTCAAGAGAACTTAAGAATTTTTGCAGACTTCTCTGGGGTTGTTAATGATTTAGAGGTGAAACACGGATACAGGGACTCGCTTTTGTTTGACATCTGCCTGTGATTTCATCTGATGTTAATCATATTGAAAGATCGGAGATTTGGGTGTTTAAGGTCTAAAATTGGAACAACCACCAAATTCAATTAGAAATTATTGACTCTGACCAAATATGTATGTAAACTTGTACGAGTGAGTAAAAATTTTCTCCGGTGTCTTTGTTTTTCTGCTTTTCTGCTTTAAGGCCATTTTCCTGAACTGATCTGCGAAGCATACGGAAAATTTCCTTAATTTGTTTGTAATGATTGAAAATATTCATAAGATAAGTCCGTTTCAATTTCTGAATTTTGAAGTCAGTTATTATTTCTAATCAATAATGAGATTTAGTGGCAATATGATGAGATTCCTTTTGCATGGGGTGACGTCATTGGTAAATTTGCTTTTTGTGGAAAATGTGTAATGCCGGTGGTGGCAATGTACCTTCCTGGATGGATTTTGCATGACAAGTATGTAGTTAGTCTTCATAGCAATCTGATTTGATTTGTCATTGTTAGTTTCCTATTATTTTCTGAGGGTGACACATTTTCTTTCATGGCCATAGAACCTATTTGATCAAGTATTAGAACAATTATTTTGACTTCAGATGCCGTATATGTTTTATGAAATCGCCTTGCAGAAAACTGATGATCATTGTTTTTTCTCTAGATCACATTAAGAGATGGCAGATGCTGAGGATATTCAGCCTCTTGTTTGCGACAATGGAACAGGAATGGTCAAGGTAAAATATCTTTCAATACCTTGTAAAACTCATTATTATACCTACAATGATTGTAATTCAACTGCTTTTCGAAATGAGAGTTTTCATCACTTTTATAAGTTTTAGAGGCTTAATTTCATGTCATCTGGAATTTTCAGGCTGGATTTGCTGGAGATGATGCTCCAAGAGCTGTCTTTCCCAGCATAGTGGGGCGCCCTCGCCATACTGGTGTGATGGTTGGCATGGGACAAAAGGATGCTTATGTTGGTGATGAGGCTCAATCCAAGAGAGGTATTTTGACACTGAAGTACCCAATTGAGCATGGAATTGTCAGCAATTGGGATGATATGGAGAAAATATGGCATCACACATTCTATAACGAACTTCGTGTGGCTCCAGAAGAGCACCCAATTCTGCTGACGGAAGCTCCTCTCAACCCCAAAGCTAACCGTGAAAAAATGACTCAAATCATGTTTGAGACCTTTAACGCCCCTGCCATGTATGTTGCAATTCAGGCTGTTCTCTCACTTTACGCCAGTGGTCGTACAACTGGTAAGGAAACACTATTCTATTTTATTTCATCTATTTGCTTATGCAGGAAATCACTGAGGGTCCCTTCTTTTCTTTGTCTCTTCTTTAACGATGATGCTACATGATGTTAGATAACAGCAAGCAGTTGTTTGTCATAAACAAAGAAAAGGACGTGTGTTTGACCTAATATATGAAATATAGATGTTATTCAATCTCACTGTTAAGAGAAAACTCTCTAATCAGAAGTTAAACTATATTCTGAAAATATTGGCTGAAATTTACCTCATTTTATGTGCATGCTGCTGAGTAGATTTTGATATGATTGATTTGCCCATAGGTACTTTACTAGTGAATGCCATGGCGGATTACTGATGCCAGTCTCTCATATTGTATTTTTGTTTCTTAATGGGAAAACATGACCATATAATTAAAAGCCTTCAGTAATCCGTGTAAATTGTAATGATTAATGGAGTAGCTGTAACTATATTGGGGCTTGAATATTAACTAAATATCATGATTGCATTCCATGCTCTAGAAACTGCCATTAGCCTAAGCACCAGCAGCATGTGATATAACTTATTCTTGGAATAGCACAAAAAGCTTGTTCTCTCTGGTCTAGTATTCAGAGGACTAAGATCCTATGTCAAATTACTTGTCTGCTTCTTCTCTTTGTTGGCAGGTATTGTTCTTGACTCTGGGGATGGTGTCAGCCACACAGTTCCCATCTACGAAGGTTATGCCCTCCCCCACGCAATCCTTCGTCTCGACCTGGCAGGGCGTGATCTCACTGACCACCTCATGAAGATATTGACTGAGCGAGGCTACTCATTCACTACGACTGCTGAGCGGGAAATTGTGAGGGACATAAAGGAGAAGCTATCTTACATTGCTCTTGATTACGAGCAAGAGCTGGAAACTGCAAAAACTAGCTCTGCAGTGGAGAAGAACTATGAACTGCCTGATGGACAGGTGATCACTATTGGCGCTGAAAGATTCCGCTGCCCTGAGGTTCTCTTCCAGCCATCAATGATCGGGATGGAAGCTGCTGGAATTCATGAAACCACCTATAATTCTATCATGAAGTGTGATGTTGATATTAGGAAGGACCTGTACGGCAATATTGTTCTCAGTGGTGGCTCAACCATGTTCCCCGGTATTGCTGACAGGATGAGCAAGGAGATCACAGCTCTGGCACCAAGCAGCATGAAGATTAAGGTGGTGGCTCCCCCAGAGAGGAAATACAGTGTCTGGATTGGAGGTTCCATTTTGGCCTCTCTCAGTACATTCCAGCAGGTACTTTCTAATTTTGTCAAGAAACTCTGTAGTCTTTTGTCTACACCTCCAAGAACAAAGCGCAAATTAGGATACACATTTGGTTGGTGGGTGATGTTTGAAGCTGTTAGCTTTTATAAAATGAATGATTAAGGTCTAAACTTTCACTAATCAATAGTTTTAAGTTTGATTATTCCAAAGATAAGGCATGTGACCAAATAATTTGGGTCGCCTGGAATCACTGTTGAGATTGGAGGGAAAGGGAACCTGTTGGGTAGACTAAAAAATTTCTGCTGTTTGATTATTTTCCCGTTTTAACTGCAGATGTGGATAGCTAAGGCAGAGTACGATGAATCTGGGCCGTCGATTGTTCACAGGAAATGCTTCTAAGTCAAGACTTGCCTAAAAGGGTGAGTGAAGAGATTTATGCAGATCATATGATTGTGGAGGATGCTGCTTCTCATTTGCTTTTTCTTATTACTTTCTTCTTCTATCAGTCGTTGGGTCTTTCACTTTTGAAGATTTGCAACATTGGACAAGGAAACAGTATTCATTTTTCCCATTTATTTTAATTTGTAGTAAGAGTTGTGTATTTTACATGGGTATTATGATTTGAGTTTTCGATGAAGGCCACTTGTGACTTGTATGTTATTAGTTTTATAGCTTGTTTGAGTCCATAATTACATAGATTTAGTTAATAATAGAGTATGGATTTGCAGCACTAGATTAAAATCATGTGAAGTTGATGCCACTCGTCTCCTTGCTTGAGGCATCTGAAAATTGAAACAATGTTTTGTTTTTGGGTTTTTTTTTTCTGAGTTTGTGAAACCGTTAGAAACATAGATAAAACCTCCAACTTAATGAACAAATGGGTTCTACAGAATCGGATATTGTGTGGGATTTTATGTAGAAGAATCCACAACGGAACTGTCTGCAGACATTTGGTCCTCCTGAATTCTTGATCCAATTGGTTGTAGAAATCATTATTTTTGGCATTGTGAATGTTGAGCCTATATCTGGAAATGAAGGAATTCTAATGTTTACAAAGAGCAATGCATTCGTGGGCACTAGGATATTACAACACTTGGAAACTGGACTTCATAACAAGACTCATTTCTGGATGTCATGTGGTCAAAATTTAATTAAGATGTAGGGTTCTTGTGAGGGAGAGCCACTCTTGCTTGGGGTTGAGGTTCCAGACATAATGTTATTCAAGCTGAAACAGAAGCATTTTGGCAAGCATTCTCATTTAAAAAAGATCTTTGAAACTAAACGATACTTGTATTGAACTGATCATTGCCATTTGACTTGCATGAAAAATCCGGTCAATGGGTTTTATTTGCATCTGGTTGGCCTAACTAATTTTTTTAATTTATTTTTATACAAGTCTTAAATTATATATGTAAAAGTATAATGCCATTTGTATGTCGCGTGCCCCTTGCAAATGTAACATTTTGCACTCAAGTAAAAGAAAGAAGCTAAAATATTATGAATATTTGTCTATATCTTTACAAAATGCATAATTCAATGTGTTTTAATTTATCACATTAATACATAATACAACCTTTAAATAAATCGAAGGAGCCTGACTGATGGACACAGATTTGGAGATAAACTGAAGCGAAGCATCTTCAATCTTCATCATAGGCATACATCCCACATCCGGTGTAAGTAACATACATGTGCTAACACAGAGATCATTCAACTCAAGGTAAATAGTTGTGGACTACGAGGTTGTCAGAAACTAAACGAAAATATTCGTATATAACTAATTGGCCGTGTACAGAATTTGATAAATTCGGATAAAAAGTAACAAAGTTAAGGATACAAAACATGACTCAAAATTGGCTACACTGGACCTCCTTTCAAGCGTAAAATCTACGAAAAATTAAAATTTGATGGTCCTGCAGTATCCACAAATCCTCGTACTGATAGTTCAGGTGTAGAGTTTTTATCATCCAACATTCCATGATCTATGTAGACGACGACCACAGTAATATCATCATGAACATGTCTCCTAACCCCAGAATCAAGTTTCTTCATTTCATTATATGGTATCTGTCTTGTCTTGGCCGCTTTTACCATGGCTGATACTACAAGTCTTCTAGCTATGCCCTGTTATGCAACAAAAAAACATAAACAGAATTGCATATGATAAACATCATTAAGCAAGAGGACGAGAATATAGCCTAGGACACACCACTCTCGGGTTATTGTGAACTATCTCAACAGCCTCCTGATTTGTCAAGTGTTCCCAAAGGCCATCAGATGCAAAAATGAGGAATTTGTCATTTGCTTCTAAGTCTCTGGTGCATATGGCTGGATCAGATCTTAAAACTGGTTGACGGATAGGTTCAGGAAGGTGAAATCTAGGAAAAGACGGATCAAGAGCGAATTCCGGCCTCTTTAAGTAAGCATCACCTATGGATCTAGATACCTGGAAAACACTTTAAGCGTAAACAGTACAGAATAGATAAAACATTTGCAAATGGATTGTTCGGATGTAAGGTAAAGCAAATACTTAAACTTTATCATGAGTCCATACACAGCACCATTGCCAGAATGCTTTCAATGTTAATGAAGCATGAAAACCTCTTAAACTAAGTTTTGATGAATATGAATGGATTTCAAATTCCTTTCAACTGTTGTCATTTGAAATCCTTTTTCCAAAGCCTTCCTTCAAATCCAAATCCATCAATCCAAACACACTCTAACATAAATTACAAAGAGCATCAAAGTAAAGAATGCAGCTTTTAACAAGTTAGCGAAGAAGTATGCTCATTTTTTCTTGAGGATTTATCAGAATGATCCAAGGAGTTAACAAAAAGTAAAGAACACACAGAAATTGCCTCATTCAGGAAAGGGAAAAAAACAGAAAACTCTCTGCTGCTGAGGCAGCAAACTAGAGCTCCAGCATTACAGAGACCCTCAGTATTACGATGAATTGCCCGATTGCTGCATGGAGAGGAAGCCAACACCCAGCAGCAAAATCTTAATCAATATATAGAAAAAAATTGCTTTTCCATAAAGACCTGATGAAGCACTAAACCTGAGGCTTTTGTTCACATTGTTCACTTAGTTCTAGAGATTAAACCACAGGGAATGGAAAGGAAGAGGAGAAGGAGAACAACCCCCGCCGCCCAAAGGGGAAAAAAAAAAGGAGAACAAAGGGCAGAAGGAAACAACCGCTTTATATGTAACCAACACAATCACGGCAAAACAGAAAAAATTCTGCATTGGATAAAGACATCATCTATATGCAAAACATAATACTCTTTTATAAGATGATGGTAGTTTGATAACAAAGCAGTAAGTGCATCAAATATTTAATCAACAACCATAAAAGACGATGTTTTTAGATTAGGCCTCCCATTTGTGTATTACAGTGAGTCCAGCTACCAAATGTATTTTATGCAAGAAGTAAATTTCGCATCCTGGAGCAAGTTTAAAGTAAGATTTATGCAATACTTCAAGTGCGAGCTTTGAATGACATGAAGGAAATTTAAAGGGATATAGGTCAAACCACAGATAATCAAGAACATTTCACAGTTAACTGGTGGCAAACCTGTATAATGCCCTTGATGCGCCAAACACCTTGCTTCATAACTAGGATTTGCGAATCTTCTGGATGTAAAGCCTTTAATTCTTTCCTAACCTCCTCCATGCTGGCATTGTGATCTTTGGTCAGCTGCTCAGCAATAATTTTTTTTGATTGGTCTAAATAACCAATTACAGCTCTAGAATCCCCTAGATTAGCAATATATAATGTCCTTTTCCAGATAATTCCAACCAGACAACAAGACCCAATTGCAGCTATTACTGGTCTAATTTCGTAAGCTCTCCTAACAAGAGTTAGAAAACCGTTTTCTGTTTCAGATAGTGCATTTCTGAGAATCTCTTCAGACATTATCCCATTTTCCCGTGCAAGTCCTGCAACAAAAAGAAGGGTCATGTTCTGTGACACCAAATTCATTAACACATTGGAATAATAAAACTACAGATGCCATCATGCAGCCCAAAGTTCCTTCAGTGTGCATTAAGACTTTATCCATTCAGAGATGGAAAAGGAAAGCACAAAAACCTGCGCGTGCGCACACACACACACACACATCACAAACATGTATTTACATTTGTACTCATGTTCATAAGTAACAAAAAGCAAGGATGAATGCTCAAACGTGTTTCATGTTAACATCAAGGCCTTCAAGCCACCCATCTCAATTCTCAAAAACTTTTTCTCCCAAAAAATCTCAAGAAACCAGTTCTCCAGAAGCAAGATTACCATCCAACTGGGTTTTTTTTTTACTCCTTCATTACATTTTTCTGTCACATCTCAGGCAGCATTGGGGACTGTAAAATCTCATAATACGGCATGAATAACGTCCCAATTGTTACAAATGTGAAGCAATCTGCTAATGATGGACTGAATAACCCAAATAACAATCACTGACAGCTGACTTGAAGAATTGACCCACCAACCTTGAGGGCTTTTGGTTCCAACAACAGTTAAGATGTATTGCTAAAACATGATATTGATAACACAACTATAGGAAAGATTTTCATCACGATTACCACATCATTGGCTCATGCAGGGTTGTCCTTTTACCGCCACCTTATTTTTATCAACTAGTCACCCCAGAAATGCAGGGTGACATTGATATCATAACTTATCCATACTATTTATATAAAAGTTGTACGGAACTACTTCTACATTGGTACATCATCATTCTAATGATTAATAAGCCATTTTCTGAGATACCAGCCATAAAAACTATTTTTACCAGACTCAGCAAAAGAACATTATCATTCAGAATGTGAGAATCGCCACATATAGGATAACATGAATAAATATCTGATCTCTCTGGTGATTATCGTCATTTCCGGTTCAACAATCACATTCAGGAAACAATTAGAGAAGAGCTACAATGATATGCACGGCAAATACAATTAAATGATAGGAAAGGGCATGGGAAACAAGCCTCACTAAGTAAGTGATGAAATAGGTGGTCGCAGATGTATCTTGAGGCTTCAGGCCCACCATGGCCATCATAGACTCCAACAAAGGTGGCATGTCGACCAGTCTTGACCTGGCTCTGATCCTCAAGGACTTGATTTGCCTGGACCACTGCAAAAGAAAACTCACCATGGGAATGTTTCTCAAGGTCTCTGGACCAGAGGAATACATCATCCTCACTTCCCAAACCCTCACAATCATCCTTGCTCATACGGGCATATTGACTTAAAGGGCGGAAGCATGAGGACACTGTTCTTCCCAGCCAAGAACACATCCCTCATCTCCCTCTAATTCAGCACGAAGAAGGTTGTGAGGTCGATGCGGAAGAATAAACCCCACCAAACCAACGTGTGCAATAGAAAACTGAAGGTGAATAAGACAACAGAAAGACAATCAGGACTTTCGTACAGTAGAAAACTATAAATACTAAACTGTCAATTAAGTAGAACTTGCTGCAAATTAGAGAAAGTAAGACCATATGGATCCAGTGAATCTAAGACAATATGCACTCAAACATTGAAGGTATTATAAAAATTCAAATACAGTGGCCTCAGAGTAAAAAGTTAATCAAGGTTAGAACTGAAAATAAATAAGCGAGGCACATGGAAGCTTGTCCTGCAGTTGAACACTTGAAGACCAATGATCAAGGGGTCCAAATGAAAATAACAAGACACAAAGAGAAAGACACCAAAGACAGATTCTCAATAAGCACAAAAATCAAGAGATAAAGGTATTACAAAGAGGAGCGTTCAGGTTAACAACAAAATCTGTAAAAGATACAGCTGGTCATGAGTGCTCAACATACAAGAATTCAATTGCAATTGGCAGAGACAGGAGAAGGAAGTGAAAAAGTACAGAGTACAGAAAATGGTTGAAAGCAAAAGAATTGGCATTTCATTACTGAGAAAAAAAATCTTTCCTTCCAATTCCAATTTCCAAGACATTAGAAATCTGTAAAAACCAGAAAGAGAAAAAGGAAAGAAAAGAAAGGAAGCCATGATCATTCAGAAATTATAGACAGAAGTAAGAAACTGAAAAACATGCGTGCAATATAAGTTGTAATAATCACGATAAATGAAGAGAAATCAAACATAGACTTCTTCTATTCGAGATCGTACGAGGGAGATATCAAGAATTAATCAAAGAGTCAAAATTCAACTTCAACAACTTACCAAGACCCCTAATCTGCGCTACCGCATACAAATATCTTGGAGATCAAGATATCAAGAACCCAGAATATAATTGATCAATGCGCAGCAAAAACAACGGAAAAACTCGCTGTTTTATCAGTAAAGCAAAAAAAAAAAAAAAAAAAGAAAAGAATATCTGGCAAGAAATCAAACAGATTATGTCGTGGAGAAGATATTTTTCTTGAGGAAAAATTAGTGAAGAAAATTTGCATAAGGGCGTTGAAAATTTGATGAAAAAAACAAAGATATTTTGCAACAGCGAAAGAAAAGGAGGAGAAGACGAGAGAAAACGGATCTGGGGTGATGAATTAGAATAAGGGAATTCATTCAGGTATTATACATTGTAGTCGTGTGGTGGTATGTACGTATAGATGTAGAGAGAGAAAGAAAGTGTGTGGAGTTGCAGAAAGGGTTGTTGAGAGAAGAGAGAAGAGGAAGGGAAACAAGTTGACGAAGGCAGCTTCTAATTTCACTTTTATTAAATAAATTATATTTAAATAATGATTTTTTTAAAAATATAGATTTGGAGTTTGACTTCAATAAAATTGAGAATATCTATTTTTGTGGGTAATGATTGATAAGTGGAGTTGCTGATATCAGTGGGAATTCCATGTATATAAATCTTATAATAATAATACTCATATTCTTATAGTGATCTTAAACCAAAAAAAATTAATATCAATTTATTATAAGATATCTTATAAATAAGTAATCATTAGGTTTCCATCACTTGATAATATATTATATATCACGTATTCTTCGCGTACAAGCAAAAAAAAAAAAAATAAATTCTTCCATATTATTTCTTTAATTATTACTTGAATTTTAATATTTATGAAAGTTTTTGAAGTTTTGTTAAAAATAGGAAAAGTTGGTAATGTAGAAAGATGATAGATGTGAAGAAAGTGAAAAATGTAATATGTATTGTTGATGATCATGTGAAATGCTGGTTTTCTTTTTGGCAAGCAACTTATGATTCAATTTCATCATCACCACTAAAGCTCATAAAGTCCAAATATTGGATATACTCTCGATATAATTATAAATATTTTATCGTAAATTAACAATAGTCTTTTAATTTTTTAACGTTCGTTTTGATGATTAGTCCACTTCATTAGATTTTCATTCAGTGAACGTATAAACATATTTTCATTCATTCCTTGCTTCTTTTATGTTCCCCTTTTCTTGAAAAGAATAATTAAATAGAATTCAATTATGGGGTTCATATTCAAATAATAATATTGGGAATTTATTGAATTTTGAAATAATAATAATAAAAAATAAAATGAAGGTAGGTAGGAAGTGGTAGAGGTAATGTTGTTTTCAGAATCCAATTACACTCGTGACCATATTTTCTTTTTTGGATTGCAAATTGCAATTATTAATCATTTCATACCCCAACTTCTTCCTCTTCTTCATAACTAAATACTCGTATATACACACACACATACGTACCACTCTTGAACTCATAGTGTAATATATTTGTATTATGAGTGGTCACTTTCCACAAACTGTACATTAATTATATAATAAGTGTATTGCATTTGCTATATAATTAATTTAGATACGATAAAGTCAAATACAAATAATAATTTTCAAAGAAAATTGAAGGGTACGTAGATGCATTATCATTTTCGATATAAGACGACATATATACATTCTGTTATTATATTTATATTTTGGCAATATATATATATATATATATATATATATATATATATATATCCGACAAATTTTCATATGTATGTATGGCAGCTGGAGACGTTCAAATTGAGTCCACCTGAAAACAAACAAAAAAGAGGACCCAAATGGGCTATATATTAATTAAGAATTGTGATATTTAATTAAAACTCAAACTATGTTTACAGCTGATTATATCTCATCCAAAACCAATTGTCGTCTTATTCAAAATTTTGCAACAATACACTACTGCAAGGGTGGCCTAAATTAATGATTATTAATATTTGCTACAAACACACATTCTAATTAAGGGAAATGTAATAATAATAATAATAATAATAATAATAATAATAATAATAATAATAATAATAATAATAATAAGGGATAATTACACTCCCCTCTTATAAGATTTTGTATAATTATACGTAAATTCTCTGTGGTTTGAGAAATTACATTTAGCATCCCTGAGATTTGCTTCTGTTTAACAAATAAGTCCCTCTGTTAGTTTAAATTCACCAAATTTGCTGATGTTAACAAAAAAAACTGGAAAAAAAAATCTATGTTAATCCCTAATTGACTTATTACTAACTTATTGTAGGTTAAATATTTTTTTTATGATCAAATTACCCTCATATGTCTTTTCACGTTAATGCATTTGAAGAGGTATATCTTCACCGTTTAAAGGGTAGTAGTCCAAAAAAATTGTTTAACCTGCAATAAGTCAGTAATCAGTAACTTGAGGGTAAATATCAATTTTTGTTAGTACCATCAGATTTAGTGAATTTTTTCTAACGGATGGACTTATTTGTTAGACGGAAGCAAACCTCAAGAATGCTAGATGTAATTTCTTAAACCACAGAAAGACTACGTATAATTACACCAAATTTTAAGAAAAAAGAGTATAATTATCAATTATAAACAACAACAACAACAACATCAATAATAATAATAATAATAATATAATACTTAAGTACGTATTTGGTGAGCAGAAATGTATAAATCACTGAAAAATCATATATATATAATACGCTTTGTTTTCATAATTAATTAAATTTCAGTATCTGTGAATCTCAAAGTTATTGTTATATGCATCATGTATGTGACCCGAAACTCTAACAATAATTTTTTTTATTTATTTAAATCAAGTTTAATTGAATTAAATTAATCAATAAAAAAATCGTGCAGGAGTGTTGTGGATGATCAAGTGGAGGACAAACTTGTGTGTTTCTGATTCTTGTATGTGTGTTGGTACAGAATGGATGGATCTTTGAATTTTTCATTGGGAGATACTCACTCACACTTCTCATGATAACATTAATTTCTACTTCAATTTCTAATACATTTTGTTTTATTTTCCATTTTCCAGAAATTGAGAATTTTAATTCCATATCTCTCAATAGTTTGATCTTAGCGTTCACTATATTTATCTATTTGGTAATTTTCTAAATTAAATTTCATTTCTACAATTTTAGAAATTCTCATTCTTAATCAATGATGGAGTGATTGCAAACCCACCTATCGAGATGGGCTCGCGATGAAGTCTGTCATGTGTATTTCTTGTTAATTTTTGGGGTTTTATTCACCATTTTGTCCTTAATTGCTATGAAAATTAACAAAAATATTGTTCATAAAATTTATTGCATTTGACACATACTTTGACTAATAGGGAGCTTTGTTGTGGCCACGGGAGGGACGAGTGGGGAAGGGGTTCGAGGAAGCGGCATGGGGGGCGACAAGAGGGGAGGAAGATGGTGGCCGAGGGTTTTTTTGTGGAACAAGATGGTGGAATTGGGCGGGGGTTTTGGTGGAAGAAGATAGCGGGGCCGGGAGGGGCGGCGGTGTTGGGGTAACTTTGTCAATTTTATATTTTATTCTTTATAATAACTACAAAATTAATATAAAATAAATTTATCATATTGTAATTATTGAATACTTCATACAAAATAAATAAGATATTAAATTATTATCTCACCATATATTTCAATATTAATCATGAAATTATCTAATTCCCTTAATCTAGGGGTGTCAATGTATAGGTAAGACCTATCCATATCCATACCCATTATATTAGCCATATTTAGACCCTACCCAATGGGTTTCTAGCCCCAATGCCATCATTTTGGACCTAATGTTTTGGGTTTGGGTAGGGCCCAAACCCAAAACTTTTTTTTTTTCTTCATAATGTTGTTGGATAATATGATATTTTAATTTAAGACAAAATAATTAACAAAAGACTAAATAAAATTTAAATTAGGAAAAAATACAATTTTGGTCCATTATGTTAGGAGTGGTGACACTTTTGGTCCAAGTCATTTTTAAAATAGTGATGAAGGACAGTATGTTCGAAAAAGTAGCAATTTTGATCCAAAAAACCCTTATTTCGCCTGAATCCCCCACATGTGCTTCACGTGACCACCCAAAATTGGGGATTCAGGCCAAAATTATTTATGTGGGAATAAACAATACAATTGGGCCTACATGGCAAGGTTGATGTATTAAAAGAAAAACATTTCAGCTTGCCAACTCACCCCCTACCACATTAGATAGTTTAGGAGGAAAAATCGAGCACGTCTATAGCACGTGAATGTGCCATTTACAACAAAAAGAAAAGATGCGAAAGGAAAGGGCTGATTTTTCCAAATTGCTGCCGCAAATCCCTAATTGTGAGAAGAACGAAATTGGTGCAAAGCTTGAATACACTAGTACTTTTGTTAAGAAAGAGGAACCGTGCAGTATTTGGAGTGGTAGGTTCGTGGAAATGATAATGATACGGGCAGAAAGGCATCTCAACATGCCCCCACCCGCATACCGTAAGTGAAGTTCAAGATTTATTGCTTTTGGGTGACATAACCATATTTTTATGTGTTCTCTTGTCGTTTTGTTTCAATTTTTTTAGAGGATAAAGCTCATTTCTTTATTGCATCTATGGTCCCCCCCTCCCATGTGAGAATTTGATTTTTTGTTGTGTGAGGTACTACAACATAGTTATTTTTGTTGGCTTGTTTCTTTTCTATTTTATATTTGGCTTATGTTTGTTTTTTCTTTTTCTATTTTTTGTCTGATTTACAGAGCCTGATAGTTAGTCCATTATTGTGAATTTCTTCTATGGTGGTGAATTTAGGAATTTGCTTGTAGTTAGATTCGTCGGTGGAAAGGTTTAAAAAATTAAACTATATAAATGCAACTCATATGAACAAACATAATTTGGACCTGTTTGCTGAAAAATATGGGATTTCTGGGAGAGCATAAGATACTACATCATTATGAATGGCAGATTTAAATTGTTGTTTAGTGATAAAGATATTTTACAACAAGCTTTGAACCATTTGGGGTGTAGAGGAATTCATATATATGTTGAGTTTGCACCTCCACAGCCTAAATGTGGTTGCTGTTGAGACTATTGATACGGGTAAGGGGAAGAATATGGGGGTTGTAGAAGATGATATTCAGTTTTTTGGAAAATCAAATGTTGTGTAGAATGAAATAAGTGATGGGGGTAGATCAAGTGGTGAAGGGGCTGTGGGTGAAGATGCTTCTGATGATGAGTTTTTGGACAATGAAAGCAGTGATGATGATGATTCTTGTTTGAACAGTTTGTGGATGAAGCCAGTTCTGACATGAGTTGTGATTCTGTATCAAATTCTGATTCGATTGATGTGGTGGGTAGTGATCAGGATTTAGATGAAAAGAGGTTATCAGATGATGATGAAAATTGGCCTTTTTATTATGTCTTTAATCCTACAGAGATGTATGATCCTTTATTAGGGTTGGGCATGATATTTAATTCAAACAAGGAGTTCAATAAAGCTGTCCAATCACATGCTATCAAGAATAAAAAGAGTGTAAAATTTAGAAAAAATGATTCATTTAGAGTCTATGCAGTGTGCACTAGAGATGGGGTGTGAATGGATGATACATGCAACCAAGATCAAGAATGAACAGACATACCAAATTAATCTGTACAAGTCAGAAAACACTTGCCTACAGGTCTTCAATGTTAAAAATATTAAAACAAGTTGGTCAAGTGAAAGGTTTTTGTAGGATCTCAAATATGATCCTAAAAGAAATGTTAAAGGGTGGAGGGTAGACATCATGAATCAACTTAGGTGTCATGTGTCTAGAGATAAGGCTTGAGCTAAAAAGAAGGCTTTGAAGAAACTTGAAGGCAGTTGTGAGTATCAATTTACAAAGCTGTGGGATTATGGAGAAAAACTCAGGAACAAAAACTCTGAGAGTACTGTCATTTTGGGGATAAATGATGAGAATTGAGAACAAGTTTGAGAAGATCTATGTTTGTTTTAGTGCATTGAAGCAGGGTTTTTTGGGGAGGTTGCAGACCAATCATAGGTGTGGATGGTGTCACCTAAAAGGTCCACATGGTGGGGTTCTTTTAACTACTGTGGGAGTTGATCCGAATAAAAATTTATATCCCATAGTGTATGTAGTGGTCCAGAGGGAAAACAGAGACACATGAGAGTGGTTTTTAATAGTGTTGAAACAAGATTTGGATATTTTAAGAGATGAAGAATACACCTTCATGTCAGACAAGCAGAAAAGGCTTATATAAGCCTTTCTTGTTGTTTTTCCAAACTCTGCACGCAGAATTTATGTGAGACATTTGCACAATAACTTCAAGAATGCATGATACAGGGGGTTTGCATTCAAAAATGCACTTTGGAAAGCTGCAAAATCAAGTACAGTAGGAGAATTTACTCTCAGAATGGAAGAGATGAGACTGTTAGATCAAGCTACATTTGATTGGTTCAATGACAAGCTACCGCAGGAATGGAGTAAGTCACATTTCACTGAACATCCCAAATGTGACATGCTACTTAATAATGTCTGTGAAAGTTTCAATGCAAATATTCTGAATGCAAGAGATAAACCTATTCTCACTATACTTGAGTAGATTAGGGAATTATCTTATGAAAAGATTACAAGAGAATAGGGATAGAGCTACAAAGAAGTGGAAAGGAACATTATGTCCTAAAATAAAAAAAACTTGTGCAAAAACATGCTGAGAAGATTGGTGACTGTATTCCTATTAAAGCAAATGACAGACACATTACCAAATATCTTGTTATGATGAGAGTCAATTTTCTGTGGACTAAAGAAGAGGACTTGCACATGTAGAATGTGGCAGTTGTCAGGAATCCCATGTAAGCATGCTTGTAGTGCTATTTTTAATCAAAACTTGATGCCTGAAGACATGGTCCATCTCTATTATAATGTGGATACCTATAAGCAAGTGTATGAACCTGTCATTTTACCAATTAGTGGGGAAATGTTATAGAGTCAGACATTATTCATCCCATCTTTGCCCCCCAACTTTGGAAGAGGACCAGGAAGACCAGCAGGTGCAAGGAATAGAGAACCTGATGAACATGCCGTGAAAAATAAAAGGAAGAAAGACAAAAAGCAAGAGAAGCCATTTAAGCTTCAAAGGGAACATACCTGTCATCATTGCACAATTTGTGGGGAGGCTGGTCACAATGCTAAGGGTTATGCACTCTGGAAAGATTTCACTGAACAAGAATTTGAAGAATTCCCAGTTGATGGTATCTCTTCTCACAAACTGCATCACAATCTGAAGTGGTAATGTTATAAACTTGATTATCAACATTTTTTATTTAATGTATGTATTGACTTCACGTGCAATGTTTTAGGGATAGACAGGACAATCATCTACAAGCAAAACCAAAAAGAGGAAACACTGCATCTATCAAGATCCATTCAGAGTAAGTTTTTAAATTGTTTTACCAGTATTTATTGTTATGTATAATACTGATTTAAAGAGCATTGTTCCACTTTAGGTGAGTATGCCTGTTTCAGCCTTTGGGGTAAATGTGCAACCAAGCATTTTACCTCAGTTACTCCACAAGAAGAGCCCAACCAAGAAGATGCTGTTGCAAACACAAATACTAACTCAAGAGTGTTGGGAGATTTTGAGGTATGCGGGATTTTGTGTATTATGAAGTCGAGGCAAGAGTTGGACTCTTTATCTTTAAGACAATTATTGCCCGCTCTGGTGCTCACGGAAAATGGCAATTTGTCTCCCAAGATACAACGACTTAAAATCTCAAAGTAGTAGCACTACAAACTTTGAGAAACGGCGAACTAAACAATATTTTGAAACTCTCTTACTAACACTATTCTTGCAAGATGCTTTGTTGCTTAAGAATGCTTATGAAAAAATTGAATTAATGAAATGAAATAGGGGGGATCTATTTATAGAAGTTGGAAAGGTATCAATGAATGGTCATGTCCGATCAGAAAAGATGCCTTTGAAAGGTTATAACCTTTCATCTGAATAGACACACCATTTCATTCAAGAGACATACCACTTCACACAAATGGACGCATCGTTTCATTCAAAGGGTTTCACCCAACGGACACATCATTTCAACCAAACGTCATAACTGTTCGGTTGAATTAAATACGGTTGATGATGATTTGGGCGCTATCAACCAGCATCCACGTGTCACGAGCTTGTTATGCGTCTCATATCGTAACCAATCATTTGTCACGATTTACAATAAATTTATTAAATAAATTTATTATTTAATTTATCGTTCACTATTTCCAACAAAGAGAACTTGACAATTCCAGGCTTTTTATGACTTAACAATCTGTACGAGGGCCATCTATGTATGAACAACTACATATGGGCAATCTTAACATTGTTGTCCAGCCACAAACCATATTGCATCATAGACCGAATATCAGGGCACCTCCCTCATGACTGGTTCTGGATACTGCCAAGTTTCTCTAGCAGACTTGCAGCGCACCTTCCCGTATCATCACCATTTCCACAAACCTACTCACTCCAAATAGTGCACGGTTCCTCTTTCTTAAAAAAGCACTAGTGTATTAAAAGCACCAGTTCGTTCTTCTCGCATTAGGGATTGCAGCAGCATTTGGGAAAATCAGTCATTTCCTTTCGCTTCTTTCTTTTTCTTTTCTTTTCTTTTTGTTGTAAAACACGCTATAGGTGCCGATTTTCCCTCCAAAAAATTCAATGTGGCAAGGGGGGTGAGTTGGCAAATCTGACATTTTTTTTAACACGTCAGACTTGCCATGTAGGCCCAATTGCATTTTTTATTTCCATGTAAACAATTTTGGTCGGAATCCCCAATTTTGGGTGGTCACGTGACGCTCATGTGGGGGATTTAGGAAAAATTAGGGTTTTTTGGGTCAAAATTGCCACTTTTTCGAACATACTGTCATTCATCACTATTTTGAAAATGACCTGGACCAAAAGTGTCACCACCCCTAACGTAATGGACCAAAATTGCATTTTTCCCTTTAAATTAAATTAAACCTTTCTTTTTATTTTTTCTTAATTTATCAATAAATTTAGAATTATTGAGACCAACTCACAAATAACTCTTTTTTTTTATAGAATTTTTTAAATATTATATCTTTTATTATACCATTTACAAAATAATCTTATGAAAATATCAGATCTACATTTAATAGCAATTGAATTTAATATTATAACACTTTAAAATTTAATTTTTTCACTTCAAGTCTTCAAACAAATAATATTGCCTGTGAAGATATATATTGAAAAATATACCCAACTTGAGAATATAGTTATATAATTACTTATCAAAAAATATACATGGTTCGGCTAACTTGCATAAAAAATTGAAACTGAACTGAATAATCAAATTTTTTTAGAAAAACCAAAATCGAGCCAGATTTTTGATTAAGTCAGTTTTCGATCGATTAACCAAAAAATTGCATACATCTAGTAGATCGATTGACTAATCAATTGAATTGAAAAAAAATATAGACATTCTTTGGGTCCAAATTGGATACATAGACCCATGAGTATTTATGGATAGAGAGGGACCAGACCTAATCTATGTTTTTTTAATGGGTGTGGGTTTGGGACTGTGTCAATAATATTTATTGGGTTTGAGTCTAAAAATATTTATTTGGTGTAGGTCTTAATGGATTTTGGTAGGATCTTATCTTACCCATTGACACCCCTACCTTAATCCCATCAGATTAGGTCTAAAGAGGGTAAGCTCTTTGGAACTTCCATAGCTATTGGACTGAGCCTCCAAGAAAAAACTATAACAAATATTTGGTCATAAATAAAATTAGGACAAATATTGATTAATTGTGATAAAAATTTAAATTTTCATATAAATATTATTTGATTATGATAAATAGTATCTATTTATCATTATTTTTATGTTGTAGTGAATATGCATAGTGTAGGAAATATATATATATATATATATATATATATATATATATATATACATATATATATGTATATATTTTAGTGCCAAAGCTAAAAAATAATTAATGGAGGCTTTTTCAAGCATTATGGCTAACCTTCACCACTCCTTACCCACCCATGCACCTCATTTTCTAATACATAATCACTCCTCTCTCTCTCTCTCTCCTCTCTCTCTATACTCTATATATATATATATATATATATATAATATTATATATGCGTATATCTTTCCCTCCCTTTTTTTTTATAACAAGAAATCTTGCATTTTAACTAATTCAATTGCGGAACGCGTTTTGATTTAGGTGTGATGTTACCATTTTTAGGGATAATTACACTTTTTTTTTTTTTTTTTTCCTGAGATTTCGATAATTACACACGTAAATTCTTTATAATTTGAGAAATTACATTTAGTACTTTCGAGGTTTCCTTTTATATATATCAATAAGTCTATCTATTAATCAAATTCGAATCGAATTGACTGATATTAATAAAAATAAAAAATATTATTTATTATTCGATTGACCTTTATTACTATAACTTACGGTCGGATAAAATTTTCTATGATTCAAATTACCCTCATATATTTTCACACATAATTGCATGTGAGGAGGTATAATCTTCACCATTATAAGGATAGTTTAGTCCGAAAAAAAACTGTTTGACTGTCTATAAGCCAATCTTAACAAGTCAAAATCAACACAGTAAGTTCATTTCATTTCATTTGTTTTTAGTTAATATTAGTAAATTCAGTTAATTTGACCAACATATAAACTTATTTGTTAGATGTAAATAAACTAAGGGCTTGTGATATATAGATATAACATAAGAAATTGAAATATCTTTTGATCAATCAATTTGGTTGATTTACATAAGAAGATTCTTCCAATATTGTTTCATTTGATCACTCCGATCCCTTTTCTCCAAAGTCAAAAAAATTTCCCCCTGATTGCGATTTATTCGCATAAAAATTCAAAAGTTTTAGTGTTCATTAATTCAGAAGCAATCATCAATCCAGTAATATATTTGCGTTTGTGTAAATAATTTGTAAAGTAATTAATTTTTTCAACTAAGTAATCTAACATAAATTTTACAAATTTAATTAATTATTAAACTTAACTATAATATTATTCTTTGATTGCCCCGCTTTATTTCCTCCTATGTGGTAATTAAATTACACTATATATAGTTTATTAAATTCCATTTAAGAACAAAGTGGACTTTGACAAAGCATCCCAATTATTTTTACCTGCACAAATGAATTTTAAATAGTCTCTTCTAGAAAAGAAAAACAAGAAAGGAGAAAGAGCCACAAGATATATGTCATTAATTTACTCTTACCTAATTAATCACAGTACAGAATAAGTATGATATACTTACTGTGTAATTAGTATTTTTTTCTATACTGTACATACACCATACATAGCAAGTGTATTGCACTTGCGATGTGATTGGTATTCAATTTTTGGCCGAGTCGAAGTTCGGGATAAGAATTTCATAGTCCCCCATAATAATACACCCATTTTAATTTTATATTTGACCCATTACTTTACGAAATTTTAAAAATAACCTCATATTATAACAAAAATATATTCAAATAAAGGCAAAAATGGGTGCACATTTGATCCCTCACTAATTGCTGTTAACAAACTTTTGATGTAGACCAGCAAATGAACTCAAGTACCCTCCCAGTTGAATTTGATCTGCTGTTAAAAGTTAATTAACAGTGGTTAATGTGCAATAACTTTGCTACCTGCATTATATTATTCAACAGAACAAGGGGTTATCTTTAAAGTTTCATAAAGTGGGGTGTATATGAAATAAGCTATTCTATAGGACTGAATTCTACAATTTTACATGCCTATTGAGATAATATTTTCCAGAAAAAGAACAGTACCTGCATTCTGACATGATTTTCAATGTCCTTCCTTGACTAAAGTAACAAACAATCTTAATTAAATCCAGTCTTTGTCTGTCATAATTCACAATGATGCTGCTCTGAAGCAGGCGAAGCATAGCTTGCTTGCAATATCAACAAAGCATGAAAACGCGGTTCTTTCCCCCTGTTATTTTCTTCCACTATAAAATAAATATGCAAATTATTTCACCTCATCAGACAACAACATTAACTCTTGATTCTTGATTGTAAAGAGAAATCAAGATGCTTCTCTTTCCTTCCTTTCATATTCATTCTTGCAATTTTCACAATCACTCCTTCTTTTTGCTCCTCATCTCTAGCTCAATTGAACTCGACTTTTACTCTTCTACGTGCCCCAACTCCTCTAACATTGTTACTAACGTAAATCCAGCAGGCTTACAGTCGATCCACGGATTTGGCGCAAGCCTCATTCGCCTTCCATTTCACGATTGCTTCGTTTCAGGTCTCGACGATCATTGATGATAATTTCTTGGATATGCATTCATGGATGAGAAATCATTTCTTTTTTCTCTCCTTAAATCTAATTATATGGTGTTGTTTGTTAATTATAGGGTTGTGATGGATCAATTTTGTTAGATGACAAGAATGGAACTATACAAAGTGAGAAGGATGCAGCTCCAAACACCGAATTCGACGAGGGGTTGAAGTTGTGTGACAACATCAAGACTGCTGTCGAGAGTTCGTGCCCCGGTGTTGTGTCATGTGCCGACGATTTTGGCCTTGCTGCTCATCCGCTGTTTTCTTTGGATGAGCACCTAATCAATTAACCAAATTTCTTGATTTAGAGTTTCCATTTCTTGAAAATTTTCAACACTTGATCACTAAAGTTTATATAAATTAATCATTAAAAAATAAAAATATTCAATATGTAATTTATCTTATAATATATATGTCTTTTCGTAAGTTGAAATTCGTACTATGTTGGGATGATCAACTCATTTTCGTGAAATATGATAACAAGTTAATTAACGTAGACGTTTTACACGAAAAACGCATCACAAGGTTCTTTGATTTGGCATGTAATTGCAGGCAGGAGGCCCGTCATGGAATGTATTGTTAGGAAGAAGAGACAGTCGCAGCGCAAACCAGGCAGGAGCTAATGCCTCCATTCCTGCACCCTTCGAGCCCTTAACCAATCTTACTGCCAAGTTTTCTGCTGTAGGTCTTAGTGTTACTGATCTGGTTGCATTATCAGGTATTCGTCACTTCTCTTCTCTTTCCAATTTTCTCCTTCATGATCTTATTACATGACGCGGCTCGCAACTCAATTGGCCCGCATTGGTAAGATATTGTCGGCTCCGGCTTCCTAGGAGCTTTACGCATCTATCATGAAAAATTCATCTCGCTGGGGAAGAGGCCTAATAGACCACTCAAACTTCTCGTCTGCAACCAATATTGGACGCTTGCCTATATTATGACACTTGTTTTATATTTTCTGAATAAAGTGTGTTTCATTTATCTCAACAGGTGCACACACATTTGGACGTGCGCAATGCAGACTATTCATCAACAGGTTGTACAACTTCAGCGGCAGCGGCGGCCCTGACCCGACGCTAAACACGACATATTTAGCTACTCTCCGCCAGATTTGCCCGCAGAACGGGAGCGGATTCGTGGTGGCGAATCTGGACAGGACGACGCCTGATACGTTCGACAGCAACTACTTCTCAAACCTGCAGAGCAATGAAGGGCTTCTTCAGTCGGATCAAGAACTGTTTTCCAGTTCGGGAGCACCGACGATACCGATCGTGAACCTGTTTAGCAGTAACCAGAGTGCATTTTTTGAGAGCTTCGTGCAGTCGATGATCAAAATGGGAAACATTAGTCCGTTGACGGGTTCAATTGGGGAGATCAGAGCAAATTGTAGGAGGGTCAATGGAAGCTAGCTATATTTGAGTTTTCAAAAGCTTGGAAATTAATAATTGTAATCTTTTGGTACTTTGGTCCAATTTTATATTCTAATAAGTTATTATTGCACGCAATTTTTGCAACATATAAAAAAATCGTGATGTAAGATGATGAGAATTTTTTTTTGAAGAATAAAAAATTATAATATAAATTGTAATAAATTTGGAGAAGTACAGTAAGAGATAAATATGGAGTAGTGGGTAGTTAAGAAAAACAATAAAATAATTATTAAATTATTAAAAGATATTGAAATTATTCAGTTGACCAAATTTTTTTTAAAGAAAATAAATAAAATAAAGGATAAATTTGAATATTCAAAAATTGGTACAAAAAAAGGTTTATTTTATAATAGTATAGATAAAAATATAATTACTAATAATGAAATGATGCTAATGAGATCTAGTTCAATTGGCGAAGTTAAAGGTTATGAGTTCAAACTCCACTTTTATACATGGTGTGTTAATTCTACTTAATAGTAGGTATATTGATGTTCATGCCCATAACTAACTACATTGAGCTTAAACCTTAGTTTACAAAAGTTCTATCGAACCAAATTAATCATACAATAAATGCAATACACTCATCGTATAATTAAATTATTATTTTTTAAAATTATACATTAAAATATTATATTTATCATATAATTAGTTAAATTAAACGATTTAAGTTAGATTTCCCAGAGAGTTGGAACTTTGAAGTGTATAATGTAGGAGACTAGGACTTGTCAAAATTTAGGCTTCGATGTCCGACTAAGGACAATTTTACTCTAATTCCTGTCCTATGGTCAATATTAATTTGAGGGTTTCTTTTCCTTGGGTCCCAACTCTTTTTTTTTTTTTCCTTCTTATTTTCAGTCCAGCCCAAAAGAAGTATAAAATTGGTTTGGTTGATGAACCCAAAACCAGACATTGTTGTATTGGGCTAAGACGGGACAATGCTGGCCCAGCCTATCTGATGGAATGGCGTAGGTGGGCCCATATCTTCCTAGCATGCTTACATGGCGGAAATGCTGGCCCACCAGCACTGGTGTCCAGCTGCACCAGAATTACTACTTGCAGAGAATATTTCCCTCTCTCTCTCCTCCCAGCTTCGTGCTGAGTTGAACCCAATTCACACAATTATCTCATCCCTCCCAAACCCCAAAAAAACTACAAACCCCAGATCCCTATTCTCCCAGGCTTCACTGAAAGAAGTGGGGTAATTTAATTAATGGAAAATCCCATTCCAAGAATCTCACCCCACCATTTCTTACTCATGTTCATGACCTAAAGCCTCAATCATTCTCTTTGTCAACTCGTCGAAAATTCAATCTTTTTCTCTGAGGTCACTCCCTCTATCTCAATCTTTCTTAGCTTACTGTTTGTTTGCACTTTGCAGCATAAAGTTTGAATCTTGCAGCTTTTCTCTCAGCGAGGATATGGAGCCCTTCATTTATTCGGTATTGTTTGTGGGCGGAGAGTGTTGATTTATACGTCTTTCGTGTTTATTATAGAAAATATTCTATGTATTGGTTATAATTTCAGCTGCCCTCTTGTTTCTTTTGCCCCTTCTCGGAGATGAATTTGTGGGTTTTTTATTTGGTTGACTCACCTGAAAAAGTTAGGGTTTTTTCCTCTTATCAGTTGACCGGAAGCAATTCTGGGTTTTGATTCCCTTTGACAATTGAATTTCGTTTTAATTCTTCTGCAATTAGAGTTTCTCTTGGTGTTCTTTTAGTTTTGCTTCAAATAACGAGTTGAAAAATTGGGGCTTGGGAAGCTGGCCTCAGTAGATTAGGTTTTTGAGTTAATATAACAGTAGCAAATTGTGTTTCTCTTTGAGCGCAACTAGGGTTGCGGGCCAATTTTATTTAGTAGAGGTGCAAGTTGGGATTTGTCAAGTATTTTGTATATGAAGATTGGGGGTTGTCTGTAAGGAAAGCTTGGGACAGGTGAAGTTTCAATGGCGGAAGAGAACACAAGTACAATGAATCTTGATCTCAATTTGGGACCTGTTGATAATTCAAGTGCTGATAGTGAGCCTGCATCAGGATCTTATCCTAATGTTGCTATGAACTTGGAGGATTGGTTAGATAGTCCTGTTCATAGGGTTCGGGAAGTAGTCAGGCACAGGAATCAAAGGTGGCGATCTCTGTGGAGGCAGCTTCCGATTCCCCCAGAAACTCGGAACCTTGCACTTGAATTAATTGGTGGGAACGACCCACAGACTGGTGAGGGCAGTGTTGCGTCTGAGGAAAGACCTAACGAGGCGGCTAAAATCTGTGAGAACGGCACTGGTCATGTGGAAGACGAATCTCTGGGTAAGAAGAAAGATGGTGGAAAAAATAACGGTGACGAAGGGAGTTTCTTTGATTGCAATATATGCTTAGATTTGGCCAAGGATCCAGTCGTCACTTGCTGCGGTCACTTATTCTGCTGGCCCTGTCTTTATAAGTGGTTACATCATCATTCGGATGCCAAGGAATGTCCTGTTTGCAAGGGTGAGGTAACGACAAAAAACGTCACCCCAATTTATGGTCGTGGTAATAATACAAGGGATCCAGATTTGGATTCTAGCCTGAAGATCCCTCTTAGGCCCCAAGCATGTCGGATTGAGAGCTGGAGGCAAACTATTCAGAGGACTGCATTCACTATTCCGATGGAGGAAATGATTAGGCGGCTTGGAAGTACATTTGATTTGAGTCGGGAATTGGCCCAAATACAATCTCGAAATTCCGATGGCCCTCGGGAATCACCAGAGAGAAACACCCCACTGCTCAACCGAATTCTGACTTCTAGAGGGATGCGTAGGGAACGGACTCCTGTTGTACCGTCCGATGATGTGATCGACTTAACAGAGAGCAGCCCTCCAAACTACGAGGCCAGAGATACCCGCCGGCTTTCATCACTGTTGCTTCGTAGATCGAATTCTCATCGGGCGGCCACATTGTCTAACCTAACTTCTGCAATAAACTCTGCTGAGAGTCTAGCCGCTGAGAGGTTGGTGGAATCCTACTTCCACAGCAATCCTGTAGAAAGAAATCAGGAACTGCCTCCACCTGTTGATGACTGGGACTCTGTGTCCAGCATCGCTGCTGTTATACATTCAGAGAGCCAGACAGTGGACAACGCAGTTGAGATCGACTCCACAGTTTCCCTTTCTACTTCATCCTCCAGAAGAAGAAACGACGCATCAAGAATTTCAGACGTCGACAGTGGAGACTCACGGGCTCCTAGGAGGAGGAGACTAAACTGATAATCAAGAGTCGAGAACACCATAAAAACCTCGACCTCGACGGTGTAGGAGTCGAGTCAGTTGCATTCTTCCGTGGTTGGTCCAGCAAGAATCAAACTTTTTTCCTACTGTTGGTAGTATCTAAGAATATGTTTCAAGTTTTGTTCGCTAGAGTTTGTAGTTTAAGATATTGTTTTTCGTTCCTTGTAATTGAATGTGGTTGAATCTTAATGTGGGATCAATTTGTAATGAAGCAAACCCGAGATTGGTTTAGCAGCTGCTCCTACTACTCCCGACGTAGCCTGTAAATAACCTTTGCAAATTCCTTTTCTTTTTAATGTATGTTTCTAACAAATAATTGTATGAGAAAAAGGATTTTGTGTTGGATACTTTTACCATTTATAATAGGGAAAAATTGCAATTTACCGATATTGTTAATTTGTAAATTACCTCTCTATAAAATAACAATAGCAATTCATCTTCTTTTATTTTTAAAAAAAAGTAAATTTTTATATTTTAAAAAATATAAAAGGATAAATTGCTATTTTTATTTATAAAATAATTTGCTCATTATATATATCATAGGGATAAATTGCATTAAACCCATTTATAATAGAAGTTGCAGGTACCCATCCAAAAAGTAGAACAAGAATTTGAGCTTCTAATGTTGAGTTTTTAATTTGTTGGAAATTTTCTTTTATCTTTTTCCGTAAAAAACTGTGATAAATGTATACGGACTTGAAACGAAGCCTGTCAACTTGGAGGATCCGGATCCAAAATCCAAATCCAAATCCAAATCCAAATGCAAATACAAATGAATTGGATTCATAGTTTCAAAGCCCAAGAAGAATGAAAATGGATATGAAGTAGCCTTAAGAGAAGCAAAGGCGGAGCTGTTATTATTGGGCCAAATTTGTAAAGTAGAGTTGGTGGTGAGTAGATATGGGTCAGGGTCAGGGTCAGGGTCAGGGTCAGGGTCAAAGTGCATGCGATGTGTGTTTGTGGGTATTAATTTGTGTTGAGGGTGGATTGTAAATGATTTTGTGGGGCGGAGTTAAAAGATGATAATAGTAATATTTAATAATAAATAGTAATATTTAATAATATATATATCAAAATACGAAAATTAGTAATTAATTAATCTTCAATAATTTCCCATTTCCAGCCCTATTTAAGAAGTACAAATCTGCTAATTATTGAATCATCGCCTCCAAATTTAAAGTCTATATATCTTTTCAGCCCTCTTAATTAGTCGCCCACATAAAACTACTGTAGCTTTGTATATATATATATATATATATATATATATATATATATATATATATATATATATATATATTTATTTTTTAATTTGTTTTCAAAAATTATCTGATACTGAAAATTCATATAATTTCTTTGGTTCTACCATTTTTTAATTTCTTGGTCAAATAATTTACTTCTTTTTCTTGTAAATTTCGATTGAACAATGTAATTACTTTACAAGTTTGTATTGAAAATTAAGGTAAATTAATGTATTTTAAAAAATATAGGGAGGTAAATTGTTATTCTTTTTATAGGGGAGTAATTTGCTTATTTGTAATATTACAGGGGTTATTTACAGAATTTTTTTTTTATATTAAGCTTATATTATGCACTCATATATATATACATATATATATATATATCAAACATGCAAAAAAAAATTTTTTTGATCCCGTTAAAAAATATCATGCGAGTATCACTTTTGGTACCATAAAATACAAAAACACACCATTTTGGTCCCAAGTTAAAGGTAGAAGTTTAATGGTCGTTCACTCTTATTGGAAGGCCCCGTTTAATGGTACAAAAAAAAGTAAAAATATTTGTTTTTTCGGTACTATTAAAAGGGAAAAAAAATTAACTAACTTTTGCCACAAACTATAAGAATTTATATTCAGAAAAAATTATTTTTATTATATATATATATATATATATATATATATGTAATAAGTAGTTCTAAAATTATAATTATTTTTATTGCAAATAATTAATAGGATCTAATTTTTTGTTTTTAAAATTAAACTATTATTTGGCCTAAAAATCATTAATATTTGATCACAAACTATAAAAAGTAAAATTTATATTTTGAGTAAAAGTATTAGATACATTTTATTTTTATTAAACAATAACTTAATTTTTCAATTAAAATTACTTACATTAGAGAGAAATTGTAGCAACTATTAATTTGTTTTAAATTAAAATTTTATTTTGTTTGAAAATATTTTAATCAACTTTGATCATAAATTATAAAAAATAAAATTTTATTTTTTAAAATTAAAAAGTTAAAGAAATTTTATTTTAATATAAATAATAAAATAGTTTATAATTTATAATTTATATTATTTTAAATAAATTCTAGCATATTTTAATTACTTTTAAAATTAAAGTATTATTTATTCTAAAAATATTTTAATAAACTTTGATCGAAAAAAGTAACAAGAAATTTTAATTTTATTTCTATAATATATCTCAAATGTAAATAATTATGATTTAAATTAATTTATTATTTAATAAAATAAAATATATCTAATACATTTATTCAAAAAATAAATTTTACTTTTCATAATTTATTCTTAAATATTAATATATTTTTAGACCAAATAATAATTCAATTTCAAAAATAGTAAAATAGATCCTAAAAATTATCTGAAATAAATAATTATAATTTTAGAACTATTTATTATATATATTAAATGAGTTTTTCCTAATATTTTCATTTTTGTAAAAGATAAAAAAAAAATTTATACTTTATGGAAAAAGTTGGTTAAAATATTTTTTTCCTTAATGGAACCAAAAGAATACGATTTTTTTTTTGCTTTTTTGGTACCAGTAAATAGGACCTTCCAATAGGAGTTAACGGCCGTTAACCTTTGCCGTTAACTTGGGACTAAAAATACGTGTTTGTGTATTTTATGATACCAAAAGTGATACTTGCCACAATTATGGTACCAAAAATGAAAATGGCATTTTTTAACAGGACCAAAAAAATATTTTGCCCTATATCAAACTAAATAAATAAATAACAACACGTAATTAATTAACATAAATATGATGATTAGGAGTAATCTACACTAATACAAAAGAAAAGCACTTTCATACTCACAAATAGTGATTAATCACACCGCCACACCATTTTTTTATGCAGTCAAAAATGATATTGATTATTGCTAAAATAACTAACATATTCAATTTTTCAAAATTTATATTAATTGATAAATTGATATTTCTTTTTTTTTTCTTCTTATTAATGTAATGTACCGATTTATATATTTATCTTATTTATCATATTTATTTATACTATTATAAAAGAATACCCTGTTGTTGTACTAATTTTTAAATACCCATTTTCTTAACACACCAATTGTAACATTCCTTGAGATTAGGCCAGTTTATACGAACATTCTCTACTTTTTGCAAAATTAAAGGGTGTTTGTGTAAGTTTTGCATTTGAATGTAATAATGTAATTTTACAATCTTGGGATGTTGTTGTAATTTTGATCTAATCTCAGGGTGCCAATATATATATCTTTACATTTTTATCTTGATTTTTTTTATTTGTCCACGCATCGCGTGTACGTGGACTGCTAATACCCTATTTTATTTTTTTTCCTTTGTTGCTTTCTTTCTTTCCTTCCTTTCTTTTTTTTTAAAATATAATGTGTTGATTATATATATCTTTTTTTATTCAAAATATATTATAAAAACAAAATATTATTTATGATATTAATACAGTAATGGCATACCACAACGGCTAATCATATAAAATATGTAAAAAAAAAAAAAAGTTAATAAATACGATGATTTGATTGCACAAAATTAATCCATCAATAAATAATTAATGTGTGTTTTGGACGTCACACAGCATACAGCACAGAATGAGAAGATATGTAGTATGGTGGGCATGATTGGGAAGAAGTATTTATATGGTTTCACGTGCGTCTTGCCATTCATGCATCTTTTTTTTTTTCCTCTCACAATAAATATTCATACTGTCTGCCTCTGCCTGCTGTTCATCAGTGTGGAGAATTCAAGAATCAGTGTTGTTATAATTGTCTCAAATCCCTTCAATTCTCTCGTCTCTCTCTCTCTCAGATATGGAATTGGGTTTGAGCTTAGGCGATGCAGGTCATAGTGATACACCAAAGCCGGCCTTTTCGTTTCTTGACAAATCACAGGCGGCTGATAAAATTTTTGGGAGAGATTTAGGGTTCTGCATGGCATGTAGTGCTGATGGTGGAAAGAATAACGGAGCTGATCAGAATCGAACACCGGTTCAGCTGGATCTGTTGCCTTTCTCTGCTGTTGATGACACAAGTCAGCCTTCATCAAACAAGCTGTTTCCCTTGTATTCTTGGCTTACTCAAAACTGTAACTACTACTACTGCTAGCCTAGCTACCTCTCCCTTAAACTATATTATATAGCTACTGATCTCCATCTTTGACAGTGGTTGTTGGTGAACCCGCCGGAAAAGGACGGCCGGAGGTAACTCATGAAGAAGCGGCGGCTGAAGTTTCATGTGATCCAAACACTACAGTCTGTTTATCAATCGAGATGGATTTTTCAGATCAAAACGGCGGCATTCATATCCCCGCGGCAAGAAAAAAAACTAAGGCTCACCAAACAACAATCGGCTTTTCTTGAAGAAAACTTCAAAGAACACCACACACTCAGTCATGTAATATGAATTATATATCTCTCTCTCTCTCTCTCTCCTCTCTTTCTCTCTCTCTAGAAAAAATTAGTAGATTTTTCAATTTGTTGGTTGATTGCAAAGCAGAAGCAAAAACTTGGGATTGCAAAGCAGTTGAAGCTTGGCCCTCGGCAAGTGGAAGTATGGTTTCAAAACAGAAGAGCTAGGTAGCTTAATTATTATTAATCCACGTACATGATGTAGTTTGAAGTTGGGTGGTTCATGATATTATTGATTAATAATGAATTATTATTTTTATTTTTTAATTTTTGGACAAGAATTAATAATGAATGTGTTGATTGTGGGAAGTTGGAATGTAGGTAATTAATGAATGATGGGGATTGGATGCAGGAAGAAAGTGAAGCAGACAGAGGTGGATTGTGAGTACTTGAAGAGATGTTGTGAGAAACTGTCAGAAGACAACAAAAGACTGCAGAAACAAGTGCAAGAATTGAGAGCCCTTACCCTTAATAATACGGCCACTACACTACCACCACTCTACAACAACATGATGCAGTACCCTCCTCCTCCTCCTCCTCCCACCACAACACTACTACTCTCAATCTGCCCTTCTTGCACCGCCGCCACCACCACCACACCCCACATCAACCCTACTACTGACTTGCTGTCCTGACAGAGTGAGAGAGAGAGTAGCTTAATTGAACATGTTGTGCATATATATAGAGAGACAGACAGAAGACTTGGGATATAGATGGTTCAATTTAATTTTGACTTGTAATATGTGTAATTGCTGTCCTCATAATTTTGTTGCAAGTGTAATGTAAATGTTAGCTTGACGAATGAGAATGGATATTGTATAAACACTATTTGATTTCATCTTCAAGCAATCCCTGGTCAAAACATATTCAATATTTGGCCTCATACGAAAATCATATATTGATGTTTTTATCTTATTTGGTATAATACATACATATATATATATATATACACACATACATAAACATATAAAAAAGACATAATTTGACAATAAATAATAATTTTTGTCTTAAAAAATACAAGATTTCTATATATATGCATATATATATATATATATTATGTGTGTGTGTGTGTGTGTGTATAAAAGACATTAAATATTCAACAGTTATACATATACACATATATATATATAATAAACAATAAACAGTAATTTTTATTTTCCAAACACAACACACTACAAGAAATGGAATATTTAACAATGCCATGGTTAATAACAAATAGTCGTAGCAAATAGTTACGGACTACAGCCATGCAACGGTTGTTGGCCGTGGTTTTGTGAGAATGGCTAAAACATTTGCCATAGCCAAAAGTCATGGCAAATACTTTATCATGCCTCTTAGTTGTAGCAAATAAGTTTTTCATAGTGAAAAAGCTAGTTTCTTTTATTAGTTTTCTTTAGTCATGGTTAATACTAATAATTTACTATGATTTTAACTATAGCCATTAATATTGTAGCTAATAATAATTTTTTTTCTAATGACATAAAACATACAACACTTATTTTAAATTATCTTCAAAAATGAATTCAAACAAAGTGATGAGATTTTGATATATTAATTCGGATATTATTATATAAGTATATATATATATATATATATATATATATATATATATATATAAGATGTTCCTTTAATTTGTTAAAAAATTCATAGAGATGTTATTTAATATAATTTTGTCAACTAAATTTAGTTCATGTATTTTTAAATATATGGGGTCATGCATCATCAATTCACAATATATAGACTCATCATATATATAATTTTATCAATAATTAAATATAGGTAGGTTAATTAATTACATCATCGTATATTCATATATATACTATGATATATTGCAAATCACGCGTGCTTAATCTCATCCAAACACATGCATTACCTAATTAATTAAAATATATATATATATATATATGGTGATTATGATTTGGTCATGACGACTAATTGTATGTGAAGAAATAATTAATTAATATTGTATTTATGGAGTCGAGTTATAATATATATCACATTATAATTCATTTGATTTAGTCCAATATTTAATGTCAAACATTTTTTTAGTAAAGGTCAAATAATATTTTTATTTTTACAACCACTTTTAATTCATTTTCAAGAGTTGTTTTTCTTGGAAATGATATAAAAAGTGTTTTGTCTGCCCAGAAATACGAAAATAGCACTGGGCTGTAAATGTATGATATAGCCCAATTGGACAATTTGAGACAAATATCTAATTAAGGCCCACCACCTGCAGATATGTAAACCTCTGAATTCTTTCCAAGAAATAAACTTTATTAGATAGATAATCTCTACTCTAACTCTATCCAACTTACAATCCCCTTCTACGATAGAAAATGGGGAGGGGTTTATACTAGTATGAATTTATGGTATTTAGGGTAGATAAAGATAAAATACTACTTTATCCCTCATCTACTCCTATTATATGGTGGAGTTTCATTGACTAGGACTGATTTGGTAATTTGTCATTCTAATTGATTTGATAAATTTGACCTCGAACCTTTCTTCTTGAAAATATCCTTTTTGAAATGATCTTTCATTCCATAGATATAATTTATTTCTCCTCCATCACACTTAGACAGCACCGACAATCTGGACAACCTAATGACACGATTACTACTGTACTTAATTATTACAGATGAGATGAGAGTAGCCAATAGTCAAAACATCCCATGTGACGAGGAGGAAAATGGGACTAAAAGCGTCGAAACATAAGACTAAATGACAATTGGCAGATGCTTTTTCAGTACACACTATTACTAATACTAGATCATGATTTTAATTAATTAATTAATTAAATGCAAGAAAAGCTTAATTAGGTGTAAAGAAACGAGATCCACAATATTTAAGGTACCCGACAGACACATAATCATATAGTATTAGTATGCATTATTTTAAGGCAAAAAATACAGACATGCATTAGTTTATTATCGACAACACAAACAACATAATTAACAGTTTTTACATTTTCCCACCAGCTTTACTACTTACAAAACTCTTGTACCAAGTAATAAAATAACATTAATCTCTTTCATTTCAGTACAAATCTCTTTCTCCATATGTATTAACTTCACTAATCTCTCTCTCTCTCTCTCTCTCTCCCTCCTATCATAATATATATATACTACCATTATCTTTTTTTTTTTTGAAAAAAAACAAGTACAAATTCTTGGATCTTCTCCAGGTTGGTTGTATATGTCTATATTCTCAGACTGAAAAATGAAACAAGAGAAATTAATGCACATTGAAGAAGTCTCAGCTCACTATTCAATCGTCGCCTCTCCCCATGTCTCACGGGGCGCCTTTCGAAATATGGGAAATGGGCGGCCCTCGGTGGTCACGGGACCGTGGACCTGCCAAAACAGCCACATATGGTCCAACACTTACCTATGGTCTCTTCTGTGATTGCTGCTTCTGGTTTAGTTTTACCAAGAGTTCTGCATAGAGGATCTCGTTCCATGCATCGGGTACCCCCGGGAGGCACCAATGGCTGCAGTCTTGGAAACTTAAGGGTGATCTCCTTTCTTCATCGGACATATGTTGCTTCCTGTACATTGATGGATGGCCGTCCTTGCGATAATCTGTCATCCTTGTGATGTTGAGATAAGTTACGGGGGTCTTCATTCCTTTCAGGACTTTCTCCACAACATTCATCTTTGGGGGATATTGTGAGAGATACGTTTCGTTCTTTATTGGCTCCGTTTCATGGTCGCACTGCCCGCCGAATTCCACTGCCCGCCACTGCCATAAAAAGCAATCGATAAATGAAGCAATTTGATTCAATGTTTTGATCTTTATCCCAACGCACGACGCTATAAATTTTTCATTTTCATGATATTTCAAATCTATGACAAGAGAAGTATTCCCAACACTCAAGCCAACAAAGTAAAATTTATTTAGTTATTCCTCTTACGTAAGATTACCTGAAATGAGATGCTGAATACCCTCTGAAGAACACATGTGTTTTCATTTGATTGATATGGCATCGACCCATCTTCCCCATGTTGTTATAGCTTTCCGAAATGCCTCGAGGACATTCAACTCACCATACACATGGCTGCCTTCCTGATAATAGTCCTTCCTGAAAAACTCAGACAATTACATACAATTAGTAAATATCCCACAGCAACATGATCGGCGCATTCATCCCATATATTTAAAGCCATGATTTTTACCTTTGGAAGTCTTCTCATGAGTCCACCAGTGTCCGGTGTTGAACACAATGATGTCTGCATTTTTATATTTGTCAGCAGACCGACTGACTAGATCTAGCCGAAGTGTTTCCTTCTTTGTTCCATTTCTGTCGGCGAGTTCCCATTCTTGAACCAGGAAAGGAGACACAAAGAACTCCACTGTGCACTTATAGTCCTGTAAAGATCAAAAGAAGCCATCAAGATAAATACAATGATAATATGACATGATGACGAACTAGTACTAACTCAATGACTTACTTCAAATATAAAGGAATAAGAAGCTTCTGTCCGAAAATGGTGCCTCCGAATTCTTCATACACCTTCTTCTGATCTTTCACAGAGTTCCTCAGGATGCAAATAAGGGATTCCCACATATTCCTGTTGAGCGAATCACCGACGAAAACCAGTCTTTTCCCTCTCAACAATTCCAACATATGACTTCCATCCAACCTGAACATTCAAGATGAATAACTAATTATATCGCGTAGTAGTAAACTGATAATATCTCATAGGATTTGATATTAACAACAAATATTAGCAACCGGCTTGCATGAAATAAAAAACTGATCTCCTTCCAAATAAGTAAATAACTAAATGAGATTTGGGGGTTCATCGACTCGTCATCCACTTGCACAAACAAATAGTGAAATCACTCGAGATGAACATAAGATCGTTCAGACACTTGCCAGTAAGTATCAAACTGATGGATCAGTTAAATTGTCACTCTCGATCAATGCCTACGCATTTTAAAGAACCCAGTTTCTCTTTTCGAAAAAGAAATCATTAATCACGGAATCCAGAGTGTTTTATATAATTGTGAGGAAGGAGACTAATATTCTGCCACATACCTTGGTAAAGTGCAACCCTTTGGCTTCCATTTAAGTTTGTAGTAGCATTATCAGGCCTACCATTGAGGAAACAGTTGAATTGCTCATCTATCAGAGAACAAGAACCGGGTTTGTACAGTGGGTAAGAATCATCTCTCACCCAATTCCCATCAAACAGATCACAGTTCATCAGAGACTTTGTCAGATCATCAATCCCTTGCTTCACCTTCGCAGTATCAGTGCCATTGTTCTGTTTCATCATCAGAGAAGAAGTTAAATTCTTAACTGCACCATTCTCTGCTATTCCCTTCTCTCCATTTGCAGTAACGTTTTTCATCTCAGAGGCAGACTTTGGTGATGAACCCACAGTTGTATTCGTAGTTTCTGGAGAGTTTGTGGCCGCATTTGTGCTCTGATTTGTCTTCAACACTTGAGCCCTACCCTGAAACTCTCGACTCTGAGTCTGATTTTGCTTCAAGACTTCACCTTTAGAATCCATCTGCTTGTTTTGAGTGTGGTTACTGACATCAGATGACCCTTTGCTCAACTCAGGAGAGGGTATTAATGGGTTGGTGTTGTTGCTCGCAGTTTGGTTTACAGCGGGCTTCAAGGCTTCAACTTTTTGAGTATTGGTCTGATTTTGAAGAACAGAAGGCCCATTTCGAGATCCAGAAGTGTGGGTGGCGGAGGAATTATGGGAGTGTGAAGTGGAGGATGATGAGTTGGGGAAAAAGTAAGAGAAAATAGAAGAAAAATGAGATCTGTAGGAGTCATCAGAGAAAATAGTGGGAGAATTGGTGGTAGTAAAAATGTTAGTAAAGGAGGGAGAAGAAGAGTTAGAAGAGGGGGTGAAGGCAAGGAAAATGGTGACGGCAATGAAGAGAAAGAGGAAGGCATAAGCAAGAGCGACGGTTCTCTTGGTCCTGAAGACTGAGAAGTGGGCTTTGATGTCTGAGATCAAAGTCCCGTCATTGATGGGTGCATACTTTGCTATATCTGCCATCAATCTACACAAGTAGAGTAGAGACTGCCAAACTCCCGGAAATCAAATGAGTGAGAACTGAGGAGAATTTCTTTGTTGAAGAGAGAGAGAGACAGTAGTGTCTTTTGGGGAAGAGATAAGAAGGTGTGTTGTGCTGTAAATCCGGAGAAGTTGGTGTGGTTTGTGAAATCTGTGTGTAATGGAAAACAAAAGGTAGAGTGTAGTGTGGGGTGCGGTGTGTGAAAAGTAATGATTACACATTAATACATTTGATGATGTGGTTTGGAACTTATAACTCACGTTTATGGCCTCCCAACATACATACATACATACATACACCATCATGCTTTCAATTTCATTTTTTTTAAATAATTAATATTAGTTTTATTTTTTTAGAAAAAATATTAGATTCATCATTATAAAATTAGTTCCACATTTGAAAAAATCATTATAAAATGATCTCAATATTGCAAAATCTTTATGGTGAGACTAATATTGCAACATTTTCTCAAAGTATAATATTAATATTACAGATTACCTTATATTTACTTTTCTAATAAGTAATAGAATATAAATAGTGCCTCCTGTTTGTAGTAAATACTAAACATCATAATATTGGGAGTATGTATGTATTTGAATAACAGTCGTACGTACATTGTTCAAACTAAAAATAAAAAGCTTGGTAGTTAGTTACATATAAACGATTATTACCCCTCCACATTATTATCTTTCAAAAAAAAAAAAAAATTTATCCGATAGGTGCAATCATATAATTTTTTTATAGTTTAAAAAATTACATTTAATAATTTTGAAATTTGTTTTTGTTTAATAAATAAGTTCCTTTTATATTACTAATAAAAATTGATATTACCCTCGATTGATTAATTATTAACTTATTGCAAGTTAAATATTTATTTCTTTTTTAACTAAAATATCCTTATAAAAGTGATAATATACCTTCAAATGCATTAACGAGTGAGGCTTGTGAAGATAATTTAGTCATAAAAAAATTTATTTAATATTCAATAAATTAGTAATAAGTTAATTATAAATTATAATATTTTTATTAATATCAACAAATTATGTAAATTTTGATTAATTAATAAATTTTTATTAAATAAAAATAAAATTTTAAAAATATTTTTTAATTACAAATAGTATACCTGTAATTAAATAAAATATAAAAAAAGAAGAGTATAGTTATTCTTAGGGCCAATTATTTTTTATTATAAAAAAAATAACGGAAAAAATATTTTTTTAAATAAATTAACGTTTTTGTTACGAGTCGCGGTCTCAAACAGCAACAGAAGAGATACAGATCGAGAATATTGGGAATTGTACAATAACATAACAAGTCATTTCGTTTCATTTCGTTTGAGACCGCGACTCGTAACAAAATCGTTAATTTATTAAAAAAAAAAAAATTTGTTATTTTTGTTTTATAATAAAAAAATAATGTTATTCTTAAGGTTAAAGAAAGAAAAAAAGCATCAGACACCGTCAATGTCATGTGATGTGGCCCTGGATTTGACCCACTTCTCATGGGCTCTCTTCTCTCTCTCTCTCTCTCTCTCTCATCCGTACCATTGAAATTCGTTATCCACACTACCACCACCCACTCAACCTGACCTTCGTCTTACCATCTTTTTTTTTTTTTTCTTTCTAATTATTATTTTTATTAATCATTAAAGTAGTGAAATAGTGATTAGGCAGCGTCGGTGGCGGTGGTCTGAATTTGAAGATCAAGTTGTAATCCAATTCTACTTTACTTTATTTTATTTTACAATTTACATCCTCCTCCTTTCTACAATTATTAATTTCTGCTTTTCCCATTCTCCTTTCTACCAAAATACATTTATTTTTAATGACATTCTTTGCACTCTCAAATATTTTTTTTATTTATTTTTCATACTTTTATAATATTTACAAACGCAGCAATTGTAGTAAGATAACATCGTTAATAATCACTCACACAGACATTTATATCTCACTTTTTCTAAAAATGTTCAAAATTCAGTACAGTAATATACTCTCATTGATCCAACAATATTACATTTCATCTTGTCGTCCTCTTCAAGATACAACTGTTTGACAATATCACATGACTCTTTCTTTTTACAGCACTAAATCTTTAATTCATTTTGGATAAATTGTAAATTCCCAAACTCCATAATAAAACAACACAAATTGGGTTGCAGCAAATTGAATTTTCTATATTAAAGCATGTTATATATATATATATATATATATATATAAAATAGAATAAAATATAACATAATTTGAATTGAAAATTGAATCCAAATTTACCGACACATTTTGTTAACTCAAATGAAAGTCATTAACTATTTTCTGGGTTCTTTAATAAATAAAAAAAATAAAAATAGGGGAATTTATTTGTAGGTGGGTGGGTGTGCCGTGTGACATCTGCCTTAATTTCTTCATTAGTTTAGAGATAAAAATTGGGACATTAATTGAGGGGTACGTCCCTTGGAATTAAATTTTTTTTTAAGGAAAATTAGCCGCTCTGACATATTCTTTCTGCATGCATATAATAAAATTTTTTACGCTTAAAATATATTATACATAATAATAAAATATATAAATTGACATATCACACTTAAAAAAATAAGTAAATAAAAAAATTAACCTAAGGATGTTATTGACACAAAAAAATTATCACATTGTTTGTGAGTGAATTTTTTTTTTTTTTTAATAAGATAGATGGGTATATATACATGAGGATAAGAATTTGAGAAAAATACACAAAGTATACTTTTTGTAATGTAAATAATTGGTATCGCTGTGTAAAAATCGCTCTTTGTAGTAAAATGAAAATTTCTTTTATTAGTACTAGCCGCTATGGCACTGCACCATTTGTGAGAGAAAAATGCCTTTATATATATATATATATACACTAGTTGTTATGGCATGTTGTTCCTATGTGCATATAATAAATACTTAGTTATGCTTTTAAATAAATATATATATATATAACACCAAATTAAAACATATGACTTTCGGTCAAATAATAACAGAAGGAGCACTTATAGCAAGATGGTCGCTTTGGCCGAGTGGTTAAGGCGTGTGCCTGCTAAGTACATGGGGTTTCCCCGCGAGAGTTCGAATCTCTCAGGCGACGATATATTTTTTCTATTTTTATTTTTGGTCTCCTTTGTGATTTATCATATACCTTCTTTTTTTTTTTTTTTTTAAATTTTACTTTGATGTTGCTGAGGGATTTGCTTCTCCGACCCCAATTCAATGTATTGTAAACCCCTCATTATTTCCAATTCTTTGGATTTGGATTTAATTTTCATTAGCAGTGTTATTTCAACAAATATATCTTGCTAAAATTCATATTAACCCTTGTCCTACTTAAAATATTCAAATAAATTTAAAAAAATCATATAACCCCTTACAAAATCTAAAAAGGTACAAATTACCACCTGTTATAATAATAATAATAGAAAAAGATCATCATATGTATCTTTTGTCGGTTGGATCATATCTAATGATTGGATCTAAAGTTTAACAGTTCTATTAAGCCGTGTGATACAACAATGTAGGATGATAGTTATATCAGTGTAATACTAACAATTATGAATATATAAATTTATTTCATATTGTGAACATATATCAATCTCAGTTTCAAATATTTTATATACTTCAATTGTATTATTTCATTAAATTATCCGGTACGCATTTTTATTAATATTTTATATATTTTTAAAAAATAATTCTTTGTTTGGAATCCTTTTGGAATGGGGTTTTGATTTATAAAAAGTAATATATAAAAATGTTGGAACTATTTTGTAATGACTTTATATATAGATTTGTACATAATATCTCGTTTTAGAACGGTCTTTGGAACGATCAATTTTAATATAAAAGGTATACTTAACATAATTTTCTCCATTTTCAATTCAAAATTCTAATATAAAAAGTATACTTAGCAAAAAATTTCTCATTTTCAGTTCATCTTCTCCAATCCCCCCTCAACATTAGGTAAGTTTTTGCTTTAATTTTTATTCTAACATTTTATTAATTCTGTTTAATTTTATTGAGGAGGAGGACGATATTATTTGTTAGGTTTTATTTGTTGGAGAAATTGGGTTGGGTTATTGCTATTTATTGTTAATTATTAATATGAATGTTGTTTAGTGTTAATTTTTTTATAATATTTTGATGATAAAAGCTGTTTTTCATTATTATTTTATAAAATAGCCGCGAAAGCAGTTCCATTATAAGAGTTGTTCTAAGTTTATAAAATTTGTTACAAATTTAAAAATGGTCATTACAAAAATCATTTCAATGAAATTTTCTTTTTGTAGTGACTAAAATAACCATCGACATTGTCTCGCACTTCAACATGTGAGTCTCAACGTTGCAATTTATGTTTGGTTAACATTAAATTAATGAACTAGCATCTAAGGAACCAATATGCTTTTACTATTGTCGATCAATCTAATTACAACAATGGAGCTAATTACTTTTGAAATTATTTTTATGCTTAAAATTCTAATTTTTTTTTCTATCGGCACCTTAAATCATAAAAGGTCTACAGAACATCCGTAATCTTCTTTAATTCCTAAATATCCTAAGAATATTCAGGAATTTGGGGGCTATTGATGGAGGAAAATAAAAAGAAAAAAACTTATATTATATTAGTGTTCTAAATTAGACCCCTAAAATATTTTTGGAAAAATTATTTTTTTAGTCCATTAAGTATGTCAAATATTAATTTTAGTCCGAAATTATACACATATTTTTTAAGTCCAATAACTTGAAAATTAATTAGAAAAGATCCTCCGATGGACGATTTTTTCTTTTATGGCCGAAAATATTAAATGGCAAGCTAACTGTACATATTTTGGAAAATTTTAAGTTTATGTGGCAACTGAGATGAGGTGAAAGACATGTTTGAAAATATTTTGAACTATACTATAATTTGTAAAATAAAAATTATTAGTTTAAAAAAAGACCCCCAATCCACCCCCTCCCCCCTTCGCACAACCCTGCCACCAGCAACCCGCCCCGCCCCCGCCCCCCACTCGTTGTTGCCTACCCTATTCCTCGATTCGCCTATGAAGGGGGGACGCTAGGAGGGAGCGGCGCAACGCACCCTAATTTTCGGGCACCTCTATGGCCTTTTGAAAAAAAAAAAAAAAAATATATATATAATATATATATATATATATGTAATTTAATATTATTATAATAAATAATATAATTTTATTAAAATATATACTAAATAATTACTCAAATTAATTAATGAAATATAAATTTTCAATTGAAATAATAAAAAATTAAAAATTATATATATATTTTAGAATTTTGATATTTAACTAATGTGCGATCAACATAAATTGTTACATATTATTACACATGGTTGTATAGGTGTACAAGTTGGTGGCACATTCGTATGGTTCTGCCACTCCAAAGCATGCACACTCCATTTGCAACATTAATTGTTCTCTTCAACTTCCCAGATAGTCACAAAAACGAACTCGGCTCAATGATTTTTTCTGCAATCTTTCTTGTGATCCCTTCATCCTGTTTGACACCATCACATGTTGTGCAGTACATAGGAACTTAGAAATCATGCTGAAGCTAAAGACTGTTGAGTGGCAACAAGCAAGGCAAGAGGAACTTGAATGAAAGTTGGGTGATATCAGATCTCCCCAAGGGCAAGAAAGCAGTAGGTAGAGGGTAGAGTAAAGAAGAAGCAATTGCAGAAGGAGAGTTGGCCCATAAAATCATATTTAATGTGAAAAAGTAAAAGGCATATGAGCTGAAGCTGGAGATTAAAGCTAAAGGAGGTGTAGGAGGCAATGCAAATGCAGGCCTCTCAATTATTCTCTAAATTAATTAACTAATTACATGTTTCTCGACTACATCAACAATGCAGCTGTTTCTTGGTCGATAACATGAATAATGTGAAATTTTGGGTAAATTGTATATGGTAGAACTTCATGGCATGGTTGTCGCTTTGGCCGAGTGGTTAAGGCGTGTGCCTGCTAAGTACATGGGGTTTCCCCGCGAGAGTTCGAATCTCTCAGGCGACGATTATCTGTTTTTTCCATGCACAAGGCTTTTTCAACATTTGAGATAACATATTCATTTTTTATTTCTGTTCTAATTACCAGAAGCCTTTTTTTTGGTTAAAATAAAAAGGCTCTGTTTTTTATTTATTTATTTTTTCAACTTATATTTTCAAGTATTTTTTTTCTTAATTTGAAAAAGTGTAAGAAGTTGGTTACATTCACAAAAATTTATGTTTGTATGTCTCAAGTTAATATCTAAACTCTTGCCCAATTGCAAATAGTTAAGTGTGAAGGACCAAATTGCGGTTGCAAATGAAGGACTAAAATAAAGAAAAACTTTTATAAGGATAATATGGGAGAATTATCCATAATTTGAAATAAACAAAAAAAAAAAGACGATAATTATTTTAAAATTAATCTCAAATATCCAAAACTAAAATGAATTTTGATCTAAGTAGCAAGCTAGAGAGGATTCCTGTATATGATCATTTTTTATCTGTTAATTTTTGTTTGATGGAATTGCTTCTTTGAATCTATAATTCAATCAACCAATTCTTGGATTTAATTTTCATGAGGATCAGTGTTATATATAATGAAATGAGTGCTCTACTGATATAATTAATTCAAAAAAAAATAAAAAATAATAGGTAGTAATTTGTCCATGGTATAATTAACACGCTATATATAAAGAGAGAGAGAGAGAGAGAAAATAATAGAAATGTGGATTTAAAATAAAAATTATTGGGAGTCGATGATGATTAAGGTGGATGTGGGGATGTGTGATCAACTACAATTATAAAAGCAAGTACATATGTAAGTGCCAGTGATAGGATCGCCAATCAACATGCACACTCCATTTCCATTGTGAACTTTGTAACACTGTTCTCTGCATCTTCCAAGATCACACCCTTTAGGGTTCAGTATTTCTTTGCATCTCTTCTGCCCCTCCACTTCCACCACTCCTGCTGCCAGTGCAACTGCATCCCACCCACCCATGCACAAAATTAATCACCAGATCTTACATAAATCGCGATAGAGTAGCAGTTATATATATATATACATACCTGAGAAAACAAGGAAGAGAAGCAAGAAAGACTTGGGGGCCATTTGTATTTGATGACAACTTAATCTTTTTTAATTCCTTTGTTGGTATTGGAGTACCTACTACTCAATTCACCATCATATATATAATGCTGAATATTTAAAATTTGAATCATTAAATATAATCAATTAAGTTGGGATTCTGATGATAAATTTTAGGGAATGTATAGAATGTAATTAAATTTCTACTACTACTAGAAATTATTATTTGGATTTTGTTTACTATATATGTAATCGGATGCTATTTAACTATAAATTAATTATAATAGGAAAACTATAACATAACATGATTTATGTATCTTTTGGAAGGCAGCAAATTAACATAACCTGCAGAGCTTCAATGCGCACGTTTCTCTAGTCCTTTAGTTTCTAATTGCAATTTCTTAATCATGCTAATTCTCCAAATCATGATTAATTATCACTAATCATGTTATCTGTCATATATTTTGGATTCTGAATTAAATTATCTATGTATGTATTTAGAATCATCATATTCCTGATTTGTTGAAAATTGCAATTTCTAATTACGGAGATTCTCCAAGTTATCTCATGATTACCTGCCCTAGCTACGTTAATGGTATTTTGGATGATTAATCCCAAAATGTACATGCTTAAACTTAATCAATTTAACAATTAATTATATATATTTCCACGGAAGAAAATTTCTGATATTAAAATGGGTTTCGTCAATAAGGCCTAATTCAATTGGCGAAATTGAGACCCCATGATATTAGAGATCATGAATTCGAACCATATTAGATGCATAAATGTTATTTATTGTATAATAGGAATTGGTCTTCTGCATAGTAAATCAATATCTAATTAATTAATTTTTGTAAAAGCATTATATATTACTTAGTTAATTATGCAATATTAATTATTATTACACCCAAAATTAAAGAAAATTATTTTAAACTAAATTAAATCCATCTCCAAATGTTATAATTTGGAACAAGATTATATATTAATTTAATTAATATTGATCTAATTAAGTCTCAAAACTCAACTGAAATATCAGCTACAAATATGATAGGTGTATGGGCCCAATAGCCCAAAAGACTATTGTAATTTGAATAAATTACATGTTAAAATTCATAAATTTAAGAAAAAGAAAATGAGAATAAAGTGGGCATTAAAATATATTTAAAATGGTTGATCGTTGTTTTGTAACCGCCAAGCGTTACTAGCCGTTACCAACGGTTTCCAGCGATTTCAACTGGGTATTAATATCCGGCTTAATATTGCAATAATGGTGCTGTTTCGGAGTGCCTATAAAAAAGGCTCAGCCTTCCTCATTCTACAAGCACATCTCTCCAATTCTCTATTCTCTCTTCTCTTGCTCTTTTGGACTCTCTCTCAAATTGTTAAATATTTGAACTTTTGCTTGATAAAGGTTTCTAAGTGTTTGTTTGAGATGTTCTTCGATATAGAGTTAAAACCAAAAAAACTGCAACCGTCTTAGAGAGAAATTACGTTGTACCTGGTGCACTACTGATACGTGACGTATATTTTTTTCAAGACAAGCAGTGAATTATGCGATTCGATTAATTTTTATGATTACCATTGGACTGAGAATTGTTACGATATAATTCTCGTTGTAAGTTCACTATTAATTTTCTTGTCGTAAATAGCGTTACTAACTGTTATATTTTATTTGTTCCAATGTGGCTTTTATTACTTTTGATTTCTAAATCCGATTGTTATATTTCAAACTATATATTTTATTTATACAAAATTAAAAATTTTCCAACAATCTTGAAGAAAATATACAGGTTTTGAAAAATTGAATTTTTGTTGGAACGTCTTTAAGCAGTTTTTGTAAATGTTGTTTTGAAAACTCATTTTTTTTTAAGCGTTGCTTTCAGTTTCAAAGATATTAAGAATGACCGAGCTTATTTCTGTTGTAATTCCGATCGCACCAAAAGTCAACTTAACTGGTCTACCGAACAAGTTTTTGCGCCAATTTGTCAAACGCTGGCAATAGCGGATGAAAATTTGGTTAATGATGAAAGGACTTTTAACAGTGATTTAGATGACCAGACCTGAACCTATTGATAACGATCCTAAAATTGTTGAGATAGCGCAGTGGACAAAGAGGGATCAAATAGGCCCAGGAGCGATTTTGCTAGCTTTGTCAAATACGCTCTTCGACGTCTATTGTTCTGACTCTCACATTGTTATGTCTGTGGGATGAGTTGGATCGAAAATATAATACTAAAGAGTAAGGGCTCGAAAAGTATTTTGTTTCTAAGTTCATGTGGTATCAAATAACTGAGGACAAATCTATAGCTTAACATTTTTCATAAGATTATCAACCTTGAGCATACTCTGATTGATAACAAAAAAGAGAGCCATCAGTTCCTATACGGATAAAAGTTGTAAAACATCAAAATTCAAAAACTCACATTCAACACATACAAGGGGGCCAACCTCTCCTAGTCATCCCTTAGCATAGGTGCCAATACATACCTATCTCCAGAGGCCACCGCTCATTTGGCCAAAGTCATCAATAAAGAAGAATTCTCATCCCTCTTCTGCTCCAAGGAAAAACCCGATTGCAAACTATCAGAGGAAGAGCGAGGAGATTTATGGGGAACCCCTTCAGATCTTTTGGAGGAGGAGGAGGAGTAGAGTACGATCTCGAGGAGCTGGTAAGAGTGACGACTGAACCTAGCTTCATTTTCTTGGACGAGCCCCTAAGTGTGAACCTTGCCACGGGGAAGCCTGCCTCTTCCGTTTGGACTCACTCGAAGCCGGAGTCCCCCTGAGCGAATGAGGAGGGGTCCCCCCCCTCCGCGAGCACGATCTTGCATGCGCTTACTGAACATGTTGTAACCTGTCACAAATAGAAGAAAACTCCATTACAAACGGAAACCCAGAATAATAACCAAATATGGAGAGAAGTATAAAATACCGAGGGAGTCCCCTAAAAATTCCAAGATAGAAAACAGAGAGGCAGTCATCTCCCCTACAGTCAAGGAGAGGGGCGTCTCCTCAATCCAACGGTCAAGGAACCCCCAAGACCATGAAGAATGAACAAAGAAATAACTTTTTTTTCCAATACTTCGATGGGTTGGGAGTAGGAAAGAATGATACACAAGGACGAGAAGTAAAAAGGAAAAAACTAGGATCGGTTGCTTTAACCGAAAGCATTGGGCGAATATATTTGCTGAAATGGGGAACTCATAGAAACGAAATACCATAAAAAACCCAGCCAAGATCCTAAACGAGTTCGATGCTAACTGATTTAGAGGGACTTGGAACAAGATAGCAACCTCGGAGTAGAATGAAGGAATAGAAAATCGCAAACCTGAACGCAGTTGTGCGGCAAAGAAAGACAGAGGAACTAGGGGGACGACCTAAAGGATGATTGTTATCCAAATTGTTATCCTGTTGTTCTGCTCTTAAATTCTTTTCTAAATACAAATTCAATTGTGAATTTGCCCCACACGATTTATCTTAATATTTTGATTCATTTCTCTATGATTTATTCACTTCAAATCGATACTGACTTGGGCGTCAGAGTACTAACCATTTGTGTTGCAGGTTCCATCCCTCAAGTTAATTTTTGTGTTGGTGTAGATCCGATATCCAAATCCGAGCCCAGTGGACCCGTGCTAAAATCGCACGCATCACAATAATGTATACATATTATACATATACATGTACATATACATATACATATTACATGTACATATATGTATACATATATACATATACATGTACATATACATATATGTACATGTAATATATGTATATGTACATGTATACATATATACATATACATATACATACACATATATACATATACATATATGTACATATACATATATATATATATACATATATATATATATATATATATATATATATATACCTGAGAAAACAAGGAACAGAAGCAAAAAGACTTGGGGGCCATTTGCTTTTGATGACAACTTAATTTTTTTTCCTTTGTTGGTATTGGAGGTACCTACTACTCAATTCCCCATCATATATATATATGGTGAATATTTAGAATTTGAATCATTAAATATAATCAATTAAGTTGGGATTTTGATGATAAATTTTAGGGAATGTATAGAATGTAATTAAATTCGACTTAATTATACTTCTACTACTAGAAATTAGAATTTGGATTTTGTTTCCATATCAACATATTCCTGAATTGTTGAAAATTGCAATTAATTTCTAATTACGGAGATTCTCTTGAAATTATATCATGATTACCTACCCTAGCTACGTTAATGATATTTTGGATAATTAATCCCAAAATGTACCTGCTAAAACTTAATCCAATTTACTATTAATTATATATATATATATATATATATATATATAGAGAGAGAGAGAGAGAGAGAGAGAGAGAGAGAGAGAGAGCTCAATATCCAATTAATTAATTTTAAGTAAAAGCATTACATATTACTTAGTTAATTCTTATGCAAATATTAATTATTATTACACCCAAAATATTTATTTTAAAATAATAAGGTTTTATTAAATCCATTTCTAAATGTTATAATTTGGAACAAGATTATACATTAATTTAATTAATATTGATCTAATTAAGTCTCAAAACTCAATTGAAAATTTCAACTACAAATATGATAGGTGTATGGGCCCATATGGCCCAATAGCCAAAAGACTTTGAAAAATTGAACGGATCATTGTGGAAAGGCCTACTAAGGACTATTACTACAAATTAAATAAAATCCTATGTAGAATACAAAAGTTTGTTATCAGAACAATTTTAAGGATCTAAGATAGAGCCATTTGGAAATGGATCTTTTATTTAATTTATGCAACAATAATAAAAACATAAGAAAAATCTTGACCTTTTGGAGTTTTTCCTAACTCAAGCAGAAAAACATTAATCTTAATTTTATACCGTATCAAAATATTATAGTAAAAACAATATAAAGAGAAGGGTCTCCATTTGTTTGCGTTAAGGTAAAATATATATAGTATAGTTTAGTATCAACGTCTTTTTATTAGAAATAAAGTTTATGGCTGCGTGCAAGAATCAGAAATGAAATGATTTAGTGTTTTATATGAACCGTCCATTGAGAATCAAAAGTGTAGATGTGTGTATGTATATGATTGATGATGAGTCGACGTGCAAGAAGAAGGCAGGCACGTAGCTAGGTTTGACCGTTTGAGTCTGTTTTAGTGGTTATAAAGACTTGCATGCGACTTTCCCGCAACACATACAACAGAAACGTTAGTCCCTTCTCACTTTCTTCCCAATCAAAAACACACACACACACACAAATATCTCCGTTTCTTGCCATTTTCCTGTCTCTCTTACCTACAGGTTCTTATTTAATTTCCATGGATTCTCATTTCTTGATTTTCTTGCATTTTGATTCGTGATGGGATTTTGGGTTTTTGTAATGAAAACCTTTTTTCAAACATTTGTTGATGTTCTTTTTCTGAATTTTTCATGCACATTTGCCTAATTGATATGATCTGTTCGCATTAGTCATCCTGTAATTTTCTTGCAACGTTTTCTTCTTGCAGGTGTTGTCTCTAAAACAATTCCACAATTTTGAGATTGATTGTGTGTAATCTTTCTTAAAAATTACTGCATTTGATCAAGGTTTCTGTGCCTTGAGAATTGAATAATGTCGTGCTGTGGAGGCGGAGAAGAGGAAGTCAACAGTGGTCCGCCCTCAAACCAATACACCGCCCCGCCCAAAGCAGGCGGTGGTTACGGTGGAGGTCTCTTCTCATTCCTACATTGTCATCATCATCGCTAATCCATAATGCTTCAAGAAGCATATATATTCTGAACAAGAATTAATGAACTTGGTTTTTGTCAACCTTAATTTAGTCTAATTAGATTGCTGTTTTATGCAATGTTGTTAGGAGGTGAAAGAGGAGAGCCAAGGACTTCTGGTGGAAGAGGTGGAGCTCCGCAGAAAGTTTTGCCTATCGAGATACCAGCACTGTCGTTGGACGAGCTAAATAAATTGACAGGAAATTTTGGAACTAATGCTTTGATTGGAGAGGGCTCCTACGGGCGTGTTTACCATGCTACATTGAGCGATGGCCGGCCAGTGGCACTCAAGAAGCTAGATACAAATTCGTCGCCTGAGACAGACAGTAGCGAGTTTGCAGCACAGGTGAAGTAATTTTCAGTTTCTTGTATGATGGAAGACGATATGAAACTAGGATTAATCTTATAAGATCTGTCTTTGTATATATGCAGTTATCCATGGTTTCGAGGCTTAAGAATGACCATTTTGTGGAGTTGCTTGGGTACTGTTTGGAACCAAATAACAGAATCTTGGCATACGAGTACGCTGGGATGGGGTCTTTACACGATGTCCTACATGGTATGTCGGTCAAGTTTCATAGTATAGAAGTTCTGGGATTCTAGTGAAACATAAGGTGATGTTGTTGCAGGTAGGAAAGGGGTTCAAGGGGCGGAACCTGGTCCGGTTCTGACATGGAGTCAAAGAGTCAAGATTGCATATGGTGCAGCAAGGGGCCTTGAGTTTCTGCACGAAAAATGTCAGCCTTCGATTGTCCACCGTGATATCAGGTCCAGCAATGTTCTGCTTTTTGATGATTTTCTAGCCAAGATAGCTGATTTCAGCTTGACGAACCAGTCTTCGGACACAGCAGCTCGACTGCACTCGACCAGAGTCCTTGGAACATTTGGCTACCATGCTCCAGAGTAAGCTATTACACTCCCTCTATCCATAGATGTCTTATTTTTTTTTTTGAAAAGACATAGATGTCTTATTTGAATATCATAAATTTCACTTCATGCCAAAGAAGGTTATCAAGATTTAGCGTAACTTAAAGGTTCTGGAAGGCACTAGCCATGAATGTCTGACCCAACCTTAGCTGGTGCAGCCCAAAAATCAGCGACTTTTGATGTTAAAAAGGTTGATTTACTAAGACTAAACATCATATTTTCTTGGATCAGGTATGCCATGACGGGGCAGATAACACAGAAAAGCGATGTTTACAGCTTTGGTGTCGTTCTTTTAGAACTTCTGACAGGGAGAAAGCCAGTAGATCACACAATGCCTAAAGGACAACAGAGTCTTGTCACCTGGGTAAGTTTTTTGGCCCAATTAAAGTTGTTTCTTTCCACTTGGTACAATCAGAAACACAGTTCATCTGTGTCTGCTTCCGCTCTATACGATGAAAATTGAAGTTTTTTTCCAGGCAACTCCAAGGTTGAGTGAAGATAAAGTGAAGCAATGTGTGGATACAAAACTAAACAATGATTATCCCCCAAAGGCCATTGCCAAGGTATAACTTCTTGATTGTTCTACTTGAGACCACTTAAGTTATTACTGGTACGTCTTATTATGTTCCGTTTCTCACTGTTTTTGTTTTGTCAGATGGCTGCCGTAGCAGCATTGTGTGTGCAGTACGAAGCAGATTTCCGACCAAACATGACGATCGTGGTTAAGGCATTGCAGCCACTTCTCAACGCAAAGCCGGCCGGGGCTGAGACTAATGCATGAAGATGGAACAGCAGAAGCAAAAGTTGTTTTGTTTTTGTAAAATTAAGACATGATGGTGTTGTTAGAAAAGGGTATGAGGGAACATTGTTGGCAATTTCTGCAGTTGTGGTCAGCATTTAGTGTTTGTTGTATTGTTACTGGTAACATAGCATACCATGATGTTGGATTATTGAAACTAAGAGGGATTTTTCATTACATGATGATGATGATGACACTGGATTTATATAATTATGTAACTTATTTATTAAATTTTGGTATTTAAACTAGTGAGAGTGTACATTAGTGGATATATAATCCTAATTATCATTCTTACAACAGAAATTTCTAAATAAAAATAGAGAGCAAATCTCTCACATTTTTACATTATGATAAAAGAAAATCCAAAAACGTAACATATAAAGTATTAACTAAAAATTTCATGAAAATGGGAAAAACCATTTAATTTGAATGGAAATATTAACATATGATTTGGTCAAAAAAGTAAGAGGTAGTAAAGTAATAACTGAAAAAGTTAGGGGGCGAAGTGAGAAAAATGAGTGAAGTTGATGGTAAAAGTGGGAAAGAGGAAAGGGAGCGGCGAGTGCGAGTGCGAGTGCGAGGATGGAAGTGAAGAAAGGTGCGAGTGCGAGAGAGGCAGAACTAATGGAGGTTTGGAATAAGGAAACAGTTCCAAAGGTGATGAACATTGTGAGCACCAGACTCCCTCAGACAGACCTAATCTCCCTTTTGCTTGTGAGCCCTTGGATTCATCGGAATCTCATTTCCCACCCTTCCTTATGGCTGGTGAATACCCCTTTTTCTCTTGAAATTTGAAATTTGTTCTTATCTTGGCTTTTTGGGATAATTTTTAGTGAGTTTTTCTTCTAAAAATGTTTCTCTTTTTTCCACTTCTGTTTTTGTTTCCATTCCTCCCTGGGGCTGGTAAATCGTGCGTAGATATGCAAGATGTATATACTTGTCTGCGCTCTCTCTCTCTGGTGGTTAAGAAAAACAAAAACCAATTTCTGCTCCTTTATTACCCATTTGTGTAGTAATCTTCTCTTTCTGGGCTTGGCCATATACACATAATTGCGTGAGATCATTTTTATCTTAGTTGTTATGGTATTTGAACTTAAGATTATGATATTTGGGATAATGGGTGCGAGTTTATCCCTTTTTCTGGCTTTCTTTCAGGTTCTTGATTTTCATGAGATGAATAATGCTGGGGATCGTCTTGTGGCAGCTCTCTCACTGGTCATTATTTTCCTATTCGATTTCTTTGTTTGTATTTTCATGACATTTCTCTTTTATTGTTGTGATTGTTGAGTGTGAGTTCTGAGGAAAACAACGGAGAACTATAATCAATCGGTGCAGAAATGTCTGGAGAGTATGTATGAGAAAATAATTACTTTTACTGAAGCACAAAGTACTTGATGACATGATATCACAATATCAACAATCAACATACTCACACTTCTACTGAACCTTGAACCTAATATCTCATTATCGTATAGGCTCGTCTCATCAAGGTTTACCACTGGAGCTCGACTTCATTGATAGAATTCAACTATAAAATCCGTGTTCTTTATCTTTGAATTAAATTGAAGCCAGAACCATGATTAGAAATGATGTCTAACACATCTGCATGTCTAAAAGTTGTTTTGCAGTCGAGATACCAGAATGTGAAGCATATAAACCTTGAGTTTGCCCGTGATATTGAAGACAAGCATCTTGAAATTGTTAAAAGCAAGGTGATACATCAAACTAACTATTGGATATTTCAATATCTCATCAATGCTTTAATTATTTTGGCTCAGTTTTGTCTTTTCTTGAAGTATAATTTTTGTTTTGAAATTCGATTAGATTACACCTATGCATGGATAGTTATGTGTTCGGATATAAAAATCATGCAAAGAAATAGAAATACAAAAATGGTTAGCATATAAAGAGACGAATGCTCGAGATTCTGATTTAAACTATAAAGTGATTGTCAAATATGTATAAACTGTGGACAAAACAAAGTGGCTATAGCTCAATTTCTGTAAATTAGGACAACCTTATCCATAGTCACCAGCTTTTTATAGAATAGATACTTCTTTTTAATGATTATCCTTGCCTTTGCAGTGCGGACAGTCAGTTAAAAATCTAGAGGTTCTTAATTTGAATGGCTGCCAAAAGATATCTGACCTGGGAATTGAATTTATAACATACAACTGCTCGAAATTAAAGGTTTTTTCAATCTACTGGAATGTCAGGTACTTCATGCCTTTTTTGTGAATGTTTACACTGTTTTTGTACATTCAAGTAGTAGAATTAAGGGCCAAATTATTATGGACTTCAGACACAACTTTCCATTTCAGGGTCTCAGATCTTGGCATTAGGAACTTGGTGAAGAATTGCAAACTTGTGGTTGATCTGAACTTGAGTGGTTGTAAGGTATATTAAACGTGCTTGTTAGTCTTAGATGCCATATTCAATCAGTCCTTTTGTCTAAAATGATCGTCTTACATAGGGTGATTTACACTAAACCACAGAATATCACTGATGAAAGCTTGAAATTGATTGCGGAAAGTTATCAAGGGTTGCAGCTGCTGAACCTAACAAGGTATGGAGCTTTATTGCGGTCTTTAGGTTATTATAACTGGAACTAAGAAAGGAAATTGTAAGCAAATTCTGACTCAATTCTAAGGACTCAATGAGTACATTGTCCCTTTTCTCCCATTCTTATTTTGGAGATCCTTTATTAATATTAAATCACACATTTTTAGTAGCACTTCCCAAAATACTGATCTATAAGTTATCTTAGCATGTCAATCATTACATATTTAAGTCTTGCCTGAACGATAAACTCAACATGAAAGAGATAATCAGATAATGTGGTCTATGTTTCATTCCGAAAGTAAAATATTTTCTCTCGTCTCCTGATGCTGCACAATTTAATGTATGGTATCTAGATGCATCAAGCTAACAGATGGAGGTTTGCAAATGATACTGCTCAAGTGCTCTTCACTTCAGAGCTTGAATCTATATGCCCTTTCCAGGTAAAAGTAAACAATCCAAGCTTTCTCTGTCACCATTCGCCATGGATTATGATTAGAATTCAAGTTGGTCCATATCTTACTTTATATACAGTTTCACAGATGTAGCTTACAAGAAAATATCGTTTTTGATCCACCTTCGATTCCTGGATCTCTGTGGTGCTCAGGTATGCTTGTATCTGCACAAATATTCACTTAAATAATTAGCTTTGCGGTCAATTAATTTGCTTGTAATGCAAGAACTGTGACTCAAAGTTACATGTCAGAATCTGTCCGATGATGGACTGTCTTGTATAGCGAAGTGCAAGAACATGATTTCTCTCAATTTGACATGGTACGAAATTTATCACTGGCTGTTTTTTATGTTGTCATTCAGACCAAAACCAGATAATCTGCTGACACACTTGAGTGCTTGTGTGCTATATGACAGGTGTGTACGAGTCACTGATCATGGAGTGATTGCTATTGCGGAAGGCTGTAGATCTCTTGAGTTTCTGAGGTAAGTATCTGGATATTAATCTCAGCATCATGGATCAACAGCCATTCTTGAGGTTCCACTGTTATCAATCACAAGTGTCACTAACTAGCCATGTTAATGTGCAAAAAGAGTCTATTGAGTGACTAGCTATTTCACTTATGATTTGACCCTCGAGAAAAGTTCATGAAAGCTATGGTAAACACTTTCATGTCTGTGTTTAGACCTCATTTTAAATGGAATTTTTTATGTTAATCATGGGGTACAAAAGCGCATTGTCCATTATTAAGAAAATCAACCATTCTGGAACGGTAAAATGTCCGCAAGCTGTGGCTTTAGATCTATATAGTATGTAAATACATGAAAAGCCAATACTTCACGGACCAGCTATCCTATTGTGGAATTGTAAGCACTGTATAATTTTGTTGTTTGCTAGCAGAGCATGTGGCTTATTCTCCTCTGTTCCATTCCAACTTGTACTTGTTTGAAAATTGACCAAATTCAACATTTTGTTACATTGAATCTGGAGATTTCTTTTGCAGGATGAAGTCTTTTGATATTACATTGTTTTATGATTGATATTGCAGCCTGTTTGGAATAGTTGGGGTTACAGACAAGAGCTTGGAGGCACTTTCAAGCTTCTGTTCAACTACAATTACAACCCTGGATGTCAATGGTTGTATTGGCATAAAGGTACATGAGCTTCCTTCATTATGCAGGAGCTACTTGTAAAGAATTCGAAATACCATCATTCACATCTTTGCCATCAACCGAAAAGGCAGGATAGTGTGTGCCATCTGCATGCAATTTCAGATAAAAATAGTTGGTTGTATGTCAGACTGGCATTAGAGATAGACAAGTCTCGTTTTACCCAGAGATGAATTCCCCCCTTAGGCTGAATTTCCAATCTAACAGTCTGAGTATATCTCATTTGTTCTGGTAATAGTTATCAATGTTCGTACAATGTGTACATATTTTCTTGCAGAGACGAAGCCGTGATCAATTGCTTCAGCTGTTCCCGAAACTGAAGTGCTTTAAAGTCCATAGTTGATTGTCATCTACGGAAAAGAATGGTCTCTTGCTTCAGAGTGAGTATATCAACCTAGGACTTCACTATATTGAAACCAATACGGACCATAGTACTAAAATCTCTCCTGGAACTCTATCTCATGCCAAGATGGTATCACATGCCAGACAAGTTTTTTGGTCCAGTTTAAGTTGTGCATTGGGAACCTGGTAGCATACAGTTTAAGGTTATCATGGTTTAATGCGAAGTCTCTCTTTTTCCTGCTTAATATCGACTTGTTGAAGTGGCTTGATGTCAACCTAGGCCAATGACTATCTGTTTCATCAATTGCAGAACTTTTGGACCTCTGGGTCTTTCAATTCATGGTTACCATGGGGCGAAGTATCTGTTGCGACACTTTCTGATCCACCCTGTACGGTAAACTTTTGGATCAATACTTGATAACATTTTTGTATCATCAGTACGAAAACTGAATTACGGTAAAATATCTACTTTTCCACATGATTTTTAGAAGTGCCAACAGCTGAAAATAATATCTTGAAAGATCAGTTACAAAAGGGACAAGTGTACTGCTTACTTGCATTTCGTATTTTCTAAAAGAGAGGTTATTATTTGCTAAAAGAGACAAGTTTTGTGGATCTGATGGAAATTCAGGGACACAATGCAGACTGTATCTTTAGGTTTATTTGCAAATGGGAGACACATCCTTTTTTTCGCTGAAGCTAAATGATCATGAATCCTAGTAAGACATAGGAGGTGTTTCTTTCCGCAGTAAGCATACTGTGGCATCTGCATTTATGGGGCAAATGGAGATGAAATTCAAAGCAGAGCTGCCTCGAGTTTTAATACAAGGCTAGGGCCATTCAGGCCTTTAATGAGGAATGCAGAGACGAATTCCTCTTTGCTTGCAGCTTCTCTTAAACCATTGCAGTGAATTTCTCTGTGCTTGCGTTTTTCTTCACCAGTGCAGTGAGTTGGACTAACACGGCATACCGTAACATTATTAAGAGAGAGAAATTCACATTCGCACACTTTGTCATTGTTAACAATTGAAATCAAGGTTATATTTTTCCTGCACCCAGCCAAAGTACTTTACGCATCTATTCAACTAGATAACAGAAAGCAATGATTTGCAAGCTCAGAGTTGATAAGAATACATGTGCACGTATGTACTAGGATCACCGACCAATTTAAACAAGTAAGATTACTGTATTTACATAAGACTCATGTATACAGGAACCACGTGCCTGATCGCATGAAGGATGTGTCAGACATCTGGTGCAAGATGCCAGCTGCATTTTCTTTTGGTCTAGTCCTCAATTGACAGCCCCACATAAGAGAAGAAACACTTGGGAGTTTGGGATCTCCATTTTGCAATCTGGATTCTCCTGTTTAAATCCCAACTGACCTCAACGCAATCAAATAATTCTATCTTTGTACTTCACGGACATGATGGTCATCTACCATACCTTTTCCACACAAGTTAAAACCACCAAGAAGCAAAAATCGCTCCACCTACATGCAACTCAATTAGCAAGGGAGGTCCAGGACCGACCCTTAACCAAAAAAAAAAAAAGAAAAGAAAGAAATTGAACACACAGAAACTCCATCTTTTTGTGTCAGTGCTGCGCACTTATCTAGCAAGGCAATCGGTAGATGTCAATTCTAACATGCACTTGTTGCTGGAAAATGCGAAGAGCAAGATGAAAACGCTTGGCAATTTTTTTTCCAAAATCTGCTTTAAAGCAATTAGAAGGGAATACAACATGATCGCATTGCACATAAGCTATTAATCTACCTATATTTCACTTTCAAGGTGGGAATAAACTAAAGTAGCCATTATAATTTTCTATAGGACATGGCTGGCATGATACAAAGGAGCTCATATAAAGATCCCACATAGGGATATACCTAGAAAATAGACGGGGAAATTACAACCACTTCTCTGTGCTCTTTAACAGTTCCAGCTACTATTTTTGAAATTCTTCTTTGGACCAGACCTGCAGGAGACAGACAAATGTAGAAGTGACTAAGCATCCAACAATTAGAATGAGATGGTAAAGAGAGGACTCACATTGATACAACATGAATATCACCTAAATAAAACCAGAGATGCATAATAAACACAACGTCCCAGTTCTTAAAATGGAAACTTTATTTCCAAGAATACCCTTTCTCGAAGTAACAATCTAGCTCCACTAGCTCTCGTTCTTTAAGTACCATGCATGGCACATATGCGTGCATTTGTTGGAGCAAAATAATAGTTTTGGCATTTATAAAAAGTGTTGGCATGAGAAATGGTAAGAAAATATTGTTCATTTGTGCAATCGACAGAATGAATTTCATTGATATCTGGACGTTACATGTTAGCTATAATTAAATACAGAAGTAAAACACTAGCTAGCAATCTCACTTCCAGACTACAGGATCAGCAGAAATTAGATTGTGGAGCAACCTTTTCTCCAAAATAGCAAGGCGGGGAGTTGAAAGAGTTGAGAACCTAAACAAGGCTTCATGACAATGCTCAACAGAAGAGAAAAAAATTGCACACCTTTTGTCAGCGTCTAGTCCTAGGTTTGCAGCGAAATTCAGCTAGGAGTGCTATATGATCCGAAGACCATTCTGGAGAAGGAAGAGCAGTATCTTTGCGCAAGCTATCCTCATCCAAGAGCTCCAACAAAGACTCGACCGTCAAGGAGTCAGCTAGAAGGACAAGCAAATTGTGATCTTAATTAGTGTCATACAACACTCACAATGTGAAGATAATAGTCCAGCTTTAAGCTAGGTTTTCACCTTTTTCATTTCTGCTTTTAGCTATTAACACCTTTTTTCTCTTTTGGGTGTGGGTGGGGGGTTTTGGGGGGGGGGGTGGAAATAGTGTGTCAATAAAAGCAAGACATTAATTATACCTGAATAGAATATATAATCATGAGTACCAATAAAATCTCTTGTGCAGTTCGTAAATATGGGCTCATTTGTAGCAGGATCCATTCTCCTCCTCTGCTCTAGTCCAAGGCCCACCCCAACTCTTGCAAACGATGAGTAAGCACTTACCTAAAGGATAGGATGACCAAAATTATTAAGACTAGGCATATAAACACAAGTTGAGCCAACAAATGACCATACAAAAGGATTAATTCAGGTTATACCAGTGGTAGTTGATGCGTTAGTTTGGCAGCAGGGCGAAGAATTCCAAGTGGGTCAATCGCCAAGTCCGGGTGAAGCGGATCAACTTTCCCCATAGCAAGGAGGGTATGAGGAGCACTGTACATAAAACAAAAATGAAAAATATATTAATAATAATTGGCATCTAGTAGCGTAAGGAACTCTGAATGTACATAAAGATGGAACTTCAAGCATCTCAACAATAATTATATAACACAAGAGAACAGAGCTCCACCTTCCAGGTACTGAATTAAAATCACCGCACACCAACATTGGGATGTCTGCACTTGCAGCAATCTTTTCCAGTCCTTTCAATAGTGTATGCACCTGATATGGAGGAAAACAGAAGAGCAACCTCCATAAGTGATTACTGCAATAAATCATGTTAACCAGGATAACGGACTCCACGGACCTGCCAAAGCTTCACATCTTTCAACTCTTGATGCACATTTACATGTGTGTTTGCCTGTGTACAGGAGAAGAAGTAACATAATGATCAGTAGATGCTTCACCAAGTACCCAGCCAATTTTATATAAATACTGAATAATCTAAGAGCAAGACTTGCAGAAGTGTTCATTTATTCACAAGCAATAAAAGTTAGGGATAGTATGACTATATTTGAAGACAACATGGGCACGACGATTGAAACATCAGGAGAAAGGTTCACAGTTCTAGGAACAAAACAGATGAATGAATGTAAAATCAGAACTCCATCAACAGGTAAACTTGATTGTGTCAAATCGAAAGACTATGCCGCTAATGAGTAAAATCTTCTAACACAGGTTATATAAGCTCTCATTTCGACAACCAACCCAAATTTTTAGCCCATCATGCTTCCACCAGACACAGAACAAGCGTGAGAACATTTGAAGAGAAAACTTACGTGCTCACTGTTTTACCATCTTTTATTCATTGGATTGCAGAATATCTCAAGTGAAAATTACCTTGAGAACCAGCAAAAGCACGTGGCAGAACTGCAGAATCCCTGAGTGGCAGAGAGCAATTTTATCCTATCCTCAAGGGCCACCATAACTAGTCCTTAACACTTCACATTAATACAGTCTAGGGCAAGGAAACATACTTAGAGCCTATAGTCCTATACAAACATAAACTCTCTCAAAACAGTTTCCTTATGTTCATATTGAAAAAGGTTAAAGGGGCAGCTACACACATGCTGCTACTCTGATCCTTAAGTCTTCCAGCTCAATGTTTGCAAGACCAATTAAGTTCCCCTTCCCAATGAATAACGCGCAAATTCTGAATAATAATCAAGTTTTAGAACTGCGTCAGACTCCACAGAATACCTTGATATCAATTGACCTCAACTTTTATTTCTTGTTCCCCTTACATGGAAAGACTAATGGATTGGTACCAGACACCCTCCAAAAGCCTCAACAGAAAGTAAGACTTAAAGAAAAAGTGACGTGGTTCAATAGCCTCTTCTCTCCGAATACTTAGATATGGAGAAGTTGGAGGTTGCAGAAAAATAGCCAGAATCTTGTTGGCACAACTGTTAGCTGGCCTATTGAATATTAAAAACGTAATATCAGAGTTTCCAATTTGTGGTGAAAGCTTACCACGCAAACAAGCTGGCGCTTACCAGGGTTATCAATACCCTGGTTATTGAACTTGGCTTCTAGAACTATAATCAGAGCAACATTATCCTGTATGGATGAAAAGGATATTAAATGATATATGTATAAGAAATGTGAGATAAAGTGATAAATATAGTTAAAAAGCAAAACTAAATTTTATAAACACAGTACCTTGACCAACCGATTCAAAGCATTTTTCTTCTGAGCACTAGGAACCAAAGCATCAGTCAGAGATTGTGCAGCTTTATTGAATTCAACCTACAAGCATAGAAGCCAATGATTAGAAGATACCAAAGGAGCTCAGAGATGTTACATGCATCATATGGCAATTTGTTCACCTCATATTTTTTGACATGAGAAAATCTATCACGACGGAAGAAAGTTGCACAACCATCAATACAGTTGATGTTCCCACCAAAGACCTGTAAAACAGCAAAAATGCATAATACATAAATAACAGCCTGACTTCATCATCCAGATTCAGAAAATGTTTGACCAACCTCTGCTGTGTTCCTCTTAAAGAGCGCCTGATACCCATGTTTATCGAGCTCCGGTGCGAAGAATTCCTCAAAATGATCACTTTGAACCTGATGGGAGAGATACATAAGGTTAAACAAATTGGCATGACTTCATGTACATCCAAAATTGTAATGCCATTCAATAAATGCAAAATTCAAATTCTATACGCCAGTGAACTTGATTGCAAGTGATTTTGAGAAAATGGGGAAAAAAAAGAAAAAAAAGAGTCGCTCTCTAAGAAATGCCCACGGAGAAGTATTTTATTTGCCATTTATATTGACAAAGAAATTTCATTAGATCTACAAACGGAGATGCTAACATAGGGGTTCTCCTAGACCAAATACTGAAATAAAATTTAATCTCAACATCGATAGTAAAGCATTGCTAACAAATAAAGCCAAGAAATCCTCTAATGTTTAAAGCTTCTTTCAAGAAATAAGCAGAATCCAGTCTCCCAAAAGTTCTTGAAACCAAGGCTAACTTCTAAGGCTTTGAAAAAGCATAATGAAATTTCCCAAATGAGAGTGTACCTCTTGAAGACAAACAATATCTGCACGGTAGCCAACTATTTCTCGCAGTAGGTTTTGCCTGCGGTAAGTCCAAGAAAGAGCCCACGAGGGGCAATAGCTGTAAAGTTCATTTGTAGCATATGTATCGGAGAGGATGTTGTACGAGAGCACTGTGAATGTCCCTGCAGATGAAATACGACCATCCAAATCTAGATGCCCAGGCATATCAATTCCACCCACAATTATCAAGCGTCGAGGACTGGGTGATGGAGCTGGAATCACACGGGAAGTTAGTAAAGTATTTGCTGGTCCCGCAGCTAACTTTGTTTCAGCATCTACCACAACACACTCAAATTTAAGGACATGACCAATATCATCAGCTGTTGGTGTATATGTTTTATAACATCCAACCTCAAACCATGTTTCACCACCACTCCTCTGAGTAACTGTAGCAGGATATACAGCAGTAGAACCATTTGACAAATTGGGATTTGAGTGAGATGTTGACAGGCCCATATTACTACCAGTACTATTGAAGCGCCCAAAAATTTCTTCATCCTCGCTTCCATTTTCATTTACAGCACTAGCCGCACGCTCGTGAAGAACACGATGGTGTTGCCATGCATCAGAAAAACACTTTGGAGAACAATGATAACTTTTAGCAACAGGTATTTTTGCCTTAACACATCCAAGGCACTGTAATGTAGCTTGCTCAGTTGGGTGGACACTACAAACTGCAACTTTTTTGTCACTTTGTACACGATACCTGCAAGGAGACCCAATTACTTCTGTGTGAAAAACATATCCAACCAAAGATAAAGTCAATACAAAATTGCAGCTGACTCATTGACTCCTATTGCTTCAAGTCCAACAAGCAGACAGATTAACATGAAAGAAAAACGACAATCCAAAAACTAACAGCAGCAAGACAAGCCAACGACTAACAAGAAACAACTTGCATAAAAAAGGAATGAGAAGCAAAAGCAAAGTACAAGCTAGGGGAACCTTTTAAAACAATTCCAAAACAGCAGCCATTTAAGAACAGTATTTTAAAACAGTTTTTAATGATTCCAGCAAACAACCAAACCATAAATCATATTTACCACTTTTCAACTTTTCATAAAGCTTCTGCAGATTAAGATTACTCAGTAATGACTGTCCTTCACCTTTGCAAATGGTGCTCAACAGTAAAGACCGATGACAAAAAAATGCAAACTACTTGCAAAATATAGAGATTTATTATCCGCCTTTCTTCAAACAATTTGCAATCTACGGACGAAAATTGAAAGAACTTCAGAAAACAAGCTCCCCAAACTCAATTTACACATCCCGTTGACTTTATAGCCACAAATGCATGAGCACAATAGAGTTCATCACTATTACCACAATCTGGAAAGAAGCAAAAAAAAAAAAAGATGGAAAAATGACATGAAAAAGTGATGCTTAGAAAAAGTCACCATTTATATCTCAAGAAATGCCCGTCAATGGGGTTTAACTCAGTAACATCATCGGTTATCACAGACTTATCAGCGCGCTTCAAAAGCACATATGGCGTCAACTCGCATCCTACAATCGGTATATCGGACGGCAGGTGCACCCGCAGCACAGTCAGCATTTTACCCTAAGCTCAGGAGAATTCAACGCCTCACTCTCTTCTTCCAACGTCACTTGGAACCCTAAAACAAAGAAAATTGAATATTCAAGCACCAACTCTCGGCGGACTTGTGGCGGATCCGCCATCACCTATGCACAGCGCCAATCGCCAGCCTTGCGCTCTCAAAACCCCAATTAAAATGGCAAAAAATGGAGATCAATTCATACAAAGGAAAAATGATAGAAACTCGAAAAAATGGCGATCTTGGGGGAATAAAATAGGAATTGAGGAAAAAATGATGATTCAAAGGGAATAGAGAGAGTGGGGAGTAAGGAATTGAGGTTGCATGTGAATGTAGAGAGGAGGAATTTAAGAGAGAGGGAAAGTAAGTGCGGAGGAATGGATTGATTGCAAGAGTTTTTAGGGTTTTACAGCAGAGGAAGAAAGGAAATAAGAGAGCCTGAAAAAATGTCTTTATTTCCAACACCTATTATTATTATTATTATTAATAATAATAAGAGCAGAGAAATGTGTGTGTGTTTGTGTCTGCCTTTTCGCTTTTGTGTATTTTTTTAAAAAATAAAAAAAAAATCTATTTATCATTCATGCACACACATACACATACACATACACACACCTGTTCCAATATTTATTAATTATTAATACATAACTTTTAAGTTTTATATATGGAATTACAGATCAGAAATGGATGGTATTGGTATATTATATGTACTTGTTTATTATTCTGAAAACAAATTTTTTTTCTTTTTTTCTATTTGTAGTTTGAGTTTTTCATGCAATATCAAGGTTATAGCCTTTTGATCCATAATTTTACAATAAAAATATAATGATTTATCATTTGAGAGTATGCAATTTAAAGAGCCGTATATGTATATACATTGAGAAAACAAACAACATATATTACTTACTACAATAAAAGTAATTACAATATATTTATTTTCTTTAAATAATTTCAAAAAAGTCGAAGGTCGTGCATTGGATATATGAAATATAATAGTTGTTGAGGGTGTGCATATGGTATAATATATATATATATGATGATTGACTCGAGTAGAAACAATAATAATAATGAGTGAGTCATAAATATATGGCTTTAATTCACCCCTGTAGTATTGTAAATAAGTAAATTACCTCTTATGAAAAAATATAGCAATTTACTTCCTTGTAAGATAAATCGCTTCATTTTAAAAAATAAAAGAAGGCAAAAAGCATATTAAAAAATACAATGGATAAATTGCTAATTTTTTTTCATATAAAGTAATTACATATTTACATTATTGTAGGGGCGTAAATTGCATTTTTTCCTAAATATATATTAAGAAGGAGGACGTTGGTTTTATACAGTTCCAGGTCTTTCCAGTTCCGGCCTTCATTGCCAGGTCCTATATGAAATGCAGGAGGACTCGAGTAAGGAGGTATTTTCATCTACTGATTATTAACCATTGCTTTGTTCTGTCAAATACAAAAATGAAGCACCAGCAGCAGCAGCAGCAGCCTGTTTCTTCATTTATTACAATCTAAACCACACCCCACACCACAACTACCCCTCCTGCAATTTCTAACATTATGATTCTTGGGAAGTTAGAGTCCAAACCAGAATTGAAAAATCAACACTCACTCTCAAGTATTGAAGTTCTTGAGAACAAATAATAAAACTAAAGTAATTCCAACCATGAGATATCCAGTGTTTAGGCATACGTAAAATATGATACAAAATTAAAGTTCAATTTCAGAACAAACTCCACCGGTTAGAAGAGAAAAGGCAATATTCGCATCAAGAGCTGTGAACGTCAAAAAAGAATGGCACTTTTGAACATGTCGATACAACGATACGCATAGGCGCAGCAGCTAGTGATGGAAATTCCATCACTTCATTTATACATGAACTCAAATGATCAATGCCAAATCAAGAGAAGAACCATTTATTTGGGAGGCTCATGGCAGTAGTATGTGCAGATGCAGTGGTTCCAGCTGCATCTTCCCTGCCCCCCTGGCTTCGCAGAGCATTTTTGCATGCATTTGTAGGTATCGCATTTGCCTGAATTGCTTCTTTCAAGGCACCTATGCTCCGGAATCCATACTGCAACCGCGTCATTCAGACCTGCAGCTGCAGCGAATCAACGGACAAAGACTTTATTATCAAGAATCTGTCGTTGAACTAAAGCTTAAGTGTCACTGATGCAGTAATTAACAAATACGAACGTCTACGATGCTGAGAAAATTAGAACATATGTAATGAATAAACAACCAAACCATGTTGTAGAATGAGGCGACCTGAGAAGACGATGAGAGCAATGAAGAAGACAATGGTGGCAGGCAAAATTTTCATTCTGAACAGAAATGGGAGTCCACAGCACTGACTCCAAACCCAAGTATTCTCTTCAAAAGCATAAGCTTAAAGAAAAGCCACCACTGTTGCCCCAATATATAACAAAAGCAAGAAAATTTGTTACTTGTACAAAAAGATATTGCCTATGGTACGCAATATATGTTTTTACTAGCAACTGAAGGATGAGTAATAGATTTGTTTTTTGACCAAAATGATTAGGTGGAAGCTGAGTTAAATGAAAACTGTGTTGTATAAGTATGACGGAGGAACTCACTTATCAAACACTTAACTAGTTCTTTACTTTGAGCACAAGTTCTTTTCTTTCTGCCCACTCCTAATGCCAGCAGCCAGCAGGCAAGAGGGATGCCCTAATCTTCGTTTGGTTTATAATCCTATATATAGGTATACGTTTAACATGTTTCATGATTCTTGTTCTGCGTTTGCTCATCCAAATACGTGAAAAAAATTCAGTTTACCCATTGGCTGTTGATTTGTCGTTTAAGTTTAAGACCTGCATTGGCTGTTGATTTGTCGTTTAAGTTTAAGACCTGCGTATCATCTGCTAATTTTTCACAATCCTGATTTCCTGAAGAACAAATAAATACAAAGTGCATGTTGATATGTGAAAAATTGATCTTCACATACAATGTAGTTCTTCCTGTATTCCAAAATAAACCATAGAGGAACTGAAAAACCATGAGAAGATATCTCACATTCTGAGGCATGACCATCAAATTAAGATAGACAAAAGAATGAAACAAAATCTTGGTGTAGCCATCTTATGCTTAAGCTCATGATAATGAACTCATTTTCCACACACGGAAAAATGGAGCTTTCTAATTCAAGCCTTGAAATCTCATTTAATGGAAATCTAAACAACCCCATTAAGTCTCAATCTGATACGGTATGTTCCCTGTCAATGAAAGCTCCTTCAGTAAAGGATAACGCCAAATGCTAGCTTTGATCAGATCATATATCATTCTGCCCCAAAATTGGTCTAAATTATCAATTGCAAACTCCTTTGTCCATTACAAAAGTAAAGCAAGAGAGAGAGAGAGAAAGTTTGACGCAACAATTTCCAGCAATAAAGCCAAAAGAACAGAGAAATCCTAGCCGCCACCAGGATCTTAGTAACCACCCTTAAGATCATTGACCACATCGTATGGGATTGGAGTGACAGTTTCTAGAGTGGCACCCTCAACCATGAAACCAGGTTTGGGCCCTTCTGGCTGCCTCTTCGTGCTAATAATTTTACCTTGTGCCTTAGCTTCAGCCTTCAACTGATCATTCTTTTTTATCCTCTCAAGGATCTCCTCATGGCATCTTGATGGCTGAACATGTTCCACGCGAACGTGTATTCTCTTCTTGATGATTCTGTTGCCGACCTGAGTACATGAACACACATTAACACCTTTAATTTATTTTCCTTAGGTGGGTCAAGCAAGAGGAGAAAACATCAAACAAATAAACAACAAACAAATGGAGAAGGTAGAGAAGTTAACACATAGTACAGAATGGGAAATGCTGACAAACTGAAAATCAAGTGACTGCAGATCTCAATCTCATCTGTGTTTTACAACTTAACTAAAAGACTAACAAGCCAGAAATAAACAAAGGTAATGATAGAACGAGCAGCTTAACAAAAAGCCTCTTTTTTCAATTGCTGTAAATGCTTCCAAGATAGGGATAGATACAAGGCTTGGAAATATTATCCAATGGCAAGGTAGAACCATGTTCAATGTTCCAAACAGCTGTCATATGATGTTTAAGCCAATGTTCACTCACAGGTATTCATGAAATCAAATGTGCAAGATAATTCAGAATTTAATTGAAAAGTCTCAAAACAAATGACAAATAGCTCTTCAGAACCATAAAAAGAGCTTCATTTTGTCCAACACTTCCACAATACTTTAGCAAAGTAATATCAATACCAAATGTTCAATTCTCAATGTCCATGAAAAAGAACAAAAACTTCAAAAGGTAGAATGATCAAAAGGAATAAAAAATACCAAAAAAAACACTTAGATCAAAAGTTGAAAGAATATAGTCTCAGACATCCAAGGAAGGATAAAAGCAGCAGAAGCTCTCAAGCCTGGCGAAGGCGAAAGCTCTCAGGCGGCCACTGCGAATGTATTGAGAAACAAGCCTTAGAACTCGTCATCACAGACATCCAAAATTAGAAATCCCACAAAATCCAAACAATACAAGCTTAACGATAACCATAAGCACAATTACATTCCGGTCCTGGTGAAACATTAGCTGTTACAAAGAATTCAACCACGGAACTACACTTGAATATAAGATTACCCGGGACAAAAGGGAATCAAAAGATGAAAGAAATGCCAACTAATTGCCATGATAATTTCTTAATGTTTCAATACCAAGTAATTCTTATATAGTTGACTACCGTTAAAAGAAGAAAACGAAGTAGTATAAAATTATTACAAATAGCTCTAGTTATTTATACTTGACCACATATTGGATCGCATGGAGGTTGTCCTTCGCATTTTCAATCAAGTTAGAGGAAACCGCTCCCAAAGTTGGAAGTTACAAAAACACGCACAAATAATTCAGATAAAACACCACGTAACTAAAATCAAACTACTTACATGAACACATTAATAAAGCGGAATATCAAATAAATCTCATCAGTTCCAGCCAGAAAATACAGCTCTCAACACCGCACAAAGAAATTTAGTGAAAATGTAGATAGACAGCGACCAAGCTTAGACGATTTCTACCTGCTTGTTGACTTCAACGCCGATGGCACGCTTGGTTACATTCCAGACCCGACCCGTACGACCATGGTAGAATTTGTGGGGCATGCCCTTATGGATGGACCCGTTAACTTTGACATCAACGTAATCTCCGATTTTGAAGATCCGAAGGTAGGTCGAAAGATGGGTCGGACCCTTCTTCCTGAACGGCCTGGCGAAGAGATCCCTAGTCCGCGCCCTCTGACCGTGTCCCGCCGGCATCTTTTGGTGTCGTGATGAAGCGTGTGAAGAAAGCCCAGGGTGGAGGGAAACTGATCAAAGGCAGGAGAGAATAATTATATATAGGGGAATTAGGGTTTTAGGAGAAGAATGGGCCGTAATGTAGAGGAGCTGGACTTGCTGGATGGATAGCTGAGGCTTGAGGGAGATGAATATAACTGCATCACTGGGCTTCATTTGGCAACCAGGCCCACTAATATTTTCCTCTTTCACTAATTAATTACAATTTGGTATATATCCTATATTCCTATGGTGCATATATAATTATATTTACACTCTTAATTCATGATTTACTTATATAAATTATTTTTTTTAAATAATTATACATACATTTACCAAAAAAGTTAATATTATTATACAGTTTCTACTCTATTTTTTAGAAAATTATACATACACTACAAAAAAAGTTAATATCATTACACAATTATAGTTATTAAAGATGCACGGCGTGCCACAGCGCAAAGGTGCCCTAGATCCATGGCATTTTTAAAAGTACAAAGCCAATTTGCATAAAAAAAAATTATATATTCATATATTAATATATGTTTAAACTGTACACTAACAATTTAAGATAAATATTAAAAATTATATTAATTATTATATCATAAAATAAATGTGCAAAACAACTACTAAGGGGTTTTCTTTTCTTTTATGCTCTTTTACATGATTATGTGATTTTTTTAAAAATAAAGTTAAAAGGTTTAAAAAAATCCTACATTTTTCTAGTACTTTCTTTTAAATATTTATTCTCTTTTTTTTTTTGTCTATTTTTTTTTCCCTCCTTGTGTGAAACCCTAATTCTCTTCATTTTTTGAAACCCTACCGAAACCCTAGCGTAACGCAGTCTTCACACACATACCCCCTCCTCTACCACTACTATGTTTGTAAAAATTGGATTTTGCCTAATTTTCTTCTGACGCTTGCAGAAGGCGCGCCTTTCCGTTGCCATGGCAAAGTCCAGCGCCTTATGCCATGGCGCGCCATTAATAATTATGTACACAAGTATTTATATACAAAAAGTATAAATGGTTTGGATAGGCAAACCATAGATCAAGAAGTATAAATGTAATTATCCCTCACATATGCCACATGTATAATGTGAATTTTATAAATGTAAGTTGTATATATAAATTACAATATAAAATAAATATTGTTTCAAAATAAAAAAAAAAAAAAAATCTGGTTGAATTGATTCTCCTATAATCACCTTTATTACTTGGTCAAAAGCTTAAAAGCAGCAACACGTTTTGAATCTGGCGTTCACTTTTGTCCTTCTCTGATCAGGGCTTGCACTAATTACTATTACTATTATATTTATATTTTACGATAAATTACAATCAATTTTTTAAAAATTCGACATAATTATAAATATTTTTAAAAATAAAAATACTCTCCTTAATTTTAATTTTCATACAACAACAAGCCTATTAAATTAGGGTTTCATTTAATTTTCATAGTGGACGGTCCATAATGCACTATAATTTTTATATACTTTTATAAAATACTAACAAGTATTCTGAATAAATTATTTACTTTATTCACCAGCAATATCACAAATGAATAAATTACACTAAACTCATTATGAAGATGATTAAGGTAAGAGAGTCACAGTCAAATTCATTTTTTCAACTGATCAAAAAGAAATCTATAAATTGATAATAAATACTAATCAAATATAATAAGGAAAAACATTTTGACCTCCGCCCCCTTCAAAGCTGAATTTATTAAAACTATACTATATTATACATATAATTGGGATTGCAAGCAGACAAAATTTAGTAGGTATACCCTCATATTTGGTAGCTCTAAATTACGTGCCACAAACCTTTTTTTTTTTTTTTTTTTTGAATTTTTTTATTGTGTTAATAATCAAATAAATTCAAATTTTACCAACTCCAATTTTTTTATACATATAATTATACCCACTTCACTTTCCAAAGAAATGTCTGATCATCCCCCATCCAAAAACTTTATAATTAATTTGAATTAAATCTAATTTGAATAAAAGAAAAAAAAAAAATAAAAATTGTGCGGAAACAGTAACCTCCCAAACAGTCCCCATGTCTTCACTATATATTTACACCCCTACATTTGCATCTTACAATGAGAATGGCCAATAGCGCTTTCCTTCAAATCACGTTTCTTCTCATCCTCTTTTCAAATTTCTTCCACACACATTCCCAACAGTTTTCAAGACGGCTTTCCAAAAATGAATTGGGCCTCAAGCATGAGAAGCTCTCCCACCTCCATTTCTACTTCCACGACATAGTCGGCGGCCGCCAACCCACCGCCGTGCGCGTGGCGGAAGCCGCCGTGACCAACTCCTCCGCCACGGGCTTCGGCCTGGTGGTGATGATAGACGACCCTCTCACTCTGGGCCCCAATTTAAGCTCCAAGATTGTGGGGAGAGCTCAAGGAATCTACGGTTCGGCGGATTTGACCAACCTGGGGCTTTTGATGGTCTTGAACTTCGCCTTCACTGAGGGGAAGTTCAACGGCAGCACGCTGAGCGTGTTGGGGAGGAATGCGGTGTTCTCGGCGGTGAGGGAGCTGCCGATCGTGGGGGGGAGCGGCGTTTTCCGGTTTGCTAAGGGGTATGCAGAGGCCAGGACTCATGAGTTGAACATGAAGACAGGGGATGCTATTGTTGAGTACAATGTGTATGTCTTCCATTATTGAGATCTATGTATTCTATTCTGCAATAATAATAATAATCATAATTTATTATTAGCATTTAATTTGTTGGAGGGATTATTTCTCCATTTTCTACCAATGTCATTATTATAAATAAAATTATAATAATTAATATAAAATATAATAAATACTTATATAAACTAAAAAATACTCACACGTTCAATAAATTTAAATTCACAATTTCAAACTCATTTATGATACGTCACGTTTAAGCCTTCAGTGTCATCTTTGTTTGTTGTGTTAACTTTGGAAATGATTGCATAAATATAGTAGTGGTTTATTTCATGATTGTGGGGGACCAAGATAGGTAAGTGGGACACTGAATTAAATTCAAAATCGCACCACGTCCCATTCAAATTCGAGTATATTATTTTTAGCATATTGAGCGAATAACGAACAATTTTAATTCATTATTCATAAGTTAATTCTTTCAGATTGTATTTAAATCGAAGAATTTGGATGTAGGAAATAGTTTAGAGCAAATATTTTAAATGGTTATTTTACAAATAGTAATTTAAAACTAAAATGAAATATTTTCAGAGTTGGGAACGGAAAAGAAGCGAGTGATGGGACGACAAACTGGTGTACTTCATGGGCCTTGTTGAGCCCATATCCTAGGTGTAATAAATAAATGTAATGGGTCCAAGGAGAAGCCCAGGCCCATATTGGATACCCCAGGCCGAGAGGCGGGCTTGCTGAAGAGACTGAATAGATAATACCGCTTCGGGCTATTATTGGCTTTGAGTATGTTTATTTATTTAAGGGTGTATTAATTGTATATGGGATATATTCAAATTACTACCTTCTTTAAATATTGAAAAATGGCAAAACAAATCTTTTCAAAAAAAAAAAAAAAAAAAAAAAAAGATAAAAAGGATTTTCAATCTTTTAACAAAAAAGCATATTACTCCCTTCACACTCGACAGTATAGTTCACTCGTTTATTTTGTAATTGATTTAGCTATTTTAGTCTGTAATTGATCTTAATTATTAAATAAATTGCGCATATTTTCATAAAAGCATGTGATATAGCTATTCCATCTTTTGTTGCTCTGAATGTGGATATAGCTATTCCACTTGATTCATTGCTTTTCCCTCTAAAAGTTACAATGAAGGCAATCTCATCTTTTTTTGTTGTTGCTAGACTTCATTCAACAAACCTTCAAGTTCCTCGAGCACTGTAAATTGAAATTGTTTCCTAGAGGGAAAATATATGTGTATCCATCAGTCCAATTAGACCTAATTACGGTTTGGAGAAGTAGAAAAATTAAGTCCAGATGACAATCATCACGTGACTCTGTATGTATATACACACAACAATTTTCCAGAAGCATGAATTTATTCAATTTATTGCTGAACGGAGAAAAGCTCATGCACAACACACAATTACTCACCTTTACAATCATGATTATGCAATTGTTGTGCTATGATGTTTGCTGCTTTGAATGGGCTGGTCGGGAATTGGCGAGATACTTAGTGCAGTTCATGGTTTCAATACAGGTTCAACATTTTATTCCTTCCCTTCCTCATCAAAGTGTATTGCATGGCTATTGTCTAATCATGTTGACCTCTAATTATGTAAATTTTCCAGGAATTCCTTATGTCCAAAACTATGAAGGGCCAGAAATGGCTTCCTTTTCTTGTTGGGGTATGATCATCTTATTTGCTGTTTTCTTCTTGAACTCATGTCTACTTCCATGTAATCTATACTGACATGTTTAGGTTTTGTTTGTGTTCATGTTTCTTAATCTTTCGCCCTTTTTCGTTTGGCAGCTTCCTCCCCTTCTAATGCTTTATGCGGCAAGTGCAGCTCTTGGAAGTATGCATGATCAGGGACTCAGATTATTTGAGATTTATATATATGGGAAAATATATATTTTGGGATTCAAGCATCAAATACAGCCAGGCTATATTGCAAATGCTCAATGCATAACATGTACTGAGTTCTAAAACAAACTTCAAATATATGGACGACAATTTGGAAAGGAAACTGGAGGAACCTGATTCTGGAGCATTTATATTGAATTTTAGCGACCAAAATTTCTCAATCAATGTTTGGGAGAATTGACTGACTGAGATGGGGTGATGTGAATTTGGTAGTTCCTGCTATTCTTGTTTTGATGCTATCTTGGATCTAGTAGAACCCTCCTATTTCTCTTCCCTGAATCACTCACATGATTAATGAGGTCATGATGTTGCACCAAGCACCTGGGATTTATATATCTTTTGAAATAACAAGAACAACTTACTTATAAACCTTTGATCTTATTTTCTGCGTCCTGTGTGCATTACTGTATACAATCTTTTATATGCTTGATTGCTCAATTCTTTTCCTGTTTAAAATTGCTATACATCTGTTTCTCTTTTGTGCTTATGATAGCTCTTGTATTAGCATGTCTCAGTCTTAATTCCATTGCCTCTTAGTTTTTTTGTTAACTACGGTAGAACAATCAAACCATATTTTCTTTTCCCAAAAAGACTTGAACTTTTACAGAGTAAGCTGGTCGACCTTTCTATTCTATGAGTAGGAGTTAATGAGCTGTTGGAGTTGATGAGTTAATTCCTTATAATAATATCTGAGGCATTTTTGGGGGTGTAGCTGCTCTTTGACACCCCTCTTTTATCAGATTGACCTGATGACACCTTAATTTACAGGCTATGCACTTCCATAGTTCACTCAACTCATTGTGACATCATATATGCTGCTTCGAGTGCATCTCATTATGGCGTTCAATTGCTCACTAGACACAATGAAGATGACCATGTTTCCAGAATTTCATGCAAGGAGCTTAGGTGATCTCGTGCAGGTGGCCAAAATCATATTAACTCTACTCTACCTCTTTCAGTTTTGTAATTAACTCTAACTATAACCAATGCGTAACTCTAGAGTATCTTTACTTTTGTCTTAATTTAAGAATCTATATGTACTTCCCTTAAATGCTTGACAGAACATTTTTAGAGGCATATGACTGCATACTGTTACTGGCAGTTTTACCAAAAAAAAAAAAAATCACTCTTTAAATGTTGGGATGAATTGCTTACTGAGATTTGAAGTGCTTATTAATACTCAGCCCGTTTAAACTCGGCCTTCTTTTATGCAGGATGCATGATGATAATTATATAACTTGAATTAGCATATTACTCTTATTAAAGCACTGTTTCATACTATCGGGTAGTGCAGTTAAGTTCGCTGGTGTGTTTCGTTATCATTAGTTATGAGCAATGCAAGCAAATAGTAATTTTATCAATCAGGTCTAGTTAGAAAATTGGTTTAAGATTTTACTTGTGATCTGTCTGGAGGGTGAGTTGATTACTCTGGTTTTCTTTCTCTCATTTCTCAACACATATTTACTCCTCCATCCCAACCCGAAAAGATTAAGAAGCAGCAGATAAGCAATCATGTTGTTTTACCCCTGGTATCTTGAACCTGAGAACATGATATAAATAATCCTGGTAGGTAAAGAAACTATTAATTTGTTTAGCAGTTCTCTGTCATAAATTATCCAGTAAAGTACCGGGGATGTGTTTAATTGTTGTTATTTGGGACAAAACAAACAATATAGACCTTTGTTTTTAATAAAGAGGTAGAGTTGCTGTAATTCTACTAATTATCGGTATCAGCTACTTGCATAATGCTTAAATGGTTGAATCCAAGCCAGAGTGCAAGTATTATTGACTGAAATGTTTGAATCAGCTTATCACTCTCCTACAATTACTTGAAGTTATGTCCCTTTCTGAAATGTATAACTTGAGGTATATCTTTCTGCTGTTATGCTGGGATCCAATATAGAGAAAAGAAGATGCGTGTTGATAAAAAATGGTAATTTAATTAATAGACATTGCTTTTTCACTGAGAATTATGAATGGCAGGAAAAGTAGTAAGAGCGCACGTTAGCCTGGAAACACTGTTCAAACTGTCAACCTCCTCTGCAAGCTTTATGGGGCAGTGGGCCGATGTTACTTAAATTCCACTGGTCTGTGTTTGAGGCATTGTGGTCCTAAGTTCCATAGTGCATGTACTCTTCATATGTCTTTGTTCTGCTCTTTATTTGTCAACTTTTCTGTACATGTGTTTCTGTAGGTTTGCTGTGTCCTCACCAGAGTATTAATTCGTGGGCCTTCAGATAGTTGGAGTGGTGTTACCACTATGACAGTATTTCGGTAAACCTTCTCCTATCTATTCCTATATATATCGTGCTTTACTTTTTGGGTTTTTTTCTGAGTGGGGCAAAAAAGTTGTTCCATAAATGCACTTCTTATTTAAATTTATGAAGCTCTTGTTTCTTTCCTTTTTGTAAATGGGGTATCATGAAATGCCCTTTTCTTTATGCAGTCGGAGAGAGCATGGTGAGAAAATTTAAAGGATTGGTCCCCAAGTGAGCATATTTACTATTTAGGGCTGTAGCTAAAATGTCATTAATCACATGCATTTATTGTAATGAAGCATCACATATATATCTTCAGTATTATGATGGTTCATGAAAGAGCAACCGATATTTCAACCTTATAGTTGCCTGTTGATGCCATCTACAACAACAAGTTGCTTTCTAACCTCAATAATGCTATTTATTTTAAATTCCCTCATATAGTAGTTTGTGAGGCACCGAATTTATATGGGTATAGAGTATATACGTGAGTGAAAATCGTGCTTTCCTGGTTTGTTTGGGTCTTTTAACATATATAAGATGCTCAAAGTTTGGCATATTACGTTGTTGGAACTTCAAGGTTGCATATGCTCACAAAATATCATGTAACTGTCATTATGCAGACGCGACTAGGTCCATGGGTATGTGTTGTTAGAAAACTAAAGCACCCTTTGTGCTTTGCCCCATGATTATTTTTTCTGCACAACAAAGTGACACGGGGTACCAAAATAAGTGATAATCTAGAAGTCCTCGGCGTTTTACCCTTTCCCGAAAGTCGACTTCAAGAGTACAAAATTAAATGCTGTGTGATCTCTAACGACAGAACCATTTAAAGATCTTAACGCGTAATATTTAAAAAGACTTGGTGCTGTACTCTTTTTGAAAGAGTCCATCTTTGGGGTATGCAAATATTAGATAATTTCAAGGTTATGACCCTATGATGATGATATCTACATTTTGAAACGTGAAATTAAGGGCCCCAAAGACTCCTAACATGAAACACCAAAGTGCTCGAATTAAGTGGACTCAAAACTGCCACCTTTCTTAGATTAACCTCGACCTTTAGCTACAGGTTTCTACCCAAATCTTCAACTAGATATGCTCTTCTTTCGTCACATAAAGTTCGATAGCTACAATCCATGCAAATAACAAAAGATCTACATAAGCTCCATGTGTGTGGGCGACTCCCAATTAAAGGTGATGACGACCCACATGGACAAAACTAGTGAAGAATGTTCATTCATTCTTCCTTCAAATTTACTTGCCATTGGAAATATCGCTTCTTTATCTAATCATTCGACATACCCGATATGAGATCCTAAGTCATAATAATATATAGCTGTTCAAGTTTTGATGGAAATTTCTTGTAAGATTAATTGAGAATCTGATGATGAATTTGTATGCATTAGTGCAATGGGTAAAGTACGTGTGATATTGTCAAATAATTAAGAAACAGAATTGTTATTCCTCAATTTTCCTCATATATCGATCACGAAATAGCAATGAATAATCTCTATCTTTGCCCCTGTAGAGGAAATGGTTCGTGGATAATCAGTCAGAGATGTAAATCCAAACTCACATGATCATGCATGTCAGCCTTCGTCTCGTACCCGAACCTGAACTGGTGAGAACCAGGGCTACTACTGATTGATGATAATGGCTTCATCACCTCATCCTTGGAGTTAAACAATGGGATTTGCTGATGCATGGGCAACGGGGGGTCGCGATTGTACACCATCGACGGACTATGAGCATCTGGGATTCGCCACAAAGCCAAGGGGCTCCCGTTGATTGGCTGTGTCTGGTGAGCATTGTAAGAGCCATGGCTTCCGTAGGAGCTGCTTCTGCTGTTCCAAGAATGATAAGCCATAGGAACCGTCGGAGCCGAGCCGAGCCTGCTGTAGTTCATTAGGCCATAAACATGTGCATGATCGACCAAACCACCATGCGCCATCACCGACTGCAAATGAGCTCGTTTCGCTTGTTGTCGTTCCCTCTTGTGCGCGTTTTGATGGCCTCCAAGTGCTTGAGAAGTAGGGAAGTTTCTGCAGCAGTAATGGCATTCGAACTTCCTGCTGCTGATCTCTGTGTTATCACCACTGATTTCCTTATTCACTTCTCCTTCTCGAGCAATCTTGTTCTCATCAGTGGAGTCTGAGTCGTCGTCTATGGTGGTTTTGTTGTAACCACCAAATTCTTTGCCGAAAAGCCTGATGGCTCCTCCGGCGCCCTTTTCTTTAGGCAGTGGGGGCGCAGGGCGGATAAAGGGCAGCTGAGAGAAGGACTCAACGTTCATGAAGTCCTGAGTCTCTCTCTCAGTCCTGTCCATGGATAATTGTTCCTCTTATTTGTGTTGAAGAGAAAGAGGGAGGTAGAATTGTGCAGGAGATGTGAAAGAGGAGAAGATTGATTTGTTGTTTGAGAGAGAGGGGGGTTGGGGGGTGGGGTGGGACCTGAAATGGAGTGGTTCAGATATCCATGGTGGGTTAATATTGGAGCTAAACTCTAAATTCTTTTGATGAATGAGGGCAGATAAGGTCCCCAGTTGTGATGTGTATAGGTGAATATATGGATCCTTTCTGGCCTGTTTTCCTCCACTTCCACAGACTAGTATTTGTGATTGGAAAAGGAGAGAAATGACTGTGTCTAATTGCATGTCATAAGAATGATGAATAAAGCCATCAAGACCATGAGCATTGCCCACTTCCCAGAATCAGAAGAATTAATCTTAATAAGTATTGATGCATGAGTTGGGTTTAAGTTTAAGCATCTTCAAACAGTGAAAGGGGTTGCACAAGTACTTGTCGGAAGAGTGAGGACCATATAAATATATATGTAAATTTGAAGACCAGTACTGGCTAGCTACTTGTTGCTTCTTCTTAATAGCAACGTGGCTGTTTATATATGCAGGCTGCATCTGCTACTACCCATCCCATCCATTCTCCCTATGTGGTCCATTCAAACTCACCATATATATACATGTTTAATCATCATCATCATCAACTCTCTCTCTATGTGAGAAACCATATACTTATTTTGTATTTTACCTCTCTGTTTGTCATATGTACGGTTACATAAATGTTCTCCTTAATTGCTCACCTATATGTATATATATATATGCATGAGAACAGTAAAATATTGGACCATGATGTTTTTTTGCCCTAAACAATTGTTGGTAGTGTTGGGGCATCTCTCTCATCAATCTTTATTTAGAAATATTGAGTTGCATGGATGTTCATGTTCCTCATTATACTCTTACGTGGGATTTTCCTCAAGCTAGTTGTAAATATTAATTACTGATGTTACATATTAATCATGGTAATGAAAACTGAGTATGCGCCAACCAAACAAACCGTCTTATTACATGATATAGGTGGTAACTAGCAACCTTATATTCTGCAACTACTATATACAAAAACTACTCATGTACAGTACATTGTACAGCATCATCAGACTAGTTGAGAGATGGGATTTATCAAAAAGTTGCTCAATGTCATCTTCACTAGGAACATTTTTGTCAACATTTTACAGCTTTTCTTATCTTTCTCTGCAGCACCTTTCATTACCACCCAACTCCAACCACTTGATCACCTAAACTTCATATATACTTGTCACTTATTCTTCTTCTTCAACTACTTTTCTTCCCCACCCAAATTAAACCCCTCTCATGAAAAAAATAAATAAATTTAATTTAATTAACTGCATGCTGTAAACCGTTCTTACATGACGATGATGATGATTGTAGGTACCTTTTTGAAGATATGTCACCATCCTCTTTTTCTTTCCTTGTTCATGGGATTTTACAATATATATTTTGTAATTAGTTCTTAGGTTGTTAATGGAAGTAGTACTACTCATGATTTTAATACTGAACTTGTGGAGGGGTCCATCCAAACATGTCCTCGAGAAATCCACATCTCCCATCTCTCACAACAACAACCCTTCATTCATGCAAACCCCTTCTTTGCCATTAAAGTTGCTATCACTGCAGGCTACGCTGCTGGGATGGGGACCAGTTATGTTTGTATGCATACATATATCTTAATTATATATGTATTCATACAACCTTAATCTTGTACATGAAAATTTTGTGTTGAGTGCTAGTTATAGCAAATACTGTGTTGAGTACTGATCGCCATTCAGACATTAGCTTCAGATTTTCCACTTATATAACTTCAACTCACGTGCGCTACAATTCAATACTACTACAGTTTCAACGACTTCTATGAATAAAGGCATACAATATTCATATTTTGTCGGTTCCAGATTTAAACGTACTCCTAGTTAATTGTCTTACATGCAAACATTAATAACCATAAATCTACACTGACAATATATAGTGTTATAACGCTAAATTGCATTTACTATCCAGTATGTTATGGGATAAAATTTTGAAGGATTATAATTATAGTGGTACTAATTAAGTACTCATAATTCATTAATTTGTGCAATTTTAAGACTTCGATCACCGAGCTTCTCTGACTCACTGGAAGATGCCGATGTAGATGAAATTAGGAGTTTTTAAATTGTGATTTTTCCAATCAAACATTCAATTATCACCCCTTGCCACGTAACTAAATCGCATTTTATGTCATAAGGGTGTGTAATTTTTTATTAATCGACCGAATAGAAAATTCTATATTTATCGAATACCGAACCAAAAATTTGGTTAGGTATTTGGTTATTTTGTTAAAAAATATTTTAGTATTCTGTTCGATTTCGATTTTTTGTGCAATGTAACCAAATCGAACTTGATATGACAAAAAATGTTTAGCACAATTCACGGCCTTCGTACAAAAACCCAACACAAACCAAAATAGCCCAACAAAGTAGGAAGCCCAAAGACGCCCCCAAGAGCTCCCACTCAACTAGGGCCCAAGAAGGTCGATCCAAGGGGTAGGGGGGCCAATGCTACCCTCTTCGTCAGAAGGACACTCGCCCAGGTGATGTTAGATTATTATAGCAAAGATGATGAGGAAACACATGTGGAATACAAGAAGGACACGACAAGGTTTCACACGTGGCCAGCCACCACTGGGAAATCAGGATATGGCCAGCAGGACTTCTGTCCCGCCTTGATCTCCCTAGCTAGGTCGGACTCTTTTGGACCTCTCCAACTAACACCGGATTCTAAGGAGGTTTATCCACAACAACTGCTTCCTGACTCCCTTGGGGACAAGATTCCCCACTCGTTGGGGGATTCCAACTATAAAAGCAGGCTTGACCCCTGTCAAGGGTAACATTTTTCTATTTACACAAACACTCTTTCTAGCACAAACTTCTTGATCATTCTCGCGTCATAGCTCGTCATTTTGTTGTTATATTTTTTCTTTTTGAATTTTATCATTTTACAACTGTGTACTAATTTGAACATCGATCAGAGTGCGAACATTTCTTTTGCAAGTCTCCATTTTAGATTTGGCCCAAAAGATCTCAAGTCAACATATCTCATCATACGTGCTACTTTTGCACGCATCAAGTAGGGCCATCTACGAGAACACATAACTAAGACGTGAGGATCAATGGAGATCCAAAACAACACTATGAGCAAGCAAAATGCTGTGGAAGCATTTGGGGCCACTCACGCCGTCCAAGCGGTGGCAGAGAGAGCTTTGGCCCACGATGGACCAAATATTGCAGGATTTTCCATGCCCGCTGAACTTGTGCTAAATCTCCTATGTAATAGTACTTCGTTAAACGCCTCATTCAAAAGGTTGCCCCTGGGCTATAGGAGACTATGCAATAAATATTTGCTTTAGCAGTGCAGGTGAAATTTATGGTTGTAACTCAGGTACTTGTGGTAGCTCCCGTAACCGTTGAACCACTAAATGAAGGGGAGGCGCCCCGACCCAAGGGCCAGCGATTTCTCTGAGGGATTAAGGCCAGCCCCTACCATTGTTTTTAAACCCAGACCGGACCGACTGGATCGACTAAGAATCAGATCTGAGGCCCATTTGGGTATGTGTATTGGAATCAGGGTGGTCAAACCTAGTGTCACTATATCAAAACCTTCCCAAATCGGTGAAAATCGGCCTGAACGTCAAAATCGGTTTATTATTAAAAAAAGAGAATAAAAAAAGATGGTGTCGCCTCGTCAAATGATCAAACAAGCTAATGATTAGTTGGTGTCATATTTATACTCCATGTGGTACCTACAAAAATATTTAGATTTATTGAATTGGGGTCCCAATTTAGAACCCTTGGGGCCACTGTAGAGTAGGGAGTCGATCTATAGCCATGAATATCCATGTCAGGATGGTTATGAGTGAGGTATAGTGCTCATTTTAGGGGTTGAGGGGATTAAATTGCTCATTGGGTTCTTCCATGCTCTTAGGGGAGGAAGACCTGTCATTGTCGCTTTTTCGATCGTGTGGATTGTCCTTCTTTATTAGTTGTGTGGCTTCCAAGTTTTTGTACCTGTCCACCGGAGCCAAATGTCGTAGAAATTCAAAAAAACTTATTGGCTAGGGATTCAAAAGAGGTCTGGTGTCAAAACCCTTCATTATGGCACTGATTAGGACTTCGGGATGTGTAGTTAGGACTTCCAAGATGGTCGTTGTCTCATTTTCCTCTTGTTTCACGCCAAAGAGGCTGGTGGTTGATTTCCACACTTCTTGCTGCTAGCAAACTAATATAGGAAAAGGGTATTAATTTTGCAAAAAGATCTAATTGATCCTATGGAAGCTCGTTAAACCATTATTGGCAGAATCAATTAGTGTGACAAGAAATACACAAAATTTAATACAAGTAATATACTTGTGCAGTAGTGTTGCATTTGCAACTTATGAAGGTGCTTAGCTGGGTCAGTAATAGTAATCGATAAATGTGAGGGCGGCCTGAAATGAGTAGGGAGTTCCTCTGCCATGGTATCAGTGCTAAAAGGGATACCATGTTTTCCTTCATTGCTTGTTGATAGAATCTCTTCATGAGAGAGTGTCGGCTCTCTGGAGGTCTCTAGGGAGCTTCCTCCTTATTGGTGGGCACCAGACCATCCTGCTAGAGATAAGTAGGAACTCGCTCGCTAGTTCTTTGCTCACCAGGTGTTATGTTTTCTCCTGCTGGGAAGGTTGTCCTGCTCCACTGACTTGGAAGCTTAGAGAGCTTCCTTTGTAGTCTCCATTATGAATTGACTAAGTTGTTCAGCTAATAGCGAATTGAGAGCAGTAGGCATAACTGTTGAATCAAAGACTGGATCAGAGGTATTGAGTTCTCCTCCGACTTTTGCTAGAGGTGGAATGGTTGCACCAGCTGTAGCAGATAAGGAACTATTTCCTTCAAAGAATCCATTGTCACCTCCGTTATCAAAACTTACCATTTCTCACATCTTAAGCTCAATGTTTCCGTAGACGGTGCCAATGATGCGTACCAAATTTGGTCAAAGGACATTGAATAAATTTTTACATTAACTAAAGACTAGCCTTGCAAAATAAATGTTAGTATTTTGATACTTAATTTAGTAACGGTTTACTAAATAAAATAAGGAATAAATTGCACTTTTAGTCCCATAGGATAGACCTATTCTCACTTTTGGTCCGCGCTTTACGGGATGACACTTTAGACCCTAAAATTCTAATTTTTCGACACCTTTGGTCCCACGCCGTTAAAAATGGACAGAAGCCGTTAGTCAACTGTTTTTTTTAGAATTTTTTTTCACATTGTTGCTGAATTGTGGAGGGAAATTTGGCGCCAAAAAACCTTTCCCTCCCTCTAGCCTATATATACACCCACAAATACACAATACAAGGTCAAAAAAATCTACCACTACAAAAATTTGTGTTATTTCCAGTCCATACTAAAAATCCAACTGCTAAATATGTTACAATCCTCTCAAAATACCACCAATATTGAATGCTGTTTCATAAAGGTGCTCATTTGAACCTCTTGGATAAACGATAATCCCAGTAAGAGGTTTTATACTTGTTCTTCAGGAAGAGGTAGAGTCGGGTGTGAGTTTTTATGTGTTTAGATCCACCAATATGTGCAAGAACTACCATAATAATTTTGAGTTTGTTGCGCCGATTGAACGCTCAAGAGGAAGAAATTCGCCAATTGCGTAAAAAATTCAGATGTTGATTTATGTAATGATTGGTTTTTTTTTGGTTGTTATGTATGTTGGTAGTATGAATTTCTTACCTTATTATTCAGTTTTTTTTTTTTTTTTTTAATGTTGTTATGTACTACCTAAAGACCTTTTAGTAATGGTTAATATTTTGTAAATGACCCTTTAGTAATGGTCAATATCAATTTTAATCCTTCTTTGATGTCAATATGTCAGAATAAGAACAATTAACCACTCGATAAGAATATGTTAACATGCACAACAATCGAAACTCAACTTAATTGTTGTAACATGCAAAAGAACTAAAAATAAACTGCACAATATAACACTAAAACTAACATGTATATCCCTATTACTCCCAACAAGGGCTAAAAGACTACAACATCCATTGACAGTAAAATACTTAAACCAAACTACCAAAAACAGGGGATTGTTGCTACAGGTAATTACATATTGCTATTGCTATTACAGTCAACAAAATAAAGTGTTTATCCACCAAACTACCAAAATAAAATGTTTTTCCACAAAAAAATAGGGGATTGTTGCTGCAGTTAATTACACCCCACTTGTTGTTGTAGTCCATTGTTGTTGCAGCCAATTACACTCACTTTTTCTTCACAACTTTTTTCTTATTTTTTATTGTAGCAACTGCTGCAGTTAAGTTTGTCATGGTGACAAACTTCTTCCCTCATTTTGTTAGACAGGGGAATCCACTTCCCGAAGGTTGGCTAGTTGCTGTTGTAGAGTACTGTGTAAAATTGTGGAGCATGGATTGGCTTCCCTGCAGAAGATAGATTTTAATTACATAACATCATTAATACAAAAAACTGAATGAATTAATGCATACCCCTACAGTTAATGGAGACTGGGTAGTAGCCTAAGATGCTGACTCAATGAATTTATACCTTGTTAGTATTTCTGACTATACAGAAATAGAAATTAATGTAAATAATTCAGACATAAATTAGAATGTACTCCAGACAGTAACATAAATAAATGCCAGAATTTAAACTTACATTTATAGTAGGATTTGCAACAACTAATTCACTGTGGGATTCTGGCATGGATTTTTTTGTTGCTTTCCTGACCTGTAAATAATCCAAGTCAGCAATAATTTAAAGAGAAACCAAATAATTTTATGTGCATGTTGAGGAAATACATTATGTTGTAGTGTGGAGGATGTCCTTTTCCTTGCCTATACAAAACAAAATGTCACTAAAGAACCATTCTATTCCATATGTACCATATAAATTAATGTAAAAAGTTTAAAGGATACTTATTGTCAATTGGGTGGGTTGTGTTGCAATATTTTGCCCAGCAGGGAAGTCCAATTTCTTCCTTGGATATCCTTTTTTATTGTGGCATATCTCTCCAAGTAATGAATGACACTGACTGTTGTCTCTTCGGTCTGATTGTGGGATTTTGCTGGCCTCTAGTTCTATTTTTGCCAGTGTTGGATGGCTCATTAGGCTCTAAGTTTCTTGCTCTTGGAGGTCTTGCTGCATCCCTTCCAAAGTTGGGTGGAAGGGGTGGAATCATTCCAGTTTTTTTTCCACAGTTTTGGACCATTGACAGACAATATAGCATGCTTATATACTTCAATAAAAACAGCCCACTGTAGCATGGATTGACAAAGTCTTCTGGGTCCAAGTTTTAACTATATATGGCACTTACTCCATGCTTACATGGAATGCCTGTCAAATTCCATTTTCTGCATGTGCAAGTTTTTTTTTCAAATTGACCACATACCTAGCACCATCATAACATGATATTTTATAATACACATCATCAGACTTGATTGGTATGCAATCAGCAGCCTTGTCCACATTTTCTCAACATTTTTTTTTAATTTTAGGATAGATTTTCTTGTCCTGCCATTTCTTTCTTGCTATATCTCTCAAACCAGACAGTCCTCGTCATAATCAACTCCCTAACCCATTCAAGCATTGTCAGGATTGGCTTCTCCCTAGCCTTCAATATGTTGCTATTAAATGATTCACAAATACTGTTTAACAACATATCACATTTGGAATAAGTATTGAAGTGTGACCTACTCCAATATGTTGGAGTCTTATCACTTAATTATTCAAGCACTTTCTCATTTAGTTTCCCTAGTTCTTGCATTCTAAAATTAAATTCAGAGACTGTAGTGGCTTTTGCAGCATTCCACATGTCTTTTTTGAAAGCTAAACCTCTGAATCCAACAGTTTTCATATTGTTATGCATGTGCCTCACACAAATCTATTGTCTGCCCCAGGAAATACACACTCAAAAGCAGGTATTGGCCCTTTTGTTTGTCACTTATAAAAGTATAAGTGTCATCCTCGCAATATGCAAATCCCCTTTCAACAATTCAAGAAACCACTGCCATGATTTCCTTGTTTCCCCAGCAACCACAGCATAAGCCAGTGCAGATTATTGTTTGGGTCTATGGAGACTGCAGTTAATAAGACACCTCCACAGGGACCCTTCAGATGACATCCATCAACTCCTATCACAGGTCTACAACCCGACAGAAAACCTCTTTTCAATGCATCAAAGCAAACATAAAACTTTGAAAATTTCCTCTACCTTGTACCATCCTCCCCATCATTCATGACCATCTGAACAGTTGAACCTGGATTACTACTTCTTAATTTAGCTGCATAATCCCATAGACTATCAAATTGATCTTCAATTTTACCTTGAATTGCATTTATGGTCTTTTTCTTTACTCTGTATGCTTGGTTTTTTGAAACATGACATCTAATTTCCTTAATTACATCTTTTCTTAACCCATTGACATTTCTTTTAGCATATGTTCTAAAGCATCCTCATATTTAGCAGACAACTATTTTCTATTCACATTTTTCACATTGAATGATCTGACACATTTATGTTCTGGGTTGTATTCCTTTATTTGGAATATACTCTCACCTCTAAGCTTAAGTGCATTCAACCTCCATTGACACTCATTCCCCAGGCATTTTACATAAACTTTCTTTTGTCATTTTTTATTATTTTCAAATTTCTCTTTGTGCTTATAGCATGAGAATGGATTGCATTCCCAAGTTCAAAGTGAGGATTATATTTGTTTATAGGATTGAAAATACATTTAGGCCATTTATCCTCCTCACCAGAACCAACAACAGAGTCAAAATCATCATCTGACTCACTTGTTGTTGCTTCCTCAAGATCAGATGCCTCATCCTCATGACTGTTATCACCACTCTCCTCACCATTCTCCTCACCATTCTCCTCAACACCCTGCTCTGCCTGATCACCTTGTTATATATCATCATAATCATCATCCATTTCATATTTAGAGTCCTCCAACCTAGAGTCACATAACTTATCACTCTGCTCTTCATCCTTCCCTTCATTCTGATTTTCCACCTCACCTTGCCCAGGATCATTTGCATAACTATCCACTATTTTAAACACCTCATCCCATTCATATTCATCAAACTCAAAATTATCCTCATTCTCCACTACTACCCCCTTCCATTTTGGACATTTTTTTCAATTTGGACATTTGCTTCAGTTGTTTCAATTTGGGGTTCAACATTGGGCTCTGATGCACCTATCTCATCATTTTGTGACCCTCCACCCACCATGTATATAGTGAAAACTGTATTATCAGGACTATAAGCATCAACAAATTTTACAATGTCAGTTTGAAGCTTTAGTTGCCTAAAGTTTTTAGTGTGGAATCTGTAAAACTTTTTAGGCCCCATGTAACCCAACTTCTCAACGAGTTTATTCAAGTACTCTATTTTAAATACATCCACAAAATCAAATTTACTTTTACTCCCATCCACATATTCTGCCTTTGGCCTATTAATTATTTACCCCCATGATACATAACAACAGTAACAAAGGGTTCAGTTCCTGAAAATAGAAAAGGAATAATATATTAATGACTTGAAAGCAACACACAACTACATAAAGGGACCACATATAATAAAAAAAAACTCCAAAATCCTGTAGACAACATCAACATTCTCGAATATCATAAAAATAGTTAAAAAACAAAGAAAATGGACCACATGCCCAGTGTTTCACATATAACATACAACATACAATATGACATAAATAAAGAAAATAAACCACAAAGTACAACACAAAAGTTAAAAAACAATAGATTTCATAATATATACAACAAAAACTACTAAAAACTGTGAAATGCATACTTACCGTACTTTTGGCACTTCGGATCTGGCAATCAACAAGCACCTTGGTGTCTGAGACTCATATTTACGAAATCTTGACAAAGTCTTCAGAAAAGACTTTACCATCAACCCTTGTTACTTATTTTTCAAAAAATCAAACGGGAAAAATGGGTGGAATTAGGGTTTGGAATTGGGGATAAAGGGGGAGAAAAAAGATGTCTTTTTTTTTTTTACCGCAGTGAAATGTGAGAGTTAGCAAAAAAAGACCATTCTTCTGGCCAGTATGGTTGATTAACGACACGTGATATGTCATGTGCTAATTCTGTCAATTTTTTAACAGCGTGGGACCAAAGGTGTCAAAAAATTAGGGTTTTGGAGTCTAAACTGTCATTCCCGTAAAGCGCAGGATCAAAAGTGAAAACGAGTCTATCATGTGGGACCAAAAGTGTAATTACCCCATAAAATAACAAGAAAACTTGAATCAAAGTAAAAATAATAACAAAAATATGGTGATAAGGTGATGTACTTCGTGTGGAGTCTGCAATATGATCTTAGAATACTGCAAAATCAAGAGAGAATTAAGTATGTGTGTGAGAGTTTGAATTACAAAATAACTGCATAGAACCTCTATTTACAAGCCTTTGTAGAGCAGAATCTACGAATTTGTTAAGTAAATCTAGTACCAATGGATAACTACGTGAGTTAGGTAAATAACAAAAAAAGAATCTCAAGATTTGAACTTATCTTGAAAGAGTACCGCCTTTTGGCTGAGTCTTGCCCACTTTACCCGAGTCTATTGGGATTTAATTACTTGATGGTTATCAGCAGGGTTGCCATCGAATGGCTAGGGATTTGCTAGAGATATTTTAGCGTATTGTGTCCTAAAGTGATGACAATTTGTGTGATGTGTCTGCCTAGTTGTTTGATGACATAGCAGTTGTTAGAATAGGTGACCAAAAAGCCAACCGATTCATTCAGCAGTCTGATAATGGGTTTATTCTTAGGCCTAGCAGTTTAGTACATATAAAAGAAAGGATTTTTGTGGACCTTATATATACTTGCTCATGGGCTAGCCGGTTTGGCACTAGCTAGGTTGATGGTATGCTTTGGGCCGGTCCAAGAAAACTAGGGGGTATTAGTTGCCATGCCTTTCGGGCTGAAAAATATAGGGACTACTTATCAACATTGGTAGATAAGATATTCCGCCCCAGCTGGGAAAAAATGTATAAGTTTAAGTGCAAGATATGCTTGTAAAGAGCAAAAAAGTTGGTGATCATGTTGCTGACTAGAAGAAACATTTGAGGTCATTCGGAAAATATAAATTGAAGCTCAATCCAGTCAAATGTGCATTTGGAGTTCGGGGCGGACGATTCTTGGGATTCATGATAGGACTGCATTTTTATTAGGGTAAATTACAACTACCTCCCCTGAGATTTGGCATAATTACAAATACTCCATCGTTGTTTGAAAAATTATAAATACCCCCTTAATGTTTGATAAAATTATGTAATCCTTGGATGGAGGTATAGAAATGTCAACTTTGCCCTTATTGTATTTTTTTTATTTCTTAAAAAAATTAAAATCTTATAAAAATATTGAATGGGATGGATGAAAAAATTTTAAAAATTATAAAAAAAATTATCCCCTTACTCGATAAAAAAATATTTTTTAAAAAAATAAATAAAATTGTAATTTTTAATTCATAAGGGTATTTTGGTCAGTTCACTATAAAAAATGGATAGATTGGGGTAATTGTTAAATGGTCATTAAAACTAGGGGGATATTTGTAATTCTTCAAACAATGAGGGGTATTCGTAATTATGACAAATCTCAGGGAGGTAGATGTAATTTACCCTTTTTATATAATTTCAGTGATATTTTGCTATCTTTTAATGATAGAAACACTCATAATCAAATGGTATATCGCAAATTTGGCCTATAAGAGGTTGGTGGAATGAAAAGGGAAGAAAAGGAGCTACAATTAACAACATGACAACTTTGTACATCCAGCACGCCTAACACTATGGGAAATCAACGAAAGAAAAAAAAAAGCCAAGATGCATTTTTTTGGAGGATTTGGTTGACAAAGAGATTTGTGGCTGATCGGGAGTTCTCCCTACTTAAGGAAACTCTTTAGGATAATAGCTTCAATTTTTTAGATCTTTTAGTTTATTAGGAATCTACCTTTTTAGTTCTAGTTACTATAGGCAACTTAGTAATATAAATAGGTGATGTAGAATACTTTCATAGTAATAAATATCATTTTTCTTCTATAATATTCTCTTTTTTCTTTATGTTTTCTTCCATGTACATGCTAGGCTAGTTCTTCATTTTTTGTTAAATATTCAGTGAATGCTTGATTCTAATGAGCTGTGATATCTAATTTATGCTTTATAATGTCATTCATATTGGTATTTGCTTTATTCTCTGTGCTTTAACCACACATAATCTGATTTATGAATGATAGGGCTTATTGTTCATTGTTAAGAATATTTATCTAGCCAATTAAACTTCCAAATCTGTAATTATTTATTTAGTTCAATAAGTAGTGGTAATACAACATAATTCATCATGTCGTAGTGGTCAATTATGTTTGTGGGGAATGCACAATCTAACTTAAATAAATTCTCGTAGAAATTTATTGGTTAGAATTAGATATTTCTAATTATTAATACTGTTAGTAAATTAAATCTTGAGGATGTTTCCAGGGTTGTTTATTGATTAGAGAATTAGTCAATAGACGTTCCTTGACTAACAAAAAAGTAAGGAAGGGTGTCGTTAGGTCATTGCAACGACTATAACCAATTTATCTATTATGAATAATTGTCATCTTTGTATCAATGACCAACCATAGAATCGAGATTGATTCTATCTTTAACTGGAATATTTTTCTCATATTTACTCTCTATTTAATGTATTTTTCTATTTAGTTTTAGTTTTAGATTTTAAACAAGCTCCCCCCTTTTAAGTTTACTTCCACTTAGAATAAATTAATTTGGTGAATTCTACACTCATCAATTCCTGGTGACAGAAAAGGCATCAAGGCAAACCCCGTCAAAATCAAAATAATCCTGGACATGAAAGCCCAACTAGCATCATGAAGTACAAGGGCTTACAAGACTGATAACCGCTCTTAGCTGCTTTACCTCTAGATCTATTGAAAAAAGCTTACCCTACTTGGAATGGAGCCCTGACTGCCAAAAGGCATTTGAAGAACTCAAAAAATACCTGGCAGAACTCCTGTTATTAGTCAAACCTGCCTTAGGGGATACTATGTATCTATACACATCTGCTACCCCTCAGGCAGTAAGTTCTATCCTTCTTCGAGAAGAAACAAGGAAACAAATACCCATATACTATGTGAGCAAAATACTCAATGGGGCAAAAGGGCGTTACACCCTTCTCTAAAAAATGGTTTTTTGCCTTAGTGGTACATCCCGGAGATTGTGAGCGTACTTCTTCCCTCACCTAGTGGAGGTGAGAACTAAGCTTCCCCTAAAACAAACCTTGAGAAAACTAGATACCTCAGGCAAACTGATGAAATGGGTCGTTGGGTTAAGCAAGTACGATATTCCTATTTACCTTGAAGGACCATCAAAGCTTAGAAATTCTCATAATAGGGAAGTATAGCTGCTACATGTGGATGGGTTAGATACCCCTTAGGGAAGTGGGGTCGGAATAGTTATCACTTTTTCCAAAGGGGAGGATATGGAATTCACCATCAAATTTAATTTCAAAACTTTAAATAATAAGGTGAAAATGAAACCCTTGTTGGGTATGAAAATGACCTATGGAACTGGGGCTAAGCACCTAATAGCCTACTCCGGTACCCAACTCAAAGTCAATTAAATAGAAATAGTATATGAAGCTAAGGAGGATAACATGATGCAATAACTACAACGAATAAAAAGAATTAAAAATGAAGTTTGAAAGCTTCCAACTTGTGTAGATTCCCCGAGAAGAAAATATTAAAGCTGATTGTTTATCTAAACTGGCTAGTACTTTAGAAGATTGCAGAATTACACAAAATTACTATACAATATCTATTGGGGCCAGGTGCCCCTAGAGATTCAGGCTATCCTTGGAGTCTTTGGGCCGTTACAAAGTAGGATGCCTATCGATGGCCATGAGCATTCGTGTTGGAATGGTGAGAAAGAGTCTAATGCTAGTTCTTTGGGTCAAGGGGATTGGGTAAATTCTATTCTTAAATCTTAAATTACATATTTAGAATTAATGTATTCGAAACTATTTTTGCAAGTCTATTTTTTAGTGAATAACTTTTAAATCTAGAAGAAAATTTATATCTCACTTAAAATTCCTATTGACATAATCTATTGTACCATCTAAATTTATTTTTCTAATGTTAATTGGTTAAATAGATTTTTTATTTTAATACATTTATTAGAAAATATAAAATATTAATTTTTTATAATATAAATTAAAATTATTAAATATGACTCGTTAAATTAATAACAACAATTAAATACTAAACTAAGTTCAAATAATTTTAATGGGTGCATAATTTTATAGAAATATCAGAAAAATTATTTTCCTAGTGTAATTTGAATAACAAGAGATCTTTTTTTATTTTAAGTTTTCTAAAAAAAAATCATTTTGTGATAATATAAAAAAATTGTCATCGTGCGATGCACAAGGCAAATGCTAGTTATGTATAAAATAGTGGTAAGTAATTATAACCATATATGAGGCTTAATGATAATTTTAATAAATGGATATATATATATATATATGTGTGTGTGTGTGTGTGTGTGTGTGTGTGTGTGTTGGATGGAACCGACAGCTTCATTGAATTGGAGTTAAGACATATATATAGGTAGGTATGGTTGTGAAATATATATATCCATCTTAATTATCTGCTAATTAGAGATATCTTTAATTTCTTTTGTCTGCTTATAATGACAATAATATCTATGTAATAATATTAATTAATTCATAAATATGAAAGTGCAAAGGGCCGGTATTCTTCATCTCATGACCTTAATTATGTATATAATGATTAAGCATGATCTAATTAATTAATTAATTAATTATGTGTATAGTAGGAAAAGATAAATAGTATATAATTGTTAGTTGGAGGAGTGAATAATTGGATTAATTAATTAGTTGGGGGATGGGGACAATTAATTAGGTAATTAAAAGTACTTGGAACAGATCTACTTTGGTAGTTGCAAGTCAAATGACACACCCTCAATTACACTATCATTATCAGGCTAAATTGCATTTTAACCCCTGTGTTTTGTGAAAATAGCTAAAAAAAAATTGTGTTTTAAAAATAAGCAAAACACTCCTTCTTATTTCTAAAATCCAACACAAACCCCCCTTTTGTTAGAAACTAACGGAAGGTGGGCTGCACTCGCTGGTGATGAGAGTGGGCATGGTTTTTTTTGCAAATTTTGATCTGTTTTTGCTGTTAATTTGATAAAAATATCCTTATATTGTGTTTAAAATTACTATGATTAAATGTACTTGTTTTAACCTTGTTTTTAAATTTTTTATATTTTCCATCCCTACTTAACAATAAATAATTTTATTCTTAAATATATTTATTTAAATATCAAAACACAAAAAATTTTTTTTTAATAATTTATAACTTAAATTAAATAATTAAATTAATATCACAATACAACAAATAATATACCAAGTTTATTTTTAAAATTTTAAATATTTATCAATATAAATGTTATGAACAATAACAATAATATTTTTTTAACTAATTTAAATTAATATTTTAATAAAATATTTACTATACATAAGTCAAATTTTACTAGTATATGCATTTACAATAAAACTTTAAATACCTTTTTTTTTTACTATTTTTAAATTTTAAATTTAAATCAAAATTTCTTATTATTTTTAAATTTTATTTTTTCCTTAAATCAATTTTTAAATTTATTAAAAACATAAAAAAGATATTGGGCGACGACAACGCGACCATCGCCAACGCCCAAAGCTCCTTGGGCGGTAGCCCAAGTTGGGGGCAACGTCGTAGTCACCGTCGCCCCCTCTACCTTAAACGTCGCCGCCACCCTCCTCGGAGTTGGACGGCGACGTCGCCCCCCCTTTGTATTGGGCTGTGCGAGAAGGGTTTGGGGGTGGTGGCCTGGTGGTAGGGGATGGGGAGGGGTGGGTTAATTTTGTTATTTTTTATTTTTTTATAAATAATATTTAATATAATACATATCAAAATTAATTAAATCTTGACCCTTAATAATTTAGATCTAATGATTGAGATGTATTGATTAAATTCTACGGTTGTTATGCAATTAAAAAAATCCAACGGTCATAAAAATAAAAAATAATTTATATATAGATAAGGGCATAACAATCTTTTGACAAAAAAATTAACGTCGTTAACTTCAACTAATGGTGAGGGGCAAGTGTGCTATATTTAAGAAAACAGAGGGGATTTTTTTCCTAGAGTTAAATTCATTTTGCCCCCCTTCATTATCCAAAAAGATAAAAAAAAATAAAAAATAAACTCCTGTGAAAAATCAAATATCGATTTCACCCTCTGTGTTACAAAAATATATCATACTGTCCCTGGTCAAAGAGAGCCTAATTTTATAGGGACAATGACTAAAATGCCCCTCTTAATCAACTTGGTCAACCTAGGCCTATTAAAATATACATATAATATGTAGAAATTATTTAAAAAAAGTTTTATATAGAAAAAATAATTTAAAAATATTTATAGAAAAAATATCTATTAAAATATACCTAAAAAATTATATTTAAATTTTACATAGAAAAATTATTTTTCTTATTTCGTTAAATATGCTCAATATTAATTTTAATTCGATAGCCCATTTTCTTAAAAAAGTCAATTTTTTAAATCGATGAAATTTAGTATTTTAGTGGCCTAAATTTTAATTTTTGATCAAAAAATGACATGACATGCTAAATATTAATTTTAATTCAATAATTATGCTTATTCTTTTAAAAATATTATTTTGAAAAGTCATAATTTATAATATTATATATAAATTATGTTTATTATATACATTATTATAATTTATAAAAATATTATTTTAAAAAAATAATAATCAACCCCCACCCCACCCCGATCGTTCCCCTCCCACCCCCCCTTCCGCCGCCCTAATAGAGGGGGAGGCGGCCTCCCCTTTTGGGCGACGGCGTCGCCCTCTACGGATGGGCGGCCGCCATCACCCAGGGATGAGGCCCATGAGGGGGCGGCCACCTATGCAGCACAACGGCTTCGCCGCCGCTGCAATTTTTCTTTTAAAAATAATTTTAATTAATTAATTAAATTATTTAATTAAAAAATATTAATATAATTATATGTTTAGATATAGATATAAAGTATATTTTAATTAATAAAGTATTTATATTATTTTAAGATTTATTAAATTATATATATTATATATTATATAATATTATATTATGGAGATGCAAGGGCAAAATTATCAAAAAAATATGTATTTTCAAATCCATGCTTGCGGTCAGCGCGAGTGTATTGCGCTCTTTGACCTCAGGGGATTTTTTAATTTTTTTTTCATATCACAGGAGATGTAATTGATATTTTATTTTTCATCAGGGATTTTTTGAACATTTCTAATATCATAGAGGGATTTTTTGAATTTCTCTCTCTCTATATATATATATATATATTAAGAGTAACAATAATACCTTTGTGTTATTTTTGGCATTACTTAAGGAGGAAGTGCTAGCTGAGGTAGGTGGTCCCATAACCAACTATATATTCTTTCTCCTTTCTACTCTACTATATATAATTTATACTTTCAAGTTTCAAACCCACCAATACTCACCCCACCCCATATATCTATCTTCTTTCCCTCCACAAATAAATAAATATACCTTCCCCAACTTTTTTCTTACCAATTTGCAACAAGTAGAGACAAGGACAGGGACAGGGACATGGACACACGGACACGGACACAGACACGGTCGGGACCCCTATATATCAGTACTGCACTATGGAAAAATACCAATTAATGCAACCACAGATTGTGACGCTTTGTCATCATCATTCATTCAGATTCAGCTTCAGCTTCTAAATGTGAATTTCATGTATTCATATTATTATTTATTATCACATCTCCTTGTTTTCCGTCTCTTAATTCAATGGATGTAATTAAACCAGTATAACTAATTCATTCATTCATTCCCATGTTCAAAATTTTCAAGTATTACTTTCTACACACACACACACATATATATATATATATAATGACTAATTAAATTAAATATCAGCTGCTTGTACTAACTGTTATATGAGCAAAACTCGTTTGTTGCTTTTTCTTGAAATGTTGGGCTCAATCACATGCAGTTTTGATGTATGTGTTTCAGTTATATAACCCAATACCCACTCAACAACCGTGAAAAGTACAATGATTATTAGAAAGAAAAAGCATGCATGTCATCTGGTTTCTTTCTGTTTTTGAAGACTAGACACATTTTTCACTTTAACCATATTCTCAAGCTCTTGTATTATTATTATAAGAAAATAATAGTAATAATAATAACTCTATATTTCTTTTTAGTATTACAATTGAATATGCATAAAAGTATATACAAAATCAGAGAGGAATTAATATAGGTACATGTCGGCCGACTTAACCCATATTACACTCCCACGATTATTAAGTAACTTAAATCCAAACGCCACACATCTCAAGTTGGGCCCAACAAACATAAAACCTGGAAGCCCAACTGCCAATTGATTTCATAAAGAAGAAATTGGACTCGTAAATTTTCGGGCAAAACACTTATCAATGTTTGTACTTTGGTCACTACTTGTCTTGCCATCAAATCTCACTCCATAAATAATTAGGTTGGAATTGGATTTCACCGTCTGTGTTTGCTGAAACAGGAGCAGCTGATATATAATGGGTTGGCTCATGGCTGGTAGGATAAATCGTTCATTTTCAGAAACGACAATTATGACTGTTTCACCAAGATGGCTAATTCAATTCCCTGCATTATGTGCTGCGCTGCAAGGCTAAGTTCCTGTGGTGGGTGCAAAGACATTCATCAGAACATAACCAAATCTCATGATTGGTGCGTAATAGAAAGGGGGCAGAAATGAAGACAAGGATAGGTAAATTTTCCATTAGCAGCAACAAAGAACTTAATGCTCTCTGCACAAGAAATAGGATCAGTTCAACAATTGTATTCAGTGCTCACTTTCACAATCATCAACTCTTTCCTGAATAATAATAACTTACTACTAATACATCATCATCATAATACATGCTTGCAGATCTTCTTCAGCTTCCTTCCGCAACCAGCAACATCTTAAACCCCCAAGAACAACACACTTCCACACCATCTATAAGGTAACCACAAGAAAGCTTCAAAAGAACACACACACATACACCCAAAAGAAAAAAATTAGAAAAAGGTTTAAGTTTTTTTAACTTACCATGACTAAGGAAAGAAAAGCAAGCTTCTACATTGCTTTAAGATGTTTGTTTAATGTTTCTATGAACCAACATATCCAGCATAGAATAACACAATTTTCATGGGGTGATATAGGAGTAACTCCATAAACAAGAACAGCTTGGGGGTTAAAAATCTTACCGTAACTAAAGAAAAATCCAACGAAGAAGGGGATGAATTAGCATACTAGAAATATCCATCAACAGACAAGTATGTTAAAATGAAACCACTCCAAATTCTTTTATATCCGGAAATGCCAAGATTTGATGCTCTTACCATGAGAATTGGCAGATCTATGACTTCGAATCAAGACCCAACAAAACCAGGGAGTAGTACTGGAAATTATAACTACAATCATGGCTGACACAAACTCCCATCAACAGAATATCATTATCTCAAGAAAGAAAAACAAAAGGTTGGAGCGAAAACGTCCACAGCACAATCAACTATATAAACAAAGAAAAACGAAAACGGATCAATGAATATTTACATAATTCGACTACTGTGGCGAAACAAATTTCTGAAATCACAACGAAAACCGAAACAGCTTTTATTAAAAATATCCACCAATTAATAGAGCTGAATATCAGCATCTTTCTAAGACTTAAGCTATCTAATGGTCTCCCAACAAGCATAAATAATTAGAAAAAAAAATAGAAAAACTTAATAATACCAAAAGGCTGATCGAAGTAATTCATTCCTCAACTGGACTTAGGATCCGGCATGGGGAATAACCCAGCACCAGCGGCCCCACGAGGCGGCGAAAACCCTAGAAACTTCTGCAAATTAGTCCTTATGCTAATCGAACACAGTAGGTACAAAAAGGCCATGGAGCAATCCGTCATGTCGTCACCCGGCAATCCCCTGTGGCTCATCTTCTGCACCAATCTTATGGGAACAAAGGGAATTTTGGCGACAGCCTTGCCTTCAAACAAACTGTTTAACAATCCGAATACCATGAACAAAACTAAGGCAACAACGGCGCCTGATTTGAATTTGAACATGGACAAATCGCGGCTGGATTCTTTCAAGGAGGTCTCAACGCGGTCCATCTTTTTGGTTTTGGATGATTTTTTGAGGAGGTTTGAGGAGGCGGAGGTGGAGTCGGTAGATTTCATAGTCTCGAGCTTTTTGGAGGCTTTGTCGATGGAGGACTTGAGGGATTTGTAAGAGGCGGTCCGGTAGATGAGCAGCCATGAGATGGCTTCGCAGACGACGGCGGTGCAGATTGAGATTCCAACTACGGTGAGGCTATCGGAGTATTTGAGGGCGGATAGTAGGGCTGACGCCATGGGCAAGCGAAGAGGTGAGATCTGAGAATTGAATTTGTTGGGAGGAATGTGAATGTAAATGTGTATGTGTATCAGATCAGTGTATGAGTACGGGGGCTTAATTATTTTTGTATTATAAATAATATTTAAAATAATTAATATAATACTGATAATATGTCGCGGACTTCTCTCTGGGCCTCAGCCCATCAAATTCGCCCTACTAATAACTTCTCTCTGGGCCTCAGCCCATCAAATTCTGTTTTTTAAATCAATTAACTTTTTAAGAACAAATCAAGATTATTTATTTATAAATATTTATTAAGCAACCATTTTTTAAAAAATTTATTTTTTCAAATACATTCATACAATAAATGTTAATACTTTTAAATGCATTAATTATATTTACAAATATTTTCAATGCGATCTTTTGGACAAACATGTGATCTACCTCTTTCTTACACATAATACTACCCAAAAATTGAACTCAATTAAATGAGATCATGAACGTGAGCCGAGTCTCCATCCACTTGCTCCAAATTCATTCTTACTAAACAGACTACGATAACTTCAATGCCGTGTATCGTCTGATATGATTTCGTATAAATTTATAATTTTATTTTAAAAAGACTCTTTGAATGGAAAAAGAGACAGAATTCATAAATCGTTTAAATTTTTTGTCTACAACTAATGTAGAAATACTTGTTATCATCTTCTCAGATGAGATTTGGGACAGATACATGGCTCTTTCCCACATACAACGTTCAGTCATATGGCTTGTGATTCTATAAGTGCTATGTTGCGCTATATATTATCCATTTTTATTTTGTATGAGCCTCATGATTTTATTCTTAAAAAGTACCTCCAGTAGGGAGAGAGGCATTAGTGGTTAGATCGGTGTCCCACTGCGCGATGTATTGTCTACTCTGATTTCGTATGAGCTTCACGATATACGTGTGTGCAACTTTTATAAATATCATTTAATATAAAATATTTATTATTTAGAAAAGTATATACAAAATAAGTTAATGTTAAATTTATAAAGAAATAGTGACAAAAAAGATGAAAGAAAATTAAAAAAATAACTACCAAAAGATAATAGGTATAGGAAGTTACATGAAAATTTTAAAAAAATAAATTGAATATAAAAGAGTATACCAAAAAAAGGAGAGACATCAAAGAGGTGGGAAAAATTATTTTAAAAAATATAAAGAGTTAAAAAAAGGTGCATTTTTTAAAAATTTAAAAATTTAGGCAGAGATGGGATTTGATTTTCGAAAAATTTTCAAATCCCAAATCTATTTGGATTTTTTTAAAAAAAAAAGTTTTTTTTTGCTTAATAAGTTGGTGTTTCAAACACCAGATTTATTGGTGTTTGAAACACCAAAACACTTTTATAAATTTGGGGGGATATTGGTAGAAGGACCATAACGAAAAAAAAAAATTATTCTAGAGTTTTTGTGAAAAAAAATAGGAGTTGAAAAAAAAATATTATTGAGAGTAAATTATGGCTAAGTTTGGTCCTAATTTTAATCCACGTGATAGTAGTTTATTATATGGGCAGTCAATTCATCGATCAGAAGATATGCTCGTAGGCCAAGACACAACCTTAAATATACAACGTGGTGATATTTTTTTATTTTTATTTTTCATGTTCTTCAACTTGTTCCATACCACAATTGTGTTCTACAAGTCTCACAAACTATGGGTGTCTTATGAGTTATCCAGTGTGGTCATATTGAAAATGACCGACATCTTACTACTGCTTTAGTGGAAAGATGGAGACCTAAAACCCATACATTTCATTTTTCAATTGGTGTGACGACGGTGACACTTCAAGATATTGCCATCATTTGGGTTTTTCAAATTGAAGGCAACCTTATTACTGAAGTAGATACAAAATGGACTACTCAACTGTGACAAGATTATTACCATCAACTTTTGGCGTTCCAACTGATCGAAGGAGCTTTTAAACATTCGCGAATAAGGCTTCCTATCTTGCATGATTGGTTGCTAGGTAATACGCGTGACAGTGACAATACTTTCGAGGAGGTATTGCAAGAGGCACGAGTATGTGCTTTGTACATTCTTGGTGGAATATTATGTTATGATCCTACGGGCAATACTGTGTCTTTATTATATTTACGACATATGCAAGACATTCAAGAAGGTGGTGTATGTAACTGGGGTGTAACAGTGTTGACATATTTGTACAGAGAGTTGTGTACAACATCGCTGTGACATAAAGTGAATATAGGTGGGGTCGTTCAATTGTTACAGATTTGGGCACGGTATCATATTTATACCTATAGCGCCGATTCCCTCCACCCACAACATAGAGTTGAGGCCCACAATAATTGACGAAGAAAACATCCTCTCGCATCCACCATATGTTGCATGGTATTCTTGATTCATTTATAATTATATTATTGGGTAAATTACAACCACCTCCCCTGAGGTTTGACATAATTACAAATACCCCTCGTTATTTGAAAAATTACAAATACACCCCTGATATTTGATAAAATTATATAATCCTTGGATTGAGGTATAGAAATGTCAACTTTGCCCTTACTATGTTTTTTTATTTTTTTAAAAAAAATTAAAATCTTATAACAATATTGAATGGGATGGATGAAAATTTCTTAAAAATTATAAAAAAAATTATCCCCTTTGTCGATAAGAAAAAATATTTTTTTTAAAAAAATAAATAAAATTATAATTTTTAATTCATAAGGGTATTTTGGTCTGTTCACTATAAAAAATGGATAGATTGGGGTAATTGTTAGATGGTCGTTAAAATTAGAGGGGTATTTGTAATTTTTCAAACAACGAGGGAGTATTTGTAATTATGACAAACCTCAGGGGAGGTAGATGTAATTTACCCTTATATTATTATAATAAAGTTAAAATTATTTAGTTAAATTTTTTGTTGCCACCTATTCTTTTAGGTGGTCATATCATATATCCTAGACACATGCAGCGCATAATGCCTTTCACATTATTAGTAATATGTTTGATCGGATGAAACAAAAAGAGGAATGTCCAAATGACATAGTATATTGTCTTTGAATATCCCTCGTAGCATCCAATTATACGTAGTGGCCTCATCGTACTTGCACACACAACTTTCATATAATTTTGGTTATGCTTTCAACCACACGATATTCTCGCCTTGCAAAACACGCCGAAAAATCTTGTACACTCCTTTTCAAGTGGGCTTTACTCTTGAAAATTATTCCAGATTCAAGCTCTTCAGAGTTTGAGTCGTAAAAATAACCCAATTATCATAAGGGACATCGTATGAGTCGACATGGATCTCTGAATGTGATATACTGAAAAATGAAATTATCGGATACAGAGAAGGTGGACCCAATAAAGCTGGTATGTTCAAATCAATCCCCGTGAACATGGTTTGATGACTCATTATCATTACTTCCAAGCACATCCAACATAACTGGAATGTTGACTTCATCATTCATCATCATCATCATCATCATCATCTTCTTCTTCTTCTTCTTCTTCTTCTTAGGATTATTATCATTTTTGACCCTCTTCATCATTTTCAACCTCGCCTGGTTTTGAGTTCCCTGGATGATTGTTTAAGAAACTATCCCCTTCTGGCTTGGAATACTCATCTTCTTGTTGGTGGAATGTAGATGGACCAGCATAATCTTCATTAATCCCAACCATGCCTATTGCTTGAGTTACTATTGGCAAGCTGTGTAGATATTCTATTAACATAGACATATATGTTTTGTAATCACCAACAAACGAGTCATTTGCTACAATATTTTCATAAACTTTCTCTACTTCAATAAAAATTTCAGCAGACTCATATCCACTCACCAGAGAGAAAAAAAAATTGGGCATCTTCATCTGTATTAATTGGCAACACCATATCCCATCTTCTACCATCATTATGTTATGTATTTAAAATATATTTGTAATTTAAAATCAATTCTACAAAGGTTAAGTTTTTTTTTATAAAACAGACTCCAATTCTACATACGTTGTACTACGATATATTCTAAAAAGTTTGACTAGAGAGCGACAATAACTTACACAATCATGTAAATCAATTCGTTGACCTCCAAAATATATAACAACATCAATATTATTTTGTTGCGCTATATCAACACAATAAAATAAAATATATAAAAATTAAATTGATAACAATGTTTTGACGAAAATAACGAACTGCATATAAATAAGAAAAATATAATCAGTAAAAGCAACTTATGAAATTATGCATCGGAAGGAAAAAATTCACACACTTGCAACAACTGAAATATTTTTCTATAATAATGAAGACTGTCAAGTTTTTGGAGGAGAATGAAATTTTGTGTGATCAAGAAGAAGAACTTTGTATTTATACATATGAAATTGGATTTTGTAATAGTAGATTTGCACCAGTAATATTTTTAATTTATCTGGGATTTGAAATCCGGTTTGTGACAACTTTTCAGATTTGGGATTTCAAATCCATATCTTAGTTCTTTTATTTTTTTTTTTCATTTCATCAAAGACTTGGGATTTCAAACCCCAGATCTTTGGTCCATTTTTTTTTCTTTCGAAAATCAGAAAATCAAGGCAGAACTGGGTTTTCAAATCCTAGCTCTGCCTAAACTTTTAAAAATTTTAAAAATGCATACTTTTGAATTTTTTTTTTACATTTTGTAAATAATTTTTCCAAAGAGGTGCTCTCCCCTTTATCTATACTTTATTATTAAAGGAGAGCACCTCTTTGGTGTCTCCCCTTTTTCTTGCTCTGTTTTTTAAAATATGTTTTTATTTTATTTATTTCTTATAACTTCCCACCCCCCCACTATCTTTTATGTTTATTTCCTCCTTTTCTTTTCTTTTTTTTCATGAATCTCTTCTTAACACTATTTTATTATAAATTTAAATTTAATATTAATTTATCAATTTGCATATATTTTATTAAAAATAACTATTTTTAAAAAATAATTTTTTAATAGTATTATAAAATTTACATACACATAGTGTGTGCCACAAATACTAATATATAAAATAGATAAATTGAGAGTGAACATACTAAATAATAAAAATTAAATTATTTAATAAACAAAATCTATATTATGATAATTTATATCTATACTATTAATAAATCCTCAAAGGCTAATTGGAGTATATGGACTCAAATTCTATCATATCTGAAAATCAAAACATTATAACAAATGAAATTATATTTTTAAAGGTAGAAATTGTTACAGTTTGTATCTAATCTTTTTATTCTTCTATTCAAGAATAAATAAATTGGTATTTTGATAATTTGAAGCTAAAATCTCCACACAGACATCCTTTATATTCAAATATGGCTTTTTATAATATTAATACGAGGGTTCGTGCCTATAATCCCGAATTAAATGATATAATCTTGATTTTAGCTTTGAGAACTTAAAGGTGGAATCGTCACTTGAATTTCCTTGAGAGTTGAACTTATAATGTTGATTCAAGGGCTCGTGCATATAATCCCAAATCGAACGCTATAATTCATTGCGTGCCTTTGACGAACAATTTGATCTTTGTCTTGAGCGCTTTGAATAATCTTGAACTTGATGAACTTCATAGAGAGAATTCTTTTTGAACCTTTTTCTCTCGCTTTTTTCTTCAATCACTATTGTGTGTGCTTTGATCGAGTTTCAGGGACCTATTTATATAGGTTTCAAAGAAATAAAGTTGTGACAAATTTGGACACTTTTGCTATTATTTTTTTATAATTTAATTTTAAAATAAATGATTAAATAAAATATTTGGCACGACATGATTGGTCAATTTGATATTATTTCTTTAATATTTGTATTTTCTAAAGAGATAAATATCAAATTATTTATCTTGATCTAATTGAATGTACATGCCATTATTTCACATGGCGTCGTTCGATTGGCTTGGTTACATGCTTGACTGTAAAAACATGATTTGATTGGTCCAAACACTTCAATTTTGACACTTATCGCTTATTCTTTTAATGGCAAAATATATATTAAAATATCAATTAACCTAAAAATTTAAATTTGGAATTAATAAAATCTAAAATATAAATTAATATATATAATATATAATATATTATTTTACACTTGTTTTTCATTCAATTTGATGTGAACTTTTACTTGTCTATCGTGTGTTTTTAATATATTGACAAAAAATTATTCCTATTAAAAAAATAAATACCAAAGTAACTATGTGTGTGTGTGTGTGTGTGAGCAAACTACAACGAACTTTACCAAAAGGGTTATATTTATTGATAAGTTGTTAAGAGTTTTAATCGTAAATAATCTCTTAGCCGATAGCCTACTCTGCGGGAGGATTCAATGGCCGTCCTCTATGTAAAATTCCCTCAAAAAACAAAACAGAGCGAAGAATACTGAGCACAACCTTCATGAATCCAATGTGAAATATGGGTTTAGCGAGCTGGATATGACCAAAGTGATCAGGACACTCAACCATTTTAGACATACAAGTCTCACATTTCATCTTCCAATCAATCATCCCTTGACAAATCGGCGATCTTCGACTTAATTACCTCTCTCCATCGTCTCGCCGTGCTCTATATGCACTACCGACATTTGTCTTTACAAAAACAAATTCTCAGCATTACCTAATGATCTCAAGTAGATCCAGGCAAAACTCACTCACACATAACTGAACAACAAGTAGCAAATAATTACGATCTCACCAAGGCTGATATCCCAAATTGTACAACCAAACTTTGGCAACCTTCGTCGGTGAAAAAGGAAACCGCAAATCCATAGAGGCGCTGGAGATGAAGTATAGTGGCTTTTGACTTCGATTTCAGCAAGATTTATCGCCCAAACTAACGGCTTGGGCATTAAGTTTAGGGGTGTAGTTGTAAATTTTATTTTATTTTATAATATTATAATAAATAACTCATGGAGGAAGGTATAAATGAAATTGATGCAACAGTTAAAAATTTCGTGGGGTGAACAACAATTTATTCTTCTATGATTTTGTAAATGAACATTTATCCCCATAAAAATAAAATAGCAATTTACTTTTTAAATTTTTTAAAATGAAGTAATTTATCTCTCTGTCTAAGGAGGTAAATTGCTTTATTTTAAAAAATATAGAAAGATAAATTATTTTATTTTAAAATACAGATAAATAAATTATTACTTTTTTAAAAATGAGTAATTCATTGATTTACAGTATCAAATGGAAAAAAATTGCTTGCATTTTCCCCAAATTTTATGTAATATTACGACTTGGTGGGTAGCCGCAGCCTGCAGAGTCAGAGTGCAGCCTAATATTTCCTTTACCAGATTAACCCTCTCTCTCTCTCTCTCTCTCTCTCTCCACACACGCGCACACACATATATATGTATATAGCCACAATCTACACACAGTGCCAAATCTTCTCATAAGCGAAAACCCCAACCCCCCCAACCCCAACCCCAACCCCGCTCTCTAAATTCTCGATCTCTCTCAATTATATTTTACCCTTTGTTTCTATTCTCATTTCATCCCCTCAATCACATACCACACGCATATGCTGTTTCTCTATACATGTATCAATTTTTATCACTTTTTTTTATTGATTCAGAGTTCTTTTGTTTCGTGATCTATGAATTACGTTAATTTTTTCTTCTGGGCAATTGAATAGTTATTCTTTGTTTGTGAATCGGGGAACTGGAGGGAGGAATAAGGGGAATAAAGGGATAAGAATGCTGGGATAGCGCACAAATTGATAATACTAGTAACGATCTAATGACTATAAGAACATTAGCCGGAACGGGTATAATTCCTTATGGATCCTCGGTTTCTAGCATTGGTTTCTGGTCGAAGCATCGGGATGATGTGAGCTACAATCAGCTCCAGAAGGTATTTACATGTACATGTGTTTTTCAGTTCGACTAAAATCTGTTGGCAACTCTATATGATGGGCTTTTTTTGGTTTGTGATTGGATGTATGGAGTTTTATTGTGGTTTGGATGGTGTGGGTTGAATTTTTAAGATTATCACTCTGCAGTGGGTGATTTGATAATGCTGTATGGATCTATGTTTAGGTCATTCAAGAACTACTCTTGGGTCATTCTGCTTTATTCTGTGTTTATTTGCTACATAGAAAAATCAGTTGTTAAAGCAATTCAGTTTGCAAAACACTGTTATATTAATTTTTCTGGGTCAGAATTTGGAGTTTAAACATATTCGGAAAATACTTTATGCCTGCATTTTTCTCGAGTAATGCTCTATCTGGAATTCTGATATTCTGCTTGATCACCCTATGTTTTCTCTGCTCTTGTATTTGGATAATGGGTGTCATGCTTAATGTCGGTGTGCCCAGGTCTCCTCGAATGTTGGGGGCGGCTTTTCTTTGCCGTTTCTCATCGTATTCTTCTTCTGCATGACTTGGACTTGTTTAACTGTACTCTGAGTTTTTGTGCTTTTATAATTAAAACGACATAATGTTCTTTCAGTTTTTGAACTAGCAATCGAACAAAGAGTTCTTGATGATTGAGATGATGAGTTTCCTGTTGGATGCCCTGTACATTAAACTGGATAGTAAAGGCTCGTATTGGTTGTCTTGCAGTTTTGGTGTGAGCTGACACCCCAAGCTCGGCAGAAACTTCTGAGGATTGACAAGCAGACACTTTTTGAGCATGCGCGTAAGAATATGTATTGCTCTAGGTGCAATGGTTTGTTGCTTGAAGGTTTTCTGCAGATTGTCATGTATGGGAAGTCTCTGCAGCAGGATGCAGCAGGTGCCCACCACAGTGGAGGTTCAATTCTTCAGAATGATGATGATTTGTGTATGGCTAATGGGTGCAAAGATGATGTTCTAGATCCATCTGTCCATCCGTGGGGTGGATTAAGCACTGCAAGGGATGGGACACTTACGCTCTTGGACTGTTATCTTTATTCAAAGTCTTTAAAGGGGCTTCAAAATGTAAAGATCCGTTATGATACTATTGATTGATTCTATATATTTCTGTTTTCTTGAGGGAGCAACTTATGTTAGCTTGTTCTGATTTGTATCAGGTATTTGACAGTGCACGTGCAAGGGAAAGGGAACGCAAATTGCTGTATCCTGATGCATGTGGCGGAGGTGGTCGAGGATGGTTAAGCCAAGGATTGGTGGGATATGGTAGAGGGCATGGCACAAGAGAAACCTGTGCTCTTCATACTGCCAGATTGTCTGTGGAGACATTGGTGGACTTCTGGTCTGCACTTGGGGAGGAGACTCGACAGTCTCTTCTAAGGATGAAAGAAGAGGACTTTATTGAACGGCTCATGTATAGGTTTGCATCTTTCCACTGTCATTTTGTTAATTCTCTTTTTGTTGACTCGCAAATGACTGGAAGCAGTTTCAAACAAATGTAAAGATGTCTAAAGGTGTTTATTAGAGAATCCATTACCTTCTTAAACCCTGTGGTCATACAATTAAACTATCGACTACAGGCCTGATTCTCTTATGAGTCTGTTATTGCAAATGGATTTTGGTGTGTGCTTGTGTCTTAGGGTTGTGGCGGATGGGGGAGGTTGTGGGGAGGTGACATATTTTCTGTTTCAGAATGCGTTATGGCTGGTAAAATACTTTTTGGTCTGATGGTGTGCAAAGTCAAACTTCATCATCTTTAAGTATGCAGTTTTGAGATTTCTGGTAAATAGCCAATTTGTTTAAAGTGAGAAAATGGTATCGCTGTTCGAAGAAGTTAAGTTTAGTTTTATTCTGTTCGCTACCAGAGCTGTCGGAAATCTTTTAAGCTACATGTCAAATTTGTAGGATTTTGATGAAGTAATAGGTTCTGGATCAAGCATTGAGATTCTGAGATATATAAAGTGGCAACGTAAGCTCTTAGATATGATAATGTGAATGTGGAAGTGTATCCGTCTACCTAAGTTAGCTACAAAGTGAAGGGGCAGGGCATGGAGTTTCAGAGCTGTGATACTTTACATAATCTTTTTTATGTTAGTTTGTGCAATGTGTAAACGTTGAAATCTTCTTTAATCAACATGGGAACTCCGTTTTAGCTTCTGTTAGCCTCAACTAGGACTATGGTACAGCCTCTTTCCAATGTTTTAACTTTAACATGTCTGAACAGCTTGATTCCATGGAAAGCCAGTAGACAAACAGTACCATCATGCATAATGTGAGGACAAATGTATGGAATATTTTAACCAGCAGGCTTGTTAATTTTTTAGTCGTAGCTTAAGTCGTATGAAAATTACATTTTTCTTTGCCCAAGGACTGCTTCTTAGGTGGTTTTTCTCATTAAGAAAAGATGAATGTTGCTTACCCGGTGAAAATCACATTTCATTTTTGGAAGACTTCATGTGGTAAAAGCTGATGATTTTTGCTTTGAAACGTATTTTTGCTGTGTGATGCAAAAAAACATGTATGTCTCTTCTTTGCAGGTTTGACAGCAAAAGGTTTTGTAGAGATTGCAGAAGAAATGTGATACGCGAGTTTAAGGAGCTGAAGGAGCTAAAGCGCATGCGAAGAGAACCTCGTTGCACGAGTTGGTTCTGTGTAGCAGACACAGCCTTCCAATACGAGGTGCATAATTTTGGGTTATGTTGCCATTGTTTTGGAGATTGTTTCCAATGGAAAGCATCTTCACGGAACTATGAGAACTGCAATGATGTCCTTGGAATCAAATGTGTTGTTCATGATAGTTCATCCAGTACTGCTAGAATTATGATGATTGATGCATCTTCTGTCTTAATTATCAGGTGTCTTGTGATACAGTTCAGGCTGATTGGCATCAAACATTTTTAGATGCTCTTGGAACATATCATCACTTTGAATGGGCTATTGGAACTGGAGGGGAAAATCTGATATCTTAGAGTTTGAAAATGTTGGCTTGAGTGGAAAGGTTCAAGTGAATGGCCTAGATCTAAGTGGCCTGAATGCCTGCTATATAACTCTACGGGCTTGGAAAATGGATGGACGCTGTAATGAACTGTGTGTGAAGCCCATGCCTTGCAAGGGCAACAATGCGTTCATTGCAGGCTTGTGGTTGGTGATGGATATGTAACAATTACAAGAGGGGAAAGCATCAGGAGGTTCTTTGAACATGCGGAGGAGGCTGAGGAAGAAGAGGTAGTCGATTTGTGGCAATGAAGAATTTGCTTCATTCATGTGCATTTCCCCTGCATTCCTCTATCTCTTGTCATGGTATTATGATTCTAATTCTATTGTCATTTTTAGGATGATGAATCCATGGACAAGGATGGAAATGATCTTGATGGTGAATGCTCCCGTCCGCAAAAGCACGCAAAGAGTCCTGAACTTGCTCGAGAATTTCTCCTAGATGCTGCAACTGTCATTTTCAAGGAACAGGCATGTTTGTATTCTCTTTCCTTTCAACTTATCTTTTCAAATTTAGATTGAGTAACCATGTGAGTCTGAACTATCTATGTAGAAGTTTATTTCTTGTGTCGTAGTATTGTAGTGGGATATTGTTTCCAAGCATCTTGGTTGCTTTAGCGTTTTTGGGCAATTGATTTTGATTTTCTATTATGCTGTATGATTATGTATTAGCATCCAAGATAAGGCTTTATCTTGTAATTTTTCCATAGATATGTTTTTCTTTGAGCTCCAATAAATTCTCAGCCAAAAAATTATAATGCTACATAATTCCTAAACAGATCAGTAGTACCAGCTTAGAGATTGCATAAGAAAGCATCTCGAGGGAACTAGAGTACTTTGGCCCATTAATCTTGCGGGGTTTGATATTCTAGAGTGAAGTACACATTGGAGGAATTTTCATTTTGTTTAATTGTTTCATAAATGCACGGACTTGTTAGCAGTTATGAAGTTTTCTACCTTGGTTGGGGATTCCTGCAGGTTGAAAAAGCTTTTAGAGAAGGAACTGCCCGGCAAAATGCACACAGCATTTTTGTATGTCTTGCTCTGAAGTTGCTGGAAGAGCGTGTGCATGTGGCCTGCAAAGAAATCATTACTTTGGAAAAGCAGGTGTTTAACTTGTGCTATTGTGAAGTTTTGGTTTATTTATGGGTGTTCGTAGAGTCTCACTTCTATTGAATCCACAGATGAAACTTCTTGAAGAAGAAGAAAAGGAAAAGCGTGAAGAAGAAGAACGCAAGGAACGCCGGAGACTAAAAGAAAGAGAGAAAAAGCTGCGCAGAAAGGAAAGGTTGAGGGAGAAGGAAAACAAGGAAAAGAAATGTGCTGAATCAAATTTAGATCCCGTGTCTCTTGATGTTTCAAAGAAGTCACCACCTTGTGTTGATGAGGGTGCTAATGTTGAGAGAAGCATGGATTCTGTCAGTGAAACAGGTGAAGCTACTTCTACCAGTCCTTTGTCCCAATATTCAAGATGACCAGCTTTTGATGGAGGTCATTTATCCGAATGTGGAGAATCACTTTGAAGATACTCGGTGTAGGGGAGTTGGCAACACCAGGGATTGGAGCCCCTCTTTCTCATATGATCACTTTAAGTATTCCCGCCGTAAGCTGAAGTTTCAGAAAGATCCTCAACTGGAGTCAACTATAAAATGGTCCGACAGGAAGAAAGGTGCAGAATTGTCAGGGAATGAGGTCATTGTTAGCAAATATGAATCAAGGTTTCATGCTGAAATTTTGAGTCCATGAGGAGCATCAATGGCTTTAGTAAGCAATTGAGAACCAATGCTGCAAAGTTTAACACCAGAAATGGCTGCACAAAGTTGAGTGACACACTCCAGTGTGCCAATAATAGAATAGGTGAGAGATCAGATTCTCATGTTTGCAGCTGTAACCATCATAACGAGTGTAGATCAAGGCCGGACTCGCATATCACCAAAGCACTCCGAGAGACTAAATATGTGAGTAAGTTGGACTCTCTGGCAGATGCATCAAAATCGTATTTTCGTGGAAGGTACAGTCAAGTGGAGGCCACACGTGAGATTAATGGCCGACCTAAAAGCAAGATCGTTGCTGGCAACCCTCCTATGACAAAGAAAGTTTGGGAACCATTGGATTCACAAAAGAAATATGCTCAAAGCAACTCAGATGATGTTGCCTTGAGATTGAAACCCAAAGTTGAAAATTCTGAAACTGATCAACTCCCGGAATCATCTGCTACCGCTAGCTCAAATGAATCTGTAGATACTTCAGTTGAAACCAATAATGAGGATAATGATGTGAGGGGCCCTGAGAATTGTGGAGACAGAGAGAATCAGTTCCATGCAATGACAAAATCAGAAAAATACACAAAGGAGGCTGTAGCAGAGAATGGTGAGGGGTGTTCTTTGGCAGGATCTCCACACAGGAGAGTAGATTCATCAATGAGCAGCTCTTCAAACTCAGATAACTGCTCCTCCTGCCTTAGTGAGGGCGACAGCAATACATCCTCCTCAAACCCCCAAAACCTGGAGTCAGCATCCACATCAGATTCAGAAGAGTCTAGCCCAAACTCTGAGGCGCGAGAAACTTCGCATTGCCTTGAAAGTAGGTTCACTGAGTGTTGTAGTGTTATGGAGGACCAGAGCACAACGAGAGAGCATGACTCTAAGGGCCAGGCACCTGCCTCTGGAATAACCAATACTTTAGGCAGTTTGCCCACAGAAGTAGCTACATATTGTGAGAGCAGGAGAGCAAATATCAGTATAAGTGTTCAGCCTCAAAGTGTGCCTCCGCAAATGCACAGTCAAAACATACCCTGCCCCGTCTTTCATGCTTGGGATCAGAGTCCACTTTCCTGGCATACTGGTCCTACTAATGGATTGATGTCCTATCCTCACTCCAACCACTACTTATTCGCCAATGCTTTTGGATATGATTTGAATGGTAATGGAGGGTTCATGCAGTATGGAGCCTTACAACATCTGGCACCACCATTGCTTAACCCTGCTCATGTGCCTGTTTACCCCCTGGTGGCTCAGGCTAATGGAGTTAGCACAAAGGAGCATTGCAAGGGTGCCACTCTGTGTGTACCAAGAGAAGTACATAGCATAAACAAGGTGGACTCAGCTGAAACACGATCTGCAGAGACACCAACAGTTGTGGATGCCGGACAAAATGGGAAATCTGATAAAACCGATAAGGGGAATAATGGTTTCTCTCTTTTCCATTTTGGTGGCCCTGTAGCTCTTTCAACAGGATTTAGTGCTGACCCTGTCTCCTTGAAAGAAGGAACTATGGGTAACACTTCTCTTGACCTATCAGATAACAGTGCTGATGGTAATCATCCCTGCAATAAGAAAGATTCTATAGAAGAATACAACTTGTTTGCTGCTAGTAATGGCATAAAGTTTTCCATCTTCTGAGATAGTTATATGAGTGAGGCTATTTGGGCTTTTATTCCAGTTTTCGTTACTCGATTATAAAAGCTTAGAGCAACTTAAACCTCTTACTTTCTTGTGATACTGAGTGATGGAAGCTTTGAGTGCTTTGTAATTTGGTGCACAATAATCCTCCTCTGCAAAAATTTTAGGGTCTTTTACATTTTGGAGATTGTTTGCTTTGATTGATTCTTACTTGCTTTTATACCTTACAGATACATATAATTGAAAATTTTCATTATGTTGAACTTTATGAGATGGAACATCGTTTGCTCTGTTTTGGCATGATATGTGTAATTGTTTCAACAGTGTTTCTACTTTCTACACTAGTAAAGATGTAGTTGTGGTTCTTCCTTGTGTGAAGAACTCTTTTGTGCAGTTCTGACCAACTTAGTCAATCGCTCGCATAAAGTAATGCCTCTTGATGTTTGGTCTTCTAGAATTGGAAACCTATACCAGGTGCAGTTGAAGTTGTTTTTCCTTGCATTTGTGTTTGAATCTTGACTGACTAGAAGGAGAAATACAAATGTTCTTGGTGTTGATTAAGTACAATATAATTAGTAGGTAATGAGATTAGATAAATAGCCAAGGAAGTTTTACCCCGAAAAATTGGCCTCGTTTGGTTCATATGATAAGATTAGGCGTGATAGGATTAGTAGGATGAGAAATTGAATGATAATTGATTCCACCTTTCGTTATATATTGTTTGGTTTGAGGTATAATATATATGATATTCTTGTGATAATATAATATAGTATTTGGTTGAAGGAACTATAAGTATGATTAAATACAAAAAGATTATTAAGGGTATTTTTTTTAAGTTATTTTTATTTTTATATTGTAACTTGTGAATGATTAAAAACAACTCTAAATTATTTATTGAAATAAAATTAATTTATGAACTATATATATATATATTATATATATATATTATATATTCTTTTTATATTCATAAAAACCAGAAGTTCTAAATACATATTCAATTTAACAATTAATTAAAATTCAAATATTTTTTCAAAGTCCCCCAAAAAAATAATATTATATTTTAATTATATTTTATTATATATCTAATTATTCTAATTTAAAATATGAAGTTTTAATCATTTAAAAAAAGAAAGAACTTTGAGAATTGTTTCAGATGAGTGACTTCATGGGGAGGGAAATGGATGGGAGAGAGAGAGAGAGTGGAAGGGCAAATAGGAAAAGATATTTTTATACATGTTTATAATAATTGGTGGAATTGTAAATCCACCTGAAAGATGGGATTCATTATCCCATAGATTATTATAAATAAGATGGGGTTTAAAATTGAGTTCTAATAATACTAATTAAATATGTGCTTATGCATGATAATTAATTTTATCATGCTTACTTATACGAACCAAATGAGGCCAAAAGATATTTGTGTGATATTTTATGTAATAATATAATATAGTATTTGGTTGAGGGGATTATAAAGTATGATTAAATATAAAAAAAACTTTTAAGGGTATTCTTTTTTAAGTTATTTTTATTTTTATATAGTAACTTGTGAATGATGACAAACGAAATAAAATCTCTAAATTATTTATTGAGATAAAATTTAATACAAATTTTATAATAATTGGTGGGATTTATACCCCACTTAAGAAATGAGATACATTATCCAATAAATTTTTATAAATAAGACCAGACCTGATATTAATATCGAGTTTTAATAATGCGAATCAAATGTATAATTAAGACATAAGTAATCTCGTTGTGTCTAATTATACGAATTAAACGGGGCCAAAGAGGTATAAATTATTCTCTTCTCAGCAAATTTAATATTAATAATCATACACGCAAAAAAAAAAAAAAAAGAGAAGAGCAGCCAGAGGAAGAAGGCCCAATTACTGATCATTACCAAATTGGGCTACTGAAAGCCCACCTGACTTCTTCATAAGATGGATACGCTCTTTCCGTCTGCAAATTCGCTGAAATTGATGAACTCAAAGGCGCAGTTGCTCTCTTCATTAACCAAATTCCCTCTTCATAATCTTCATCATTATCGTACAATCGCCAAAGTCCGCTTGAAATGGGTTAAAAACCGCTCGCTAGATCACATTATCGATGTCCAAACCGACATTAAAGCTGCTTGCCTTATAAAAGATGCCATACTGGATTCTCAAAAGCTGTTAGGTCTCACCGTCCCAACCCTCCGCTTCATCAGGAGGTATCCCACGCTTTTCGAGGAGTATCCTCATCCCAAGTACCCCTCTTTGGCGTGTTTCAAGTTGACCCAGTTGGGGAAGATGATGCAAGATAAGGAAATTAGAGTGTTTGAGGAGTGTGAAGGTGATGTCGTGGAGAGGCTTTGCAGGCTTCTGATGATGACCAGGAATAAATTGGTAAAACTTTGTGGTTTCTATATATATGTTTCATCCCCACCCCTTCCCTTTGTGTGTGTGTGTGTGTGTGTGATGGTGGGTTTCCTTATCAAACATTTTAGCTTTCCTACTCATTTTTACTTTCTTCCTTTTATTTTAGGTAAATCCGAGTTAAGAAGCTTTGTGTTTTATTTTTGATTTTCATATAAATGTGGGAGTGAAGAAGAAGAATTGTATGGGATGTTATATACTGTAGGATTTTATCGGAGCAGGGGACTTGCAGAAATGAATGAATTCGAGTAGAATGTAACCAATGTCTTAGTTGTATGATTACTTTTGAGGGTTTGTTAATTAACTGGAAATATGCGTATGGTTAAAACAAGTATTTTTCAAACAAGGGACATAATACTTCTGCTTCTGATCCTTTTATTTGATGGTGTTCTGGTTTTACAAGACAGCTATGCTCAAGTTCTCTTCAGTTTGATCTCAACCACTTATGCTTTTACATGTTTCAGCTGCCGTTGCAATCTTTACATCCATTGAAATGGGACTTAGGACTGCCCGATGATTTCGACAAAAACCTAATTAGAAAATATCCAGATCATTTTAGGTTGGTCAAGTCAACTAATGGATTGAATTGCTTGAAGCTTGTCGAGTGGTGGGAAGAATTTTCTGTTTCTATGTTGCAGAAGCTGAATGAGAAGAGTATAGGTGGGAGCATTGATGATAACAATGCCATATCTGGTTATAGGGAATTCAAGAGGGGAAAGGCTGCGTTAGAGTTTCCGATGAGTTTCCCAAGGGGTTATGGGGCACAGAAGAAGGTGAAAGCATGGATGGATGAGTTTCAAAAGTTGCCTTACATCTCGCCCTATGAGGATTCAAGGGGAATTGACCCAAATAGTGAGCTCATGGAGAAAAGGGTTGTTGGGGTGTTGCATGAGCTTTTAAGCTTGACCATTTACAAAAAGACTAAGAGAAATTACTTGAGGAGTTTGAGAGAAGAATTGAATCTTCCGCACAAGTTTACTCGTATATTTACAAGATACCCTGGAATATTTTATCTTTCACTGAAATGCAAGACTACAACTGTGGCATTGAGAGAGGGTTATCGTCGTGGCAGACTGGTTGATCCACATCCTCTTGCTCGCCACAGGGATAAACTTCACTACGTTATGAGAACTGGGTTAATTTATCGAAGCAAAGCTGCAGACATGTTACCTCATCTTGACAGTTTAGTTGAGAATGTAGAAGACCATGCAGGAGAAGAAGAAAGTGATGAAGAAGAAATCATAGTGGATGATGAATATAATGATTCGGAGGCTGAAACTGGTTCTGATGAGGACTAGCATTGATTTAACTTATTTGTGGCAGTAGTAGAAGGGTATGAACTCCTGAGGTAGGCAAATATAATTGAATTATATACCCCTATTTTTGCAAAGGAATGGTAATTCAGTATTTGATGGGTTTTTTTCTGAGCTGGGCCAAAGTGTGGCTTGCTCTTTTGCCATGTTAATTCACCTGAAATTCTGTCATCTATTCGTCCTTTCTTCATGTATATGTGCTGCATAAGTTCCCAAGCAAAACAAGTGCTGGACTTCTTAACGGTATGGAGAATAAACTAGTTGGATCACTGTTGTTGATTTGCTATCAATAGCCTGCAGCATTGGAGTGCTTTTCTGCCCATCTCAAGAAATTGGCTCTAGATTTTAGGAACCTTTCTAATTTTTGACGAGCCTACATGGAAGAAATTGGACATATTTTTGAGGGTTTGAACCAATCAAAAGCCCTTGAGTTGACATGCAATGTTAAACCAGCTCTATTCGCTGAAGTATTTTACCACCTCAGTATCTTCACAATATTGCAGAAGTTTCTTCCTTGCAGTTAACTGATCTTTACTGCATATTGCACCTATAATTCAACCAACGAAGATGAGCATCTTGATGATCGAATTATTTATATGTCAATTGACTGGCATGTTGTAGCGGCAGTTTTACTGAGAGATTTATGGCAACAGAGTTCTGTTCACTTCTTCCTTTCTGTTAACATCAACTTGGTTAGGGGTCCGGCTCCTGTTCGATTCACTGTGATTTCATGAGAACAAGCAGATTTGGGCTGTTCAATTCATTGTGAATTTCACAAAAACGAGCAGATTTGGGCAAAAGAAAGACATAGCTGCCAGAGAGTCCAAGGCTATATTGAAGTAGTCCCCCTGGTATTACAATCAATATAAGCAAGAAAATTATGCTTGAATACAGGCTACTGTTTTGACTCAGAGAAGGTGGTCCTGTGGAAAAGATTCATTGTCAGCCATACACCGAAGATGCCTGTAAGTTAAACCAAATGCTACACACAAATGCCTGGCAATGTTATGATCCCTTATGAAGTTGTATTTCAGAAGAGTGGAGCAATACATCAAACCAAAAACTTCCTACAGAAACGGAAATGTGTATACCTATAGAATCATCATAAGAATGCCTCACGTTTGGAGGCCATCCACTACATGCTCTACATCAAGATTCCATCCAGCAGAAAGTAAATTCAGAACAGGAACAGTTAGAAGCGATACAGAAATAAAAAGACTTTCAGAAAGGGATCAACCCTGGTTATCAGCAGTCAGTAACTATGTACTCTGCTACCATCACATCTCTCCCGTAACCCCAAGTGGATTACACAAGTTAGTAACCATATTCTTTTCATGGATGAAAAATTATATATACTCTGCATGACAACATTAAGCATATGGTGAAACACTAATCCCATGCACTGGTCACCCCAGGACCGTATCCTCCACCATAACCGCTGTAACTGCCACTGTTGCCACCTCCATAATAGTCATTGCCACTACCACCCCTATTAAATGAGGAATCCCTTCTAAAATCACGAGCACCGAAACGTCCACCTCCACGCCTATTTTTACTTCCATATGAAACTCGACTCGCAAACCGAGTTAACCAATCAGGTACCTCCTGATTTGCTTCCTGCATCAAACCTGCTAGTGGCTTTGCCAATGACATGTTATTCTCATTGAAGAATGCTGTGGCCAATCCTGTCTTGCCAGCACGACCTGTGCGTCCTATTCGGTGGACATAGTCATCAATGTCATTTGGGAGGTCAAAGTTGATAACATGAGCAACATGTGGAATATCAAGACCACGAGCTGCCACATCGGTTGCAACTAATATTGGTGTATTTCCACTCTTAAACGATCTTAATGCCAACTCTCTTTCCTGCAACCATGAATCCATCACATTCCCATAAATTATACATAGGGGGTAAGAAAGCAACAAAAGTGCAACTAAGGTTATGATGAGGCCTATAATGCAAACATTATGTATGAACAACCTTTCACCCAAATTTTTACCCTTGTTAAAACATTCAAGAGCAAGGGCTCGTGATGAAGAAAACAGCTGAAATCCATTGGCAACCATGCATTCGCATAACAACATTATGAGGACTGCAGCACGACCCTCAATCGTGTGGTTCAATCATTTTAGCAGCTTGCAAGAATTTTTCACTTCGCAGGAAAAAGATGTCCTGATGCACAGGAAATGAAACTCAAGAAGAAAACCAAAAGGGCTCCGGCTCTATTTGGAGATGCCCTCTTAAGGTCTCCGGTTCCAGTAGCCAATTTTTGGCATAAGAAAAATCATAGAAAGCCACACAATTGACATCATAGGTTTGTAGCAACAGATACAACTTTGCAGACTCCATGCAACAAGCACGTTCTCCTATTTCAAAGCATCACATTACCAACAACTAAGGTGCCTAGAATTACCTCCAGTGCGTGTAATTATGCAAAACTAATTACACCACACTGAATGAGTGGGTTACCCCAAAAGCCGATAAATATAAATGAAAAGAACTCATTGTACAAATTGACTATATTACTATACTAGGTTCAAAGATCAGCAGTATATGACCACTCTGCTCACGAAACATCTCAAGCACATCAATAAAAAATTGACAGGAAAAGTATTAAAAGTGTCTTAATTGCATATCTTCTTACCTGTTGTGTTCTATCCCCATGAATAGTGGTAGCAGGAAAACCATTAAGACATAACCAATGTTCCAAAGAGTCAGCACCTTTCTTTGTTTCACAAATACTAAAGTAAGAGCTTGCTGCAAAAATCAGCAACAATCAGGAAATTCTTAACATAAATTGAAATCAAATAAAAGAAAAGAGACAGTTCCCAATATTGAGAAAGTCAAAAAAGTAAATATGAAAGAGGAACAGTCCAATTAACATTATTTGGAAGAGAAACTGTCAGATGAAGGACAATACTACTAGAAACTCAACATCATAGCTAAAAACTAAATGGGCCAAACGAGTTGCCCACTAAGCTGTTGAGGAGTCAACCAACAGATTTTATCTGATTGCTCATTAATATGAATAAAATATTTTTATATTGCAACATATTTGAAATGGACTTTGTCGATAATGAACAATCAATTTCTAATCACTCTAAATTCATCGACTTTTAGAGATAAGTGGCGTAATCAGGGGGGAAAAGCTGATCCTAGACAAACCAAAAACAACTAAAACAAACAAAATTAACTAATTTGATAATTAGATAAATTTTCTAATGATCAATTAACCATATAAATAAGACCTAAAGATCCAACGAAATAAATTACTTATATTCAGCAGAACATCAACCTACCTTTCCTTGAACTCCATTTGCCCTCTGTGCATGAAGAAGATCCATCAAATAACTTCTCTTGTCACTCTCATGAACAAATTCAACTCTTTGAACAATCAAGTCTGTACTGGAACCAACCCTTCCAACTGTCAGAAAGATGTAGTTTGAAAGAAAATCGGATGCCATTCTCTGCAGAACAACAGCATGAGATTTCAGAAGATTACTAATAAACTATTTAATGATCTCCATGACAACAGCAGCATCCCTTCCATTTACATTACATTCAGTTCTTAGTAAAGGATACAGCAAATGACAAAACAATTCTTACACAATTAATAGAATCACGTCAGTACTCTTCCAGAAATTGGATGACTTCATTTAATTTTTAAGCCCACTTTCCTTCCAGAAAAGCTCTTTTCAATTTTTCTTTCTAAACTAGCATGAATCACGAAGTCGAAGCTAGATAAGAACAAGTTACTTAATGCCTAACATCAACGATTAGATTCGAAATGTTACAATATAAAGGTACCTAGTTTCCACCCCAACCAAAGGCTGATTTTTCTAACATGTAAATATTTTCTATATAAAAGTTTTAAGTACAATTCAGTAGGGGGGTGGGGAAGTGAAGTTGAGAAAACTAGAAAAGATTTACAAAAATGACCTGGATCTCTTTTGGAAAAGTGGCACTAAACAGCACTGTCTGTCTTTCGCCACGAGGAGGCATATCCATCTGTTCCACTATCTTTCTGATTTGAGGCTCAAAACCCATATCCAGCATTCTATCTGCCTCGTCAAGAGCCAAATATCTTATCATTTGTAACGAGACTTTAGCTCTCTCAAGCAAATCAACCAATCTTCCAGGAGTTGCCACCAGAATGTCAACCCCCCTCTCAAGTTCCCGTAGCTGCACAGAAACTAATACATTTGGTCACCTGTACATAGTAACAATTATAACAAATACTTCACATGGGCATGTGGCAGAACATTTATATTCAAAATGGACCAAGTTTTACAGTATAATAAGAAAAGAATCCTTATGACAACTACATGAAGTATCTGACTCAAAAGTGCACCAGCAAACTGAACCTGAAAATCCTCAATCAGCATTCAGCAGTACAATAAAATCGTCACAAAAGTCGCCAACAAAATTCCCTTTCAAACCAAATTGCCTCCCTTTTCTTGGGCTGGATAATGGGCTTTCAAGTCATTTTAGCCAATGGGAGAACTGATGATATAAGTAAGTTAACATAATATTTTACGTTAAAACCAAGAAGTGACAAGAATGGCCAGATATATTCATTTCAATGTTTAGAAAAAAAAAAATACCAATTGGCAAATAAAAATCAGCAAAATGGGCAGGTTCTGTACAAAATTACAAAATCTCTGAGAGAGAGGATTGAGAGTATGCTTCTATGTACAAATTAGAGAAATGTCATAAATGATGCCCGGCTCCTCCATCTCTATACAGCTACACAGACAATCACTTATTCACAAACTTCTTGTGGGACTAAGCTTCGGCACAGCCAGCAGTCGTAGAAAATTATAATCTTACATATTTCGTAGTAAACTTTATAAATCATGTCGCAAATTAGCATTTGTTTGCATATATTAAACACAAAATACACACATATCTTCAGGTATTGATATTTATTCGATTAAAAAGAACTAATACATGGAAGCAAAGTTAAAAAAGTCCATCTACATTCATTCATTTAGGAAGAAAAATTAATTTTTCAACCATAAATCAATCAGAGTACAATAAGTAAGTATACTCTAGCAGTAGAAGGTAAACATGAAAACCAAATGAACTTGCATTAACAAATTTAATGAGACAGTATGCGATACAAAGTTTCAATAAATTTCTCACTCAGCTTTGGCAATATTTCAACTCAGAATACCTATATAGATCTAGCTATTATCACCTTAATAGGACAAAATAAGTATTCAAACAAGGCAGAGAAATCTTCAAAACTGCATCTCCTTGTGTGTGTGCGCGCACGGCGCTGACAGAGTTAAAAAAGAGATTTCATGGAAATGCATGTAGTGCATTACAATTGGCTAGCTTCTTGATCTCAATGCACTAAGTTATCTTTTCCAAGTGTTCTAATGGTCTTGTGTAATTTCACGTTGAGAATCAATTACATGGTGACACATACATCCTGTGCTCATATTAACCACACACTTTAGCTTCAGTCCTTAAAACATAAAAGATGCATCAACTCATGTTTGAACCATAAATGGAAAATGAATATATATTAAACAAAATGCCAAATTAAACCTGCTGATTTATCGGTGCTCCTCCATAAGCAACTACTACTCTAACACCAGTTTGATAGGAAAACTTTCTAGCTTCCTCATGTATCTGCAGATCAAAACATGCAACTGAGCTGTCAAAATTTCCTACTTCAGAGGAAAAGAAATAAAAAAATATTAGGGATGGTGTGGAAGTAATGATCATAAAATGGGATGCCCACCTGTATTGAGAGTTCTCTTGTTGGTGAAAGAATAAGACCTAAGGGAAATACAGTGCGGACTCCACGTGGTCGCTGCGGAAAATGACCCCTCATTATTCCACTAATAATTGGGAAGCAAAAGGCAGCAGTCTTGCCTGAGCCAGTCTGAGCACAAGCCATCAGATCTCGTCCTGCCAGGGCAATTGGTATTGCATGTCGCTGGACAGGAGTTGGTTTCACATACTTGCACCTGCGAATATTCAGATTAAGTGCATCCCCCAAATCTATCTCTGCAAATGTATTCACAGGTGGCGGCACATTATCCCCGCTTGTATCCACGGGAATATCCTCATATGCATCAAAGTTAATGCCAGTATTCTCCTGCTCGTTAAACGCGGCCTCTGTGTCAGCATCCACATCATCCTTACCAAAAGGGTTGACCTCACGTTCCCTGCCACCCCAACCACCTCGGCCACCCCAACCACTGCTGCCACGACCACCACCACCACCACTGTATCCTTGACGTCCATAATCAGACCTCGAACCAACCCATCGTGACCCACTGGTGGGTCCGCCATAACCAGAGCGGTCATTAACAGATGGTGGTCCACTAAGTGAAGGAGCAGGCGGGTCCGATGCTGGAGGCCTGTTCCTAAGGTGGGGTGGAACATAGGCAGGCTTGGTGGGTGCTGATTGGCGTTCACTTCCACCAGTAGTCCCAGCATTATCGGAAGATCCAGTAGATACATTGTCAACAGCGTCCGCCCACGAAGTCCTCATTTTCCCAGAAGAGTTGTTCAAGAGATTGATTGATCTCAGCCAAATACACAACACCTGCGATCCCAAGAGTGTTGAGAAATTAAACTACCAACTTTCATATATCACAGTTGAAAACCATTGTTCCGGAAAAAGAAACAAGGTAAAAAGTTAGATCATGGATCAACACGAATCAAAGCAATCTAACCTATCAAAATAAACTATTGAAAAAAATCAACGGAAATCTTCAGGAAAGAAAAACGAAGGGTGAGATGAAAATCGATATAAAAACAGCGGAGCAGTGGGTGAATAGTGAAGAAAACGATTTGTAGAAAAGATTCAGAGGGTTGCTGTTGGGGTCTAGCTCAGAGGGTCACATACAAAGAGATGAACAGAAAACAATTTGCAGAGTGGGCGTAGAATGTATATACATAAGCAGAAAGCACATCAGAGTAAGGTAGCAACCAAACAACCAAACAACCTACCTGAGTGTAAATGCAGAGGGGAGTAGAGAGAGAGCGAAGTAAAGGGGGTGGGCGTATGTGATGTTTTGGTAGAAAGAGAAGAATTTGGAAAACCCTAACTAGGCAGCAAATAAAGGGGAGAAAATATAGGAAGAGAAGCAGCAGCGGCGGCAGCAGGAGCAGCCCAGACACCGAAGAAAGTTGAGTTACTTATTATTAATCGGTCGGACTCGGACAACTAATTAAATAAATAAATAATAATAATAATTTCTTTTCTTATTATTATTACAACTACAATTTTAGTACTACAACTCCTCATTCTACTCAACTCTAATTCTACTTCTTCTCTTTCCCCTTTACTTGGCAATCGCCACTCCACCCCTCTCCCCTCCCTCTCCCTTCCTCCTCTCCTCTTTTTTTTTTTTTACCTCTATAATAATATTTTTTCTTATTAACTATTTATTTAAATTCATCCAAAAACATCATTACTCATTAATATTATTCCTTTTTTTTTATTATTATTATTTGTGTTGATGGTATGTCCACGTCCATCATCAATTTATTAGTAATTTCGTACATTTTGTGCACATCACTACTTCTCAATTTAATGCAATAGATTTCAATTTATAGATATATGCCTCTATCTATAACATTACTACTACTACTAATAATAATAATAATGTGTTTTTCATATACATTAAAATGAATTACTTTTTCTTTCTTCAAGTCGTAAATCCTATATATATTCATGAAGAAAATTTCTTGATGCCCCTACTATTATCAAATTTTGAATTTAAATAAGTTCCTTGATATTTGCTAATTGAAATCTAGTTCAAAGTGGAATAATATTATTATGTATTTTAAGATTTCATTCAATCACTTGATTTTGAATAACTTCAAAGTTTTTTTTGGATAAATTTCTTGACGGTGAAAGCAGGTCAAAGTCACCTTGTCCCTATTGTCAAAATCGTGAATCAAGTTAGGGTTCAGGTAGGATTTCCTACCCAAACTACCCGATCGGGTACCCGAAATTTTTAAAAAATAAAAAATTCAAATATTATGTGTGTGTGTGTGTGTGTGTGTGTGTTTTTTTTTTTTTTGTCTAAGGTTATTTCCTTCTCTCCTCCTTCGTCGCTTTGGTTCCTCCCTCTTCTCTCTTATTCTACTTCTTCGGTTCCAACTTCCAAAGTCCCAAGTTCCCAACCCAACAACTAAGTCCCAACTTCAAGAGCAAAAACACACAACCCCAACAAAAATCTATCCTCTTTCACTCAAACCCTAAAATTTCTAAAATATCACAAGAAGATGATGAAATTAGAATACCAAATTCAAAAGTTAGTATTATTTTTTTTCTTTTATTGTTTAGTTAATTGTATAATCAAATTTCTTGCTTATTGTATATTAAAGAATAAGTATATTCAAGAAAAGTGAATGATGAAATTGTATATTCAAAAAAATTGAAAAAAAAAAACAAAATATACCAAAAACAGAGGCTATTTTGTTTTTGGTAGAAGTTGTTCACGTAGAAGCTGAAACTTCTGTTTATTTGAAGTTGTTTCAGCTTCTATTTTACAAAAAAGAAGTTGAAACATAGCTTCAATTTAAATTTTTTGCTGCGTTATTTTTAAATTTATATATTATTAATTTATGACATTAAATTTATAATAATTTGCAAATTCGAGGACAAATTCTCAAGATTGTGGTGATCGAATTTAAAAGAAAATGCAATTAAAAGCAGTGTTGAAGGTTTCAAGAAGTAAAGAGATTAGTCCTAGTAGTAGTGGTTGTTCTATTAATGTAAGTCATAATGAGTTAAAGGAGTTATAAGGTATGCTAAAATTCTCCAACTAGATACAAAAAATTTAAAGAGTGTGCGGAGATTGAAAAATTAGAGACAAATAAATTGTTAAGTCTCGATGTACCTACTAGGTGGAATTCCACCTATTTGATATTGGAGGCCGCTACATGCCTTAAAAGAGCATTTTCTCGGTATGAAGATTTGAATTTTGGTTATACTAATGATCTTTTAGAACCCCCACATGATGGAGTTCTGGTAGGCTATGCTTGCAATAGAGCTTCATTATTGTTGAAATGTTTGGAGCATTTCTACAAATTGACTTTAGGCGTTTCTGGTTCTTTATAAGTGACTTTTAATAACATATATCAAATAATGGTATGATTTTGAGTTGTATGAGATGTCTAAAAGGATTAAACAAAAATTTGACAAACATTGGGGGTCAGTTGAAAAAATGAACATGGTCATATATTATGTTGTTATCCTTGATCCACGTCACAAGCTTGAGTATATTGAATTTTCATTTAATCACTATATAAGGATGTGACAGTGTGTCTACTTATGAAAGAAAAAGTGAAGAATGACATGATTGAGTTGTTTAATACCTATAAAGCAATGTATGAATCTTCAGGAAGCTCAATTTCGTCTATAAGTTTGTCATATCATATTTCCTCCTTGGTTTCTAGTACTTATTTGGACATGACATCTAGAACTTGAGAAAATTCTTTCCCAGACCTGGTTCGATCGAATCAATCTGTGATTGATCACTTTTTTCAAATTATACACCAAGCATGTGTCAAGTGTATTGCACTTGCCATATGATTGATTTAGGTTAGCCGAGCCAAATTCGGACAAGAATTTTCCTAGAACTTGTATACAACAATAATTTCAAAAGTTCAAGACCGGAGGTAAAAGTAATATTATAAAGTCAGAGTTAGATAAATAATTGGGGTGAAGATCTTGAGGCATTCCGGAAAGAGTTTGATATACTAAATTGGTAGAAAATAAACTCCCGCAGATTTTTTATTCATTCCAAGATAGCTCGTGATATATATTAGCAGTCCCTATCTCTAGATTTAGCACCGGTGGTCATGTTCTTGATGCATTTAGGAATTCATTATCTCCTAAAATAGTATTCATATGGATTCTAAACCAATTAATGTTGAAGAAGATTTATATGAAATTGAAAAAATTGAAAGAGGTATTTCTAGCTCTTTTGACTTTTACATTTATTTTCTATTTTGATGCTTATTAATAATTATCACTTTTTTTGTAGAAATACTCAATTTGGGGATTGATTCAACTATTGTCGATACTTCAAGCCTTCAACAATGACTCTTTTTATTTATTTTTATTGTGATTTATGAATTTGATTGATTGCGAATTTATTAAATTGAATGATATCACATTTATTTATTTATTAGTTGTAAAAAAATAAATTAAATTAATGAAGCTTAAAAAAAGGAAGAAAATTCGGGGTACCCAACTGTCCCCAACAAAAATCAAGTTAGGATCGGGTATTAATTTTAGCTACCCAAACTTTCATTACCCGACCTAACTCTCACCTCTAACCATGTATCTTTTTCCCTATGCTACATCTTACTCACATAATAGACAGACTTGTGTTCCCCCCTTTCTTTTACTAAGACAGTGCTCAGAGCCACGTCGGATACGGATATATAGAGGAGCAACGTCTCTCCGATCAAAGGCTTTGCTAGCACGGGGTTTCGCAAAATATTCTTTTAACTACTGCAACGCATTCTCACAATCGGGTGTCCGTTCAAAATTCTTGATTTTCCTCAATTTTTGGAAGAATGGTAAATTTCGGTATGTCGATCAAGATAAGAAGCGGCCCAAAGACGCGATACACCCCGTCAACTATTAGACCTCTTTCACTGACCTTAGGGATTTGATCTCCATTATCGCTCAAGCTTTCTCTGGTTTCACTTTGATTCCTCTCTGTGTGATCAACTATCCTAAGAATTTCCCCCATTTTACTCGAAACATGCACTTGGTTGGATTAAGCTTCATGCCATATACTCTTACCACATCGAAGTATTCTATCAAGTGTATCAAGTGATCTGTTTTCCTAGTGCTTTTCACCAATATTTCATCTACATAAACTTCCATCATTTTACCAATGAGCATCTAGAATATTTTATTAATCAATCTCTGGTATGTAGCTCCCCCATTTTTAAGGCCAAAAGGCATAATCCTATAATAGTATACTCCTTTCTCCGTGACAGAAGATATTTTCTCTTGGCCCTCTTCTGCCATGAAGATTTGATGGTAGCCCTGGAAAGTATTCATCATACTCAATAAGGCGCATCCATCCATTGAATCAACTAAACGATCTATCATCGACAGTGGGTATGGGTCTTTCGGGCAAGTGTTGGTTAGATCTGTTAAGTCCGTGTACATCATCCATTTTGCTCCTCCTTTGGGCACCACACCACATTTGACAACTAATCAGTATATTGAACTTCTGTCATCCCTGCTGCCAAAGTTTTGCTATCTTTTCCTCTATGATCCGGTTCTTTTCACTCTTGAATTTCCTCTTCTTTTATTTGATTGGTTTGGAAGTTTTGTCTACATTCAATTAGTGGACGATCACCTCTAGACTAATACCTTGGAAATCTGAACGGCTCCAGGCAAACACATCTACATTCTTCCTTAAAAACATGATCATTTCCTTCTCTGACCATTCAGTCATTGGGGTACCAATTCTATTTGTTTTGCTCAAGTCCCCATTAATGTGTTGTATCTCCTTGTGGTCGCTTGGCTCCATCCTTAGTTCTCTCCCTTCAGCATGCTTTGCGTCGAGGTTGTTTGTTGTTTCATTTGGAGCCATCACTTTTGGCTTTACTACTATGTTATAGCATTCGCTGGCAACCCTTTGATCTCCCCTTACCACCCCACCCCTCTTTTTGTGCCAAATTTCAGCTTTTTGTGGAAAATAAAGACCATTACTTGGAATTTGTTTAGGTCGTTCCTTCCCAAGATCATGTTGTATGCAAAGGGCTCATCTACCACGAGATATTTCAACATGATTGTTCTTTTATGGGGATCTTCCCTTAGGGATGTCGATGAATTGATCTTTCCCAATGGTATGATTTTCGAACCTCCAAGGCCTCTTAGTGGAGGGGATAGTGGTTTTAAGGATACGATGTCCAACTCTATTCTTCTTAGACGTCTAATAAGATGATGTCTATTGAACTCCCATTATCCACTAACACCTTTTTGATATAAAAGTTAGCCACATCCATGAATATAAAAAGAGGTCGTCCTATGGGCTTTCCATACCTTGGAGGTCATTGTCATCAAAGTTTATTGACTAGCTCTTTACTTTTGATGTATCGCCAAAGTGGGTTCATTCATGCTGCAAGATCGGGAATATCTTTTCCTCATGTTACTAGAATCCCCCGATGTAGGTCCTCTTCTGATGGTATTAATGACCCTTCTTAGTGGGCGGTTATCATTAGTTATTCATCCATCACTTGGTGACTCATAGAGATATTAATGAGTTGGGTTGCCCTCCCTCGACCTACTTCTTCTCCTAGGTTGGGCTCGAGTGTTATCTCTATACCAAGACGGTCTGCTTTGTGCCTGGACTCCTATGAATTGCTTCAAATAAGTCTGTTGGATTAGCCTTTCAATTTTGTCTTTCAGTTGCAAGCATTCTTTCGTGCCATGCCCCACATCTTTGTCGAAAGGGAAATATTTATGTATGTTTTAGTGGACTTGCTCTTTCATAGGCGTTGGTCATCTTACTGCTTGCGACCTCGCTATAATCATCAATGCTTTACCCCTACGCGCGTGCAAATTTCCCCACATGGCCAATCTCTTATCTCCTATATAACCCCTCATTAGTAGATCCATGATATGATACCGGAATTTATATGTTCGCCCCTTCTACCTTTCTTCGTCCTCTTTCATCTCCAACATATCTTCCTCCTACATGTATTTTTCCACTACCCGACTCAACTCCTCTATCAATTGAGGGGGATTCCTTGTCAATGATGAGGTCAGTGGGCTCCTCTTCAACCATGGATGAGTATGTTACTTACCATCTTAATCTTCAAGTCTTGCACTTCTAGCATCTCATTATTGAACTTATTGATGAAATTCTGTAGCGCTTCCCCATGTCTTTGCTTGATCGTAAAGAAGTAAGCGGCAGGTCTTTTAGATCTTCTCTTACTGGAGAATTAGTGAAAGAATTTCCTTGATTAACTGATCGTACGAAACTATTATCGCCCCTAAGAGGGAGGTAAACCATTCCTGCACTAGTCCCTGCAATGTCGTCACAAAGATGACCGCATTCATCGCATCCGACAATCCATAAAGCTGCATGATTTGCTCGAAGGATAGCACGTGTTCTTGGGGATCCTAGTATCCGTTGTACTTCGGGAGGTCAAGGATTTTAAATCCACTAGGGACCAGGTCCGCCAAGATTTTCGCTACAAAGGGGGATCTCTTCTTCCTTATGGGGCGAGTCATCAAATCATTCCTCATTTCTTGCCTAAGTGGCCCTCGATATCCAGATGAGTCTCCCTCTTAAGGTCGTTCAGCTTCATTTGTGTTATAATTCTCAAACAATCTCTTGGGGATGACCGCGGGCTGGTTCCTTCTAATCTCACTTTATTCTGATGCAGTTCTGATAGCAGTAGAAAAGATATTCTACAAATCCACTTTAGTGAGCTGGATAAGTGCTTTGATTTGGTTTGCTTCAGGGGTGCTTGCTACCCGATTTCTGCAATCGGGTGACGAGTCGTCCATGACACTTTGTTGAATCCCAAGATCATTCCCACAAACAACACCAATATGAAGGGGTCCTGATCTCCAAAAGTCTTTTGTCGTTCGACTCTTGGGCTTAGGGTACGAGGAACAAGCTTGGGACCTACACAAAGGAGACAACTTAATCCGGCGTGAGCACTCCAACGCTCAAGTTAAGTCGTCTAAGTGAATAGTCGTATATGAGAGAGAAATATTAAACGTTGGTTTAATCAGTAGTTACCCTGACCTTCTTGAATGCTCGAGTATGTACTTAAGACAATTTGTACGAACGACACTTGTCTTCTTAGGCGATGTTGTTGTGTGTCCCCTATCCCACGTCCTTAACTGAGTCGAGTACTTGGTGGGCTTTAATGAGCCATTTTCATTCGTGGGCACATATTATTCTTGTGATATTTTTGGGTTTGTTTTCATCACTTTGAGCTTTACTTATTTTATCCACATCACCTGATACCAAACAAGGATGGCTATTTAAAATTTACTCCTCTTCTTACATACCAAATAATTTGAAAGAAAATTATTTTTCTTTTCCTCTCCTTATCCTTTCATTTCTTATTTTTCTCTCACTTGAACCAAACGATCCCTTAATTGTTAAGTCTCAAAAGGGATGTTTTTCAAAATACAATTCTTTTTCTATCTTTAAAACACAAAAAGGGGATTACCTTGGTTTTGAAAATTATAGTGGGTGAAATAGAATTTTTTATCGTTTATTGATCAAGTCAACAACTATGGATTAATGACACATAACCAACACCTATTATTTTTGTTAGCAGTTAGGATATGATTGGTATGTATGAATAGAATTAAGTGGGAATGGGATGTGGGATGAATTGAAAAATGGAATAAAAAAAGATAAAAGAATCATATTGAGTGACATTCATATAATTGGTATATGCAACAAATTATAAGTTAATAAAATGTCATTCCTTAGTTGATTCAATTAACATAATTGATAATTAGAAAATAATGATTAGTAATGAAATAAAATTATTTTTATGGTAAAATTTCTCTTTAGTAATTTTTTAAAAAATATTTATTTATATTTTATTTAAAATATAGAATTCAATTATTTAATAATAGCTTTTTCAAATTGCTTACAGAATGTTATAAGCAATTTATAAAATATCTCATCTATTATTAAATATATATTATTTATTTACGTAACAAATAATTTATTAACTCGTTAAATATATATGATGTGCATGAAATAAATTGGCCCAAAGACGCTCAAGTGGTCCAAAAATAAGAAAGAAATCGAAGACCCATGATACCCTCCGGGAGGCCTAGGACATCCCACACCCATAACAATCCCAGTAGGCAAAGGATGACCCAACCCACAGTTTAATTAGGCAGGCTTAGACAGCCCAAGAAGTTCAGGAAGAAGAAAGAAGACCTGGGACATTTCCTGACTCGAGGCCTGCGACATCCCCCGACTCGGACCATGATTAATGCACTCCAAAGTATTCGGCCTAAAAGACCCACACACGTGGCAACCCACTCTCCCACGTGGCACCTCATCAACCCAGGTGTCAACAGCCACTTTGGACCACGTCAGCCCTAGAATGATAAAACAGGTAATGAATGACTCATTGGCAACTAGGGCTCCTTGGCGGCTAGCGCTTCTTGCAGGCGAGGGATCTTCCTGAACTGAAAAAAGACTCATACTCCTAGTTATGGATAAGGACGACTTATCCTTTATCCCAACTGTCCCAACCAACTTTTTCAAAAATCTTGGAAGATGGATAGATACCCAGAAGACGAGGGCACTTCCTCTATAAATATGGTATCTCGAGGCCGAGGAACACACATAAGATACTTTTCTCACACACCCAGGTACTTTGAAAAAAAAACACCCTTCACACCTCTCAGCCCTCTCACTCTCTAAACTATATCCTAATCTCTTTCTAAATTATCAAGTGTTCTTATATTTTTCATCGATCTTATTCACTATATCACGGACACTAATTTCACTATCTCTAAATCTGTTTTCCCTCTTTACTTCAAGATTGCCAAAACACGAATCTCCAAATCATCACCTACCACTCAATAAGCCCCTCCCTCTCTAAATTTATTTTCAGATATTTTTTCTTCATCTTTAGTAATTAAAAAGTAGTAATTATTAAAATTAAAATTTTCATCAAAAGAGATTTCGAATTTTAGATTTCATTAAACATAATCTCTACTTTTTCCCGACATATACTTAATCGATATGTACACTTCATTTCAAATTAGGTCTTGAGGATCTAGTAATATGATAGATGTAATCATCCATGGGTTTTCTCCTGATTGTCCATTTCTTATCTATCCTCTGTGATGTTTTTACTCCTTTCCCTGTGTTTTCTTTAAGGAACTCCTTTGTAAATTTGTAAACTGACGTTCTATGCCATTTTTCAATCTTTGGGAGAAACTTCTCATATAAAAAGCATTTTAATTGCCTTTCCCAAAAGTTTTTTGTGGAATAAAACGTTTCAGAATTAAAAAAAATTGGCAAAATAAACAACTGGAACCCGAAAAATGTAGAAAGGCAAAATTATAATTATTTATAATCGAAACATATGAAAAAAACTCTGCAAACTGGGGTCCTGTTTTAGACTAATTGCAAAATTGACTCTCTTGATCTTATGTGAAAACTGTATAAAGGTATCTTTGATAAAAATGTCGATTTTCTGTATAAATGTCATCCACATTTATGATCATGGCTCAAAGGATGTGGTGTCAGCTAGGCCCAGTTTCCCACTGTTAGAAGAGTAACAGCCACCAGATGAGGAAGAGAATGCCATGGAATATGGATTATTCTTCGCACACTCTTAATACCGTTTGCTTATCGTAATAAGACTTTCCTGAAACTCCTAAAGCTTAATTAAGAGATGGCGGACTCTAGGTTTCTTTTTTCTTTATTTAATTTAAAATCTGAAATTTGATTTTGCACGTCTACTATTTGGGGTTTTGCCTCATTTATTGGCTTCCGGATGCTGTCTAAGCTTTTTGATTGTTTGTCCAGATACCTATTACACTACATTCTGGACTATAATGAAAGTAATGGTGTCTTTATAGAGGTGGCAGGATTCGCCATGGTTTGTTTGTTTGTTGGTCTCATTGGATTGGGTGAGTTTCAATCTATCCATAAATTTCTAATGGTTTGTTATTTTGAATTCATGTTTGATTTCCTTAAAGTTTACTCTACTAAATCTTGTTATATTGTTAGGAAGGATATACCTTGGAATGCACAGCTTGGTCGATATTATAGGTGGTCTGGCTTTGGGATTGGGGATCCTGTCAATGTGGCTCTCTGTTTCTGAATGCATCGATCATTTCGTAGTTTCAGGTCAAAATGGTATGGATGCTAATTCCTTTAAGCATTGTTTTCTTGTGCACCTATTAATTTGAGAAAATAACTAGCAAGCTTCTTATTCCAAATTGACTTTCCAATACTATGTTTGCTGGGACCTGGTAAAAAATTGCAGTAATGCAGAAACAAAAAGAGCCTTACTTTTGGACAATTCTTTTTGTATCCACTAATTATGAACATGCTAAAGGGTCCGTTTATGGATAGACTAGCCAAAACATGTAGACTACATAGTCATGCTTAATGCTCACTGTAAATTTACTACTTGGGTGATGCACTTATATTCATATCATGTTTTGACGCTGTTGTTGAGATCTTTTAACTTTGAGAAGTCTTTGTCTGCAGTTGTATCATTCTGGGCCGCCCTAAGCTTCTTATTACTGTTTGCTTACCCAACTCCTGAACTTCCAACACCAAGTTTTGAGTATCACACAGCATTCAATGGTGTTGCCTTGGGAATTGTAAGTGCTGATATTCTTATTCAATACGACTATAATTCTAATGCAAGTTTAATTAAATTTTGTATCATTTGGTTTATGTTAGCACAACGATTTGTTCTGAAACTTTGTCCTCCCATATTCATTTAATGTGAGCGGTATGGTGTTAATCAACATAAAGTTTTAGGTGTTAGCTTCTTAACATTCCATGGCATCATGAAAACTTGTGACGCTCCCCGCACTCCCAGCTTCTTTTCTTTCCTCTCATTACTTGGAAATTGTGTTATCCAGGTGATCGGCATCCACCAGACATTCCATCAGTTTCACCATGAAAATGTTCCACGCGTATTTTCCCCTCAGCTTACGTTCCTTGCATTTGTTGGTAGAATACTACTGGGAATTCCAACAATCCTGCTCGTTAAGTTCTGTAGCAAGGCTCTTGCCAAATGGATTATTCCCATTGTAGCAAATACTCTGGGAATCCCAGTAAGATCAACAAGCTATATTCCTGCCTTACATGGAATGCCTGCTTATAAGAAGTCGGACGAAATAAAGCAGTCAGGTTATCTCCAGAAAGTGTTCTTTTTCTCCAAGCAGACCTCATTTGATGTTGATACTGGCATAAGGCTCCTTCAGTACGCTGGTCTTGCTTGGTCAGTCGTTGATCTTGTTCCTTCTGTGTTCTCTCACCTGGGCTTGTGATGCTTGGATTGCATTGTATAGCAGTAGCATTTCTTCTTTAATTTTCTTTTTTTTTTTTTTACTTTCATTTTGTGGTTTCCAGGTGGAGGTGAAGGGTCGAATAGGCTGTATGACCAAAAAATGTAGGTTGAGCTAGTGTTAAGATGCTTATTGTATAGTGATGTATCCAAATTTTTGTGCAATTTGCAATCCTTTATAATGGAAGCTGAGTTACTTCTGCTCTTGTATCACGCTGATCTTGTACAATTTGCAATACGTACTACATGTTCATATAACTTACAACATGTTCGTAGGTTTGGCTTACAACTTAAATGTTCAGCTCTTATTGTTCTCAGAATAGCATGCATGTATCAGTCAATCCGTTGTTTCTTGCAGAACTTGAGAAACTCAGGCATCTATGACTATGATATGTTTGGCTGCATTTATTAATCAACAATAAACTGGCACCTCTTGTTCATAGGGAAGTACACAAGGTGAAAAGGGGCTAAAAGAAAATAATTCTTTTACAGTAGGCTGCAGAAATTAATAGCAACGTTTTGCTCAGCTGAAGCTGCATCAGCTGCTTAGACCTCTTCCCTTCATCACGTGCCTCCTCAATCCTGGTATGTGAACATTAGTGATGTAATCTTTCCAATCTATGTTCTCAACATCAAATCCAAACTGTTGTCTCTCGTCCTTAGACATGAATCCCATCAATCTTTTCGTGTTGCTGTTATCGAACCTGTCGTATTTTTCACCATTATAAGTGTTGCATCCTATATGAAGCATATTGGATAACGATACATAAAAGTCTTGTTGATTTTTACCTTCCACCATAGAAAGTGTAGGACTCGTAGATCTTTGCCAAATACTTAGCTTGTTCCACTGATTTTCTACAGATACTCTCGAGCTTGTGGGACAATTTCCCATCAAGGTTGGTGAAAGCTCCTAAACCAGTTTGTTTGATAGCATGCCTCCAAAGGTGAGAGGAGAAATCTTCCATGGAGCTGAATAGCTTCATTTTTGGAACGCGAACTGGACTCCCTGTTGGATCCATGAACGGCGAGGAACTGAAGTGCTGATAGAGCAATTCGGCCAGGTCCCTAAAAACTAAGGGGTTGACAACAGATGAAGCAACCTGGTAGATGCTGCATTCTGGTTTTCCACCTGCCCCATGCTTTGCCATGGCTGCAAACGTCGCGTTGACAACCATATCTGCTGGAACCTAAAACATCCCATTTCTCAGTGCTTATTTCTTCTTCCAAGTCTAAAACACAAACGGATATTAACTGTGCAAGGATATCCACTTACAACATCAAGAACTCCATTCGGGTCAACCAGAAATCCTGTGAGCTGCCCCTTCCCATAGTGCAGAATGATTGGATCCATCATCCTGGAAACCAATTAATTTTGTTAGTTAACCTGAAAATGTATCAGACCCAAAATCAAATTCTTTGATCAGTTAACCAACTATCAGGATATAAACCTGTTTCCCTCCATCCATCCGGGGAACGGTTCTTTGTATGTGCTCTCGATAACACTGGGTCTAATTACAACTACTGGTATCTCGCCCCTTAGACTGTCTATCATCATTTCTCCCATAGCCTTGGTAAATACATAGGTATCTTGCCAACCGAATTTGTTTGCCCTGAGAAAATCACAGGTTTAATCATAGAAAAGATAGGCATCCATGGATGACGCTTAAATAATAGACAAAGAATCAAGAGGGGTATATATACTACCTCTGCATCCCTAGTTCTTTCATTTTCTGAAGCAGTGAATCATCTTCAAGAGTCTTTTTTGATTCCAAGACTACCTTTATTTCGTCTTCAACACTCAATTTGGGAAGTGATACTTGGTGTTTCCCGCAGACAACAGTCTCAGCTGCTATACTTTCACCCATGCTGAAAGGCTTTTCCATGATTCTGCCTTGCCTTTGTCCATTCACATAAGCTGATGGATGCAACAGGAAAAAAGAAAAAGAAAACGAAAAAATAAAAATAAAAATTAGCAGTGCCAGGTTTTCATGTTTCGAATGGGACAAAAACTAGTTTCTGGCATACTTGTTGGATACTTGCCTGTTGATACTTGTAAGAAGAGCTTCAGTTTCTTGCATTTTTTGGCAAAACTCATGAGGCGGGTAGGTCCACCAGTGTTTATATCAAGAGCTGTATCATACCTGAAACCATCCAATGTTTTACCTAAGATACATCTTCTAGTTATTTTACATTTTCATCTTATATTTGTATGAAGACCGGTAAAACAGAAGTAGATGTCCTGGAACCTTTCATCAAATGTGGTATTAGCCGCAGAATTTATGATCACATCAATCTCTTCGGTCAGGAGCTCAGCTGCATCTTCATCACACCAAGATTTGTTTCACAAACGTTTCCAACCACAGGAATCAACTTACTCAACATGAAAGCTTGATAGGATTTTCCATGAATCTGCTTCAGGCGTGTGAAAAGTTCCGCGTGTATGATCTATGATTCAAGATGTGTTAGAAAATTCTAAACAAAAATGGCAATACATTGGAACATGACCACAAACGTCATCAAGAATTGCATACTTCATTTTTCAATCTTTCTGATGCAGCTTCTTTGTTCTTAGCCTTGATCAAGACAAATATCTTAAGAACATCAGGAGCTGTCCGCAGCATTTTCTCAACAAGAACTGCAATTCATACATACACAGGGACAGTGAAAAAAGTTAAACCTACTTCAAACTTCATGCAGGATTGTATATGTAACAATTCAAGAAAACACAACACCTTTTCCTAAAAATCCAGTTGCACCAGTGAGAAGAAAGGTTTTCCCTCTGAGATACTTGACGATGCCAACCTTCATCATGCATTTCCACATCCAAATCCTTCCCATTTGGACTTAAAACTAAGCTCCCCTCCATCAAAGCAGGTCCATGATCTGCGCTAATCAACGCCGATGTTTCTGTCAAAACAGATGAGATCCCACTAGACTTTATGGCATGATTACCACTTTGACAATACACCATGCTCTTCTTATTCGCTGAAAAAGCCTTCCATGCTTGTAGTTGGACACTTTTGTAACTCTGCCTGATGCAATGGAGATGGAGGAACTCAGAGAGAAAGCCTCCATTGTTGCAGAAAAAGAGAATTGAAGAAAAACTAAAGCTTTTCTGAGGAGAAATGGTTGGTCTACAAACTTAGTTAATCAACTCTTTTTTCTTTTCTGTTTTCTGTACAAAAACAAACTCAGAAACTAGTTTTTTTAAGATTTGAGTTTGGTTAGATTTAAGAGGGTGGAAAAAGAGTGGGGAGTGAGAACACAATTGTTGATCTGGTAACGATTTTAAGGCGTGAGGAGATGAGAATTAGGAGAATAACAAGAAGGCTCTCTTTTTGCCACCCCTTCACATGCTTACTTAGAAACCGACTAATTTGGCGCAAAGTTAATTATTTTGTATTCTTAACTTAGTCATTTTATAGGATCGAAACGATCAAGTTTACCACAATAAGGGTGTGATCATAATCTAGATAGATATGTTATTATTTGGAGGTTTTAAATTCATTTATACAAACCAAAAAACACATTTACTCTTACAATTATGGAAACTTAGAAACTTTATTACAACAGACCTCCATAAATTATTCCCCTGATGTAAAAATCAACAGTTGAGTACCTTGCTAAGTGAGTTGATAGAGTATGTATTTGGACAAGATGAAAAAAACAACACCGACAACATACAACAAGAGGAAACTTAAAAAAGAACAGATACTTCATTCTTGTGACCAAAGTAGTCCAAGAATTAAGCTGGAGCAATATATTGATTGATCACACATATATATATATATATATATATATATGCATCGTTGAGTCTAAGTATTATGCATCGATCAAGTTATGAAGGTGGAATTGGAATCTCTCCATCTCCTCAGCAGGCCGTTGGATTAATATGTTAACTCCATCAACATGGGGAAACATCCAACACAGACGCTCTAAATTGTTCACCACATGGCAACAATACAAAGACTTGCCCCACGGAAACACCACCTCATTCAGTCCCAATCTCAACCAAGAAGTCAAAATGCAATCTCCATATGGCATCCCTTTGTTGATCTCCAACCAGTCTATTGCGGATTTCACGTACTCATCGCTCATTCTTTCGATTCCTTCTGATATCATTTCCACCAGCTTTGATAGCGGCCATTTCTCGATATCTCTGCACTTTGCGGAGGCATAAGCTGGTAATATTGCATTGCCGCAGTATTCAGGTGGCAACGCCGGGTTCAGCCTTGACCTCAAATCCACCGCATAACACATAGTAAAAACTCTATCTTTATTTCCCTCCACATCACACAACGACAAAGCTCTGCACCGCCATATCAGGGCGGCCAGAACGTTAAAGCTGGTGATTTTTACGGCGGCTGCATTATTTGCTGCTGCCTGCTTTACGGCCATGGCCTTCAAGAAGTTGACGTCACTTAAGCTTATTTGGAAGACTTTGAACTCAAGTTCTTGTTTTGAACCGGAAACTGGGCGGCCAAGAACTGGGATCTGGGGCTTGAGAAGCTCCGGGTGTGGGAATGAGATGAGAGGCGGTGATCTGGCGGCGAGGAGGCGGCGGTCGTGGCAGGGGATGACAGCCATGGGTTTGTCCTCAAAGGCTTGTGATGCTAGATTTTCTAGGAACATTTTTCCGGCTAAGCCATCAAGCAAGACGTGATTTAGAGATACTCCAATTGCAAAACCACCGCACTTAAATGATGTTACCTGCAGTTTCCAGATTATAAGCACGTGTTATTACAACTAATGAATGATCACAAACACTTTAAAACTCAAACTCTCGACCACTGATATAACTTTTTTTAAGACAGTCCAGCCTTGAGTTCTTGCATGACCTGGAAAACACACAAGGGTTGATCCTCATCCTCCAAATTACTCAAGGTTTGAACAGCAAGCTGCCTGAATCCGGGATTGGGACAAACCAGGTCACCTATCTCATCAAGAGAGAAAGCGGAAGAAGCCGCAATGAAGCCAGCCCCGGCAGCGTTACAGTGGAGGTCGAGGCGGGCAGAGTGGTGGTTCCACTTGAGTCTTCCAGCAATGAAATCATATGGGACGAGCACTTTTTCTATAGCGAGTTTGAGCCTAGTGACCACAGTATCTGGGGGGAAATCTGGGTTGGGGGAGAAGAAATAGAGTATTTGGACATTGAAATTAAGGGATTGGTCTATGTTGGACAAGAACAAGGTTTTGTGATCATCAGTTTGTTGTGCGGGGAAGACAAGGGTGGATTGCTGGAATGTGAGCTTAAGGTCTTGCATGGCAGAATTGGGGAAGACAGCTGCCATCTCAAATTTGATCCTCATCATTTCATATTCTTCACAACATATGTATATATCAAGTCTTTTTTCGAATCACGTGCAATGCACATACAAGATGAGTTGTGTGGTGAGCATGTATAGTATATTAGTCCATCTTCAGTGAATCGGCAAAGAAAGATTTGGACGATGGATACTTCCAAAGTGATGATATAAAGAAAATGACAGACGTTGGTGATTAATCCTTTTGTCATGTAATGCTGCTAAGCATTGGCTATTTAAATCAAACATTGCACATGTGATGTGGGCTGTCTTAACAATGTCATACATATCTCAAAACTTGTCTTTTTTTTTCTTTTTTTGGTTAGAAATCTTGATTTTCGCACTGAATAAGTCCTTTTGTCCCAAAAAAACAGCCACGTGTGTTTAGGTATATATTTTAGTGATGCGTTTGCATTGAGCTACTCCATAACAAATAGTGAGTACATGAGAATGGGGGGAGACCTGCAAAGAGACATTGTTAAGACTAAGTTGGGAGAGTTCCCTGCAATGGTACTTGGACGCTCAAATCATTAATCGGAGTAAGTTCTCAAGAATTCGTAAATTACTACGGATAGCAAAACGTTGTATCTGATTGAGAAAGCGCCACTATATATAGGTTGCTGATCTAATTGTATTATTTTATGTGTACTCTATGACAGACCTTCAATGCTTCTTCTGGATCGTCTTATTAGGAATTAGGTCGGTGGGAGACCGCTCGGAGTTCTAATTGGTAAGATAGGTCTCCACACTAATAAATATAATCTCTAGAAGGTCTTTAGAGGCATAGCTAGCTGAAATATTCCCACATCAGAGTCCATCTCTAGAGGTTCTACCTTTCTCCATTCGTCCCACAAAAATTCAAATATGGTTGATTTCATGATTCAAGTATTTAATGAGGAAACTTATGGGTATGAAGTTGATTTCCAATAACAGTAGGATGAAAGCAAGGGCCTTGAGGCTATATATCACCTAAAGGAAACAGTCTTAGAAGGGGACTAGGCCTGCTGATGAGGACTGAAGGAGCCTTCTAAGGAAGCCGTCGAATGGCTCTCTCAATCATATTAATAGAAGAAGATGAAATATGGATTTGAATGGTGTAATGATTTGAGATATCTCAAGTGCTCAAATGACCATCAGTAATTAGTTTGTTTCCATTGTAACCAACAAACAGATGCATCATTTACATTCCCTTCTGTGCTTTCCGTTTCATATTACAACTCTAATTTTATTCTTCTTTCGGTTAGCAATACAAATAGTTCCTTTGGCATTTTGGATTATATCCTCCATCAATTACATTCTATGGATTTAACCTAAACATGTTCATGAAGGATCATTCAAACAATAACTTGTTGGACAGTACCACCGCAACGGCCTTAAAGAGAATATCTGCTGCTAGGCACATATATGTGCCTGCACTTGTCATGCACACCTGATACTGATAGGATATGTACACTTCAACATCACTCTTCCCTTTCCCAAGACTATCAAACCTCTATTACAATATGTTCCTAATAGTGACTAAAGACTGCAGCCAAAACTGAGGAGTAAAATGAAAAGATGCAAGAACCTTTTCCTTCCTTTTTCCTCTTTCTTCTCTCGTCTTCTTATAAACTGACAAACATCTGAATCAGTGGAGTTTGTTTCCTTCTCTTGAATTGTAAGTATTTAGTCCTTTGACAGGCATCTAGGACAGTTGCAACGGAAACCAAATCCTTCATACAGGATTGTCTGCCGAGCCTTGTAATCCATGATGGCATCAATGCAGCATATCCGCAGTTGTAATAACAGGGAAGTGATGGAAACAATAATTATGTTAAGACTATCTTACTGGACGAGTCTTCCCTGTTTGACAAATTAAACAAGCAAAATAACTCAGAAAAGCTTTATGCTATACATGAATTAATGCTACATCATACAGAAGAAGAAGCTTCTCAAGGTTGATTTTCTATAGTTTATCATATTTATACAATACCAAAGAGAGAAGAGAAAAAGCCCCCATTAACATTAGGACGAACACTTTTCATGATATGTGGAAGTCTTGTAAAGAAGACAGAACAACTAAAATGAGATCTCTCCTTTCTTCATTTGTGATTTCTTGGCCTGGGAGTAAGATGGTCTGTCCTGTCACCGAAACCATCCTTTAAATGTCTCTACCCTCTCCTAGCACTAATAGCTAATTATATATGGGCCATTATGATCTTCAAATGAAGTATTTGGAGTAAGAAAAGCAATGTAAAAGGAGTTTATCAGAATTAATTATATAACCATCATTATTGCTTCTGATCAAATATCCGACCTCTCCAAACATGTGTATCTCCACCCTGTTGCATTGCAAAACATAAAGCCTTGAGAAACCGGTGAATGGTGATGCATGCTTACCTTAGAAATTCTATTAGAAGATGAAATCTTTGGTTGAAGTTTGTCAAGAATGTCAGAAGGAAAAGTGAATATCAATATCATCAAGTAATATGATAAGAGGTCTACGGAGATCTACATACCTGCAATATTCATTAAATCTCAACAAATCTACATCCGCAAACATCAAAATAGATGAAACACTCTCCCAAAACATAGTCCCTAGAACAGCCTGGAGCGTGACCACATGAAGACCTCCGTCATTCATTTTACCTCCAAATCCTCCCCATTTCGACATGAAACTAAGCTCCCATCTACCAAAGCGGGTACATGATCTGCGCTAATCAATGCCGATGTTTCTGTCAAAACAGATGAAATCCCACTAGACTTTATGGCATGATTACCACTTTGACAAATACACCATGCTTTCTTATTTTCCGAAAAAAGCCTTCTGGGCTTGTAGTTAGACACTTTTGCAACACTGGCTGATGCAATGGAGATGGAGAAACTCAGAGAGAAAGCCTCCACTGTTGCAGAAAAAGAATGGAAAGAAATCTAAATTTTCTTCTGAGGAGAAATGGTTGGTCTGCAGACTTAATTAGCTAATCAACTCTTTTCTTTTTCGTTTTTCTGTATAAAACAAACACAGAAACTAGTCTGTTTAAGATTTGAGTTTGTTAGATTTAAGAGAGTGGAAAAAGAGTGGGGAGTGAGAACACAATTGTTGATCTGGTAATGATTTTAAGGCGTGAGAAGATGAGAATTAGGAGAATAAAAAGAAAGCTCTCTTTTTGCCTTCCCTTCACATGCTTGCTTAGGAATTTTGGCGCAAAGTTAATTATTTCGTATTCTTAACTTAGTCTTTTTGATGGATAGGAACAATCAAGTTTACCATGATAAAGGTGTGATAATCTAGCTGCTAGATATATTATTATTATGGGGTTTTAGGTTCATTTCTTAGAAACCAAAAAACACATATACAGACCTCCACAAATTATCCACTAATGTAAAAATCAACAGTACTGAATATCTTGCTAAGTAAGTGGATGCGTCTGGATTGGCCAAGATGAAACAAATACACAAACACTGACAATCAAAAAGAAGAAACTTAAAAGAACAGATATTTCATTCTTGGAACTGAAGTAGTCCAAGAACTCAACTGGAGCTATTGATCCATACATATATTGTTAAGTCTAAGTATTATGCAACAAAGAAGTTACGAAGGTGGAAGTCGAATCTCTCCATCTCCTCAGCACTTCCTTGAATTAATACCTTAACTCCATCATCATGGGGTAACATCCAACACAGACACTCTAAATTGTTCATGACAAGGCCAAATTCAGGGCCTTGCCATGGAACACACACCTCATCCAGTCCCAATCTCGACAAAGAAGTCAAAGGGTAATCTCCATATGGGATTCCTTTGTTGATCTCCAACCAGTCTATTGCCGATTTCATGTACTCATCGCTCATTCTTTCAATCCCTTCTAATATCATTTCCACCAGCTTCGAAAGAGGCCATTTCTCAACATCTCTGCACTTTGCAGACGCATAGCCTGGTAATACTGCATTGCCGCAGTATTCAGGTGGCAAAGGCGGATTCAGTCTTGACCTCACATCCACGGCATTATCTGCGGCTGCCTGCTTTGCAGCCTTGGCCTTCAAGAAATTGATGTCACTTGAGCTTATTTTGAAGACTTTGATCTCAAGTTCTTGTTTGGAACCGTAAACTGGCGGGCCAAGAGCTGGGGCTTGAGAAACTCAGGGTGTGGGAATGAGACGAGCGGCGGTGATCTGGCAGCGAGGAGGCGGCGGTCGTGGCAGGGGATGACAGACAGGGGTTTTTCCTGAAATGCTTGTGATGCTAGATTTTTCAGAAACGTTCTTACGGCTGAGCCATCAAGCAATACGTGATTTACAGATTTTTCCAATTGCAAAACCACCTCACTTAAATGATGTTAACTGCAATGTGTTATGACAACTAATTAATGATCAGAAAACTTTAAACGAGTAGGAATATTTTTTTAAGACAAAACCTTGTACTTGCAGTAACCTGGAAAACACACAGCAGCTGATCCTCATCCAAATAATCCAAGGTTTGAACAGCGAGCTGCCTGAATCCTGGATTGGGACAATCCAAGTCACCTATCTCATCAAGACAGAAAGCGGAAGAAGCCACCACGAAGCCAGCCCCGGCGGAGTTGCAGTGAAGGTCGAGGCGGGCTGTGTGGTGATTCCACTTGAGTCTTCCAGCCATGAAATCATATGGGACGAGCACTTTTTCTATAGCAGTTTGAGCATTACGGCGACAGTTTCTGGTGGAAAATCTGTGTTGGGAGAGAAGAAGTAGAGTGTTTGGACATTGTAATTAAGGGATTGGTCTATATTAGACAAGAACAAGGTTTTATTATGGTGATGAGTTTGTTGTGAGGGGAAGACGAGGGTGGATTGCTGGAACGTGAGCTTAAGGTCTTGCATGGTGCCGGGGAGAGAGATCAGTTGCCACCTCAAATAAGGAGTTGTGGTGCTGGTGATCATATATATATATATATACAGGATGGAAGCTTCCAAAGTGATGATATAAGAAATTGGCAGAGGTTTACTAATGTGGTAAGGTTGCGGCCCATTTATATCAATTAATAATAAGATGTGAAAGTGGTAGTTTAACAATGTCATAATATCGGAAATCTTGTTGTCTTTTGCGATGCAGATACTAATGATGTTCCTAGTCCTACAATGAGTCCATCTCTAGGAGTTTTCTCTCCTTTCATCATCTGATCCCCAAATACTTTTTCAAGTATTTGATGAGGAAACTTAATTATGGGAAGAGAGCATTGAGCAAAGCCCCTGACCCTGAGGCTAATTTTGTTGTCATGTTGTTGATAGTGACATCACTTGGAGTTGGAGGCAACTGATGTCTAGAAAGGCGACTGTCGAGGAACCAATTGGCAGACTGCAGGAGCATGCATTCCAACAAACCACCCAAATGCTTCTTTCAATCATATCCGAACAAGAGGAAATATGTATATATATGGATTTGAATGGTTTAGTGATGTGAGATATCTCAAGTGTTCAATGACATGAAGGGTCATTCATACAATAACCTGTTGGACAGTACCACCACAACGGCCTTAAAGACAATATCTGCTTCTAGGCACATATATATATACCTGCACTTGTAATGCATACATAAACCTGATACTCTGAGGATATTACACTTCAACATCACTCTTCCATTTCCCAAGACTACCAAACTTCTATTACAATATGTTCCCCAATAGTGACTAAAGGCTGCAGCCAAAACCGAGAAGTAAAATGAAGAGATCCGAGAACCTTTCCTTCCTTTTTCTCTTCTTGTTGTCTCATCTTCTTTAAAACTGACAAACATCTGAATTGATGGAACTTCTTTTTTCCTTTCGCTTCTAATTTAGTCCTTTGACACGCATCTAGGACAGTTGCAATGGAAACCAAATCCTTCATACAGGATTCTTTGCCGAGCCTTGTAATCCATGCTAGCATCAATGTAGCATATCCGCAGTTCTTCCCCTGTAGCACCACAGAAGTACTCAATATGTTATTGAAGAAGGTCTCATATGCACTTTCAAGAAATTAGCTAATAACAGGGAAGTGATGGAAACAATACTTATGTTGAGACGACCTTACTGATGAGTCTTCCCTGTTTGACAAAGAAAACTAGCAATATAACTCGGCAAAGCTTTATGCAATACATGAATGCTAGATGATACAGAAGAAGATTCTCAGGGGTGATTTACTGTAGTTTATCACTTTATACAATACGGTCAGTACCAAAGAGAGAACAGAAAAAGCCCACTATTAGGAGGCACTTTCATGTGCAAAGGTGTGAATATAAAGAAAAGGGTAATACTAAAATGATATCTCTCCTTTCTTCATCTGTGATTTCTCGGCCTGGGAGTAAGATGGACTGTGACCAAAACCATCCTTTTAAATGTCTTTAGCGAGCCAAACAAGGCCCGTCCTAGCACTAATAGCTATTTATGGGCCATCATAATCTTGATGAAAGAAAAGACAATGTAAAATTCTGAAAAAATCGTAAACTGCTGGCTTCCAGACAAAAACTGAAATCAATGGGACTGTCGAAGTTTCAACAGCCAAGTCGAAAGAACGGACCTTCTTCAATGTCACGGAGAGCCTTTACTTTGGCATCCACATTCTCGACCCACACAATATTTACATTAGGATCTGCAATATAAGGGAAAAAGCATCATTTGCATGGGCTTGCCACATTACTATTTTTATGCTGCTCTTTCACATAAATGACATGTGCTGATACCGCGACCCTAGTATTCTTTGTACTGTGTGATTTGGTAACTTACTCCTGCTTTGCCTCAAGTGTCTCTTTTGCCAACAAATGACAACAATCATGATAAAAGTATGCCATAAGCAACTTAAATGTAAATTCTTCCTATAAATGCTAGTTACTAAAGGATATTCTTTGGCTATTAAGGGAAAAGATAAGTGCTGAGCTTGCAGAGAAATGAGATTTTACCACAATCATGATTGTATAAGGATGGAAGCACATAAACAGCGTTTCCAACAGCAGCTTCTGCTTCTACTGATGCTGCTGCCAAGGAAAGAAGATCTTCATATGATCCTACGGCCAATTCAATACGAAATGCATTGATACGAATCCGTGCCAATACACCAGCATACCATTCTTCAGTCAAAACTACTAAGTCAAAGACACGATCTTTTACACTCAGGGAAATAAGGTACTGAAGCTTTCATGAAATTGACTCGAGAGTGTGCCATCAAGGGGAAACAGAAACTTCAACTAATTTAAATGTTGATGAACTTCAGTGCACAAGGATACATGCCATCTGCTCACTCCCAATATCGGAGTCCACAAAAGTGTTCTTTAACAGGGCAACTTCCTTTTTCATCTGTGAATCATTAAGGGGACAAAATGGGAAGGAACTGAGTAATTTCATGAGTACTGATTAAATTAACGTTACATGATATACAGTATGTTTATTTCACATTGTAACCCTTCTCTTTTTTGCAGACACAAACAGGACACGCTTATATGTACCTCGCCTCTCTTCACTTCTCACCATTAGCGGCACCTATAGGTTCTGGGGGGAACTACTGAAGGTCCAAGTGATAAAATGGAAAACGAGTCAAACCCCATGAACCCACTAGGAACCCTAGCATGACCACTGAGAGTACCTAACCTAACAAACTAACTATTGGAAGTAGGAAAACCAAGAAAACATCAATAATCTCCACATTAGCATCCCAAAAATCTGATGTAGGTCCAAGTCCCGAACCTTGCCATTATGAATATAGTAGGCCACCCCAGGAAAACATGATTAGGAGGAGTTGCAGAATCAAATATATCAACTATCCGTCTGATCAAATCCCCCACCTCCAAACGGAGTATCTCCCACTCTGAAGAATTTCTTAAGGGAGTAAAACATTTTTATTAAGGATTTTTAGAGCAGAAGAAAGTGACATATCAATTGGATTGTGAAACATTAAAGCCTTGTTGAGAAACTGGTGATGCTTACCTTAGAAATTCTATCAGATGATGAAATCTCTGGTTGAAGTATGTCAAGAACATCAGAAGAGACGGCTCCGGAAATAACCTGACAAGCCATACGCTTCACTAGAAGCGGATACTTTAGACCCTGCTGTCTTCAGAAGGAAAAGTGAATATCAATATCATCAAGTAATATGATAAAGGTCTACGGAGATCTCATACCTGCAATATTCATTAAATCTTGACCAATCTGCCTTCTTTTCAACATCGTAAAACTTCTAATGCCAGAGTAAATACAGGAAATATGGATGCAAAAGACGAAATAAGACCTCATCAAAACCAAGAGGGAGGAGAACCCAACAGAAGGTAGGGTAACAAACAGTAAAACCAAAGAAAGATTCTACTAGATAGCAGACAAGGATGCATAAAGTATATCAGTTTCAATTCCAATGGATCAAACAAACTCATATTATAACTTCTTTTGTACCCGATATCCAGACAACTTTTCATAGCCAAAACATGCATATGCAAACATCAAAATAGATGAAACACTGTCCTAAAACATAGTCCTAGAACAGCCTAGAGAGTGACCCCATGATGGAACCAGATTAGATTAATCAGAAGTCCAGCCAATCACCAACAACAACCTGATTTCAGACACATTTTCTGAAATGCTGAGCAAACTCTTTCCACTTTACCATTCCCTCTTTCCAAACTATAGAAGCACTTGAAGTATTCTTGTTCCATCCGGTTATGTTGACTGGCCTATACAGGGATTTGTTTGTGGAACATTAGAAAAAGATAGAGTTGAGTGTTCACTAAAGAAGAGCATTTTTGGACCCATCATCATCAGACTGAGTGGGTCCAGACTTAAGCCTACATTTTCCTTCACAGAGAACATAAGTCGGGTTTCCTTTAAGTGAATTCCTGGGGAAAGAAAACCGGATGGCAGCTCGGGTTTATAAAAGGAAAAACGTAAACGTTGTATTGGTTTGAGCTAGAGGTCGATTAGCTTGGAAGCCCGAACTCGACTAATGAAACACTCATGCTTCACCGCACAACCCTTGAGGCTCATCTACGGTCCATCTTGGGACAGTTTATACATACTCTGAACAAGAACTTACTGAACAGTATGGATGGAGGAATGGATAGTGAGGAAGGTTACCTTGGACTGTTGTTCACATTGTGTACTGCAAAAGGACACAGTTTGAGAAGCTTGCAAGCTTGGAAGTTTCCTGAGGCAGAAATAGCAGACGGTGTGAAGGGAAGATAGTGAAGGATGCGAAACAATGGGTTGTGCAGTGTGGATAAGTTCTCCAGCACTAATCCTCCGAGAGGCAAACACGCCCCGGCCGGCGCACTCAGTGAGTCCGACGTGAATGGGAGGCGGCGAAGGATGAGGGGCGGTAGTCGAGAAGGAAGAACGGAAGGACAGCGTTGCGATGTAGAGCTTTCTCAATTGGAGAGCAGAAGAGCTGTAGCGGGCTAGGCGCGACATTCTTTGAGAGGTATGGAAGTCTGAAGAGGTAAACACGCCCAATTTATAGGCCATGGCCCATAGCATAGCCCAAAATAGGCGTAAGGATGCGAGAGCCCATATTTGGAAACATTTTAAACAGTTATCCATTTCCATTCATGTATATATATTAGTCCCCTGCTTGGTGCAAATAAGGCCAAGGGTTTGCAAACTCCATGCATCTATGATCTATCTATATTGGTAGAAAGCACCGTCCACCTCAGCAAAAGTACCAAATCTGTTGCCCATTCGAATCTTGGTTGAATGTGAGGGCGGTAGCTTATCCCAAAAGGATTAACCTTTAGGGTAAATTATATTTTATCATCCGGACCGTTTTTACACTTTGGCATCTAAACTTTTTTTTGTGTCAACTTACCATATGAACTTTACGAAATTTTACACTTTACCATTTATAACTATTTTTTACCAAGTTTTTAATTAAAAAAAAATCATATGCAATGCACATGTGATATTTAAAGGAATTTGATGTGATATTTTTTATATATGCACAGCATGTGATATTTTTTCATAAAAAAAAGGGTACCTCCCCTGAGGTTTGGAATATGAAAAATTACAAATACCCCCTAATTTTAACGACCGTCTAACAATTACCCCAATCTATGCATTTTTTATAGTGAACTGACCAAAATACCCTTATGTTATCGACTAAGGCGTGTAAGGGCTGAGGAATTTGTAATTTTTCAAACAACGATGGGGTATTTGGCATGGACCAAATTTCGCAAAGATGATATGGCAAGTTGACACAAGAGATATCAACATGGTAAAATGTATCCAATTCCGAGGGATTAGGCAATAGAGTCCCAGTCCGAGGTAGGCCAATGGCCTTTCAACTTTGTATACTCGTCAACTCACTTTTGTTTTTTCATCATTTAGTCGTTCCCCATTGTCTTTAATTAAAAAATTATTGATTTGAATATTCAAGTGTTAATACATTTTTTTTTGCAGGTTTCCGTTCTTAAATTAACAAAACCAAGGCCCAAAATATAAATATTTTTTGTTCGATTTTGACTTTTAATACAAAAAATAGATTAAAAAGTACTAAAATGTTTAAGGATTCATGTGGTTCAATGAGAAAGAATAGTGAAAAGACAAGGAGGGGGAAAGAATTATAACTTTTCTTTAAATTATTTGGTATGATTTGATAGGAAAAGAATTATAGTTTTCCCTTATGGGTTTGTTTGAATTTTTACTGATAAACCCTTTTTCTTCCTTTTGTATTAAAATATAAACAAGTCAATATCATACTAAATAAATTTACTTTACAAAAAATTTATAAAAAATTATTAATAATAATATTCATCAAATTTAAATATTATTTATAATAGTTATAATTTGATTTAATTTATTATTTATTTTATTTTACAATATACTATAAATTTATGTAATTATTCAAAAGAAAGTTTTTATATTATAAAAAAATAAAATAAAATAAGTACATTTGGGCTTGATATGGGCCTAGTCTGATCCTGGTCCGGACCTCAACCGAGTTGGTTCACAGGCTGGGTCTGATTTATAAATAGACCCAATTGAGGACCATTTTTAGACCCAAGATCAATCATGAAAAATAGTGGACTAGTCCTGGGTCGGGCTTTTCCAGACTGATCTGTACCAATTCTGAGTCGACTCGGCACCCTGTGCACCTTAAATTTAGTATGAAAATGGGCCTTTTTGCTCTCTCTCTCTCTCTCTCTCTCTCTCTCATCTTTGATCTCAATCTCATATTCAAGTGTGACTGGCTCGAGCTTAAACTAAGTTTAAGCTCGAGCCCTGAAAAATATAATCGAACTCAGCTTGTTGCCACCCCTAGAGGTTGTAACTTGTAAGCTTTGCATAGCAGGCATGTTTGCAATTTACGTAGCAATTTACCTATACATTCTTTAAATAAGGACCATGTTTGCATTACATTACAACACGCATTGTAATTGAGGAACATAATTTGGACTTACAGCCATTCTTTCTAGAGCATGAGCATGAGCAAGAGGCAGCTGAGTAGAGGTAAGGGTTTATACGCATCCACCATTCACCCGAATAATCTGCCCATTCACCCACTCACCCGCATCACTCGCCAAAAACCCCACCACCGGCGCCACATCATCCGTCTCCCCCAACCGTCCCAGCGGGCACTCCTCCACCAACTTTTTCACCGTCTCCTCCGTCTTCCCCGCGTAGAACATATCCGTCGCCACCGCCCCTGGTGCCACCGCATTCGCAGTGATCCCCGTCCCCTTCAGCTCCTTCGCTAGTATCTTCACCATCGCCTCCACCGCCGCCTTTGACGCTGTGTACGCCCCGTATCCCGGAATCACTGCCGCCACCAGTGACGCCGTCAAGCATATGATCCTTCCTCCTCCACCGCGCTTGATCCTGCACTTGGCATACATTACATTTTACAACAATACGGATAATTGAATCAAATATTAATCGACAAGTGAAACCCCAAAATCAAAATTGATTCAGGAAAAGTGAAGTTATATGAGCAAAACTTAAGAAAAGAGACCCACTCACCTATTGGCGGCTTCTCTGCAGCACAAGAAGGCTCCTCGAGCGTTGACGCTGAAGGTGCGGTCGAAATCTTCGAGGGTGGTATCAGCAAGCGTGGGATACTTGGGATCTAGTATTCCGGCTGAGTTGACAAAGATGTGAACGGGGGAGTTGAAGGCAGACTCAGCGGCGTCGAAGAGGGATTTGACCTGGTCGGGATTGGAGATATCGGCCTGAAAGGTGACGGCGCGGAGAGCGGAGGGGGTGTTAATTTGGGCGGCAACAGAATGGGCCTCAGCGGAGTTGGAGGCATAGTTGATGAGGAGTTTGGCGCCGAGAGAAGCCAAATGGAGAGCAATAGCACGGCCAATGCCGCGAGAGGCGCCTGTGACAATTGCGACTCTGTCTTGGAGGGGGAGGGAGTTGGTGGTTGATTCAGGCATGATTGGGGGTTGTGAAGGATTGTGTTTGTGATTAGGCCCTCATCTTATCGCCTACTCAATCAAGAAGGTCCCATAATGCACTTTCAAGAAGGATGTGGAAGCACATAAACACCAATTCTACTTGTACCTACTCATATGAATAGCAATAGAATAATATACAAAATACTAATATAAACTTCAAATTTTTAATATTTATATATATATAAATGAATAGATATCATAAAATTTTAAATAAAAATTATCAATCTTATTAAATTAGAAATGATTTGGAAAAGTTTAAAATGGGTAACTTCTAACTTATTAATTTTGAAATCAAAATTACATTTTTTATTCCATATCTTAGGGTGTTTTTTAATTTACTCCTGCTTGTTACGATTTTCTCATATTGCATCCCGTAAGTTAAAAAGATTTTATGCAATAATATTTTAAATTTAAAAATTATTGAAGAATATAAATGATATTTCGAAACACGTAGCACAATTGTAAGATCTAATACTAATACTATAAATTTCTAATTTGATTAACAATAGTTAATAGTTAATAAATAATAAACTTAAAATCATTTCACCATCAATAATCTAAAAAATAAAAGGCAACGAAATATGGTAGTAAACGAAAATATATATATACCTTACACGAAAATAATATGGTAAAAATAAATTAATTCAAATATAGCAAATCGTCCAAAAAAAAAAGCTACAAATAAACAAGATAAATTTTATTAAATTATAAGTTTTATAAAAACTCAAAAAATAAGAAATTTTGACTAATTAATTTTTATTTTAATCTTAGATTTTTTATGTGTTATCTTTTACTTCGGCACTAATTTATTCCAATAGAAAATCATCAAATATAATAAATAGTAAATACAAATAATATTTTTAGTTTTAAGGATTAAATTTTTTATTTAATAGTCTCAAGTATATTAGAAGAAAATTAAAAATAGTTTTTTAAAAAATTATTATGAAATTTTTTGGGGAAATAAATTGTATGTTTCAATGTTTCTACGATAGAAATATAAATAAAATTATGAACTTAAATATTTTTTTAGTTAATCAATTATATGTTTACCTTTAAATATATATTTCTACACATACAATGCACGTAATACGTTCTAATTATATATATACCTGAAAAGCCTAGATATCTAATTATTTAGAAGAAAAAAAAATGAAGATTTGAACGTGGATAGAGCTAGATAAAATGTTAAAATATTATTGAAAAATATGAATATTATTTAATATTTTATTTAAATATACAATATTCTAGATATGATGATAAATAGAGGATCAAACAGTTCTTTCTACTAACTTAATCATTTCGAGATTGAGATAATTAAATATAATTAATTGGATATAAATATATATATATATGGATATATAAATATACTTACGCTAAATGCTTGTGTGGTGTTATATTTTATTGTTGAATGAAATTTGGTGGTAAAGTGATTGATGGGGATATTTATCGTCAAATGAATTTGAATAATCATGAAGTTATTGATGACAATATTAATAATTGTGATAAAGAGAGGGTCTATCTAACTTAGGGCATACTGCAATGTCTTACGATGAAATAAATGATTATGAACTATGTGTTGTCATCGATCAACAAAGAGGGCATGACATATCATACGAGTTGTGTATTGTAGTATGATTAATGATATGACATATTATATGAGCTGTTTTTTTGTGTTATGTGATATAATTGATAATGGAATATCATACGACTATACGAGTTGTGTGATATTACGATTGAGAGCTGTTTTTTGTGTTATGTGATATAATTGATGATGGAATATCATACGACTATACAAGTTGTGGGATATTACGATTGAGATGATGATGACTGACAAAAACTATTGAGCAATGCACTTCAACTTGAATAAGCAGGAGTCTAAAAAAATAAACGATGATTATGAATATATTCTACCGCGGATGGATGGATAATTGTTATTGATTACTTCAAGATTTTGGGATGATTACACATATTTATATATGTGGGTTGGTGTTGTTGCATGATATTGGTCTTATTGAGTAGACAGTTCATTCGTCGACACACACATTTTATGAGATAATTCACGGTGACTAGATTGGATCATAAGTCGTGCGTCAATCTTATAAAGTAGGTCAAGAGTGTTTTCTTGAGTGGGAATTTTTAGCTATAAAACAACAGAGCTATTAGACTTTAATTAAAATTAACATCAAGATTTGCTATAACCAGAAATTTCACTTTTTTTTTTCCCCATTTTGGAGGTGTCCATAAATGGTCGGTTGAGCAGTAAATACAAATGTCTGTATTAAATTACGTCACGCATTATAATTGAGGAACATAATTTGGAATTACACCCTTTCTATAGCATTAGCAAGCTGAGTAGAGAGGTAAGGGTTTAAACGTATCCCCCATTCACCCGAATAATCTGACCATTCACCCACTCACCCGCATCACTCGCTAGAAACCCCACCACCGGGACCACATCATCCGTCTGCCCCAGCCGCCCCAGCGGGCACTCCTCCACCGCCTTTTTAATCATCTCCTCCGTCTTCCCCGCGTAGAACATCTCCGTCGCCACCGGCCCTGGTGCCACCGCATTCGCAGTTATCCCCGTTCCCTTCAGCTCCTTCGCTAGTATCTTCACCATCGCCTCCACCGCCGCCTTTGATGCTATGTACGCCCCGTATCCCGGCCTCAATGACGCCACCAGTGACGTCGTCAAGCAAATGATCCTTCCGCCTCCACCGCGCTTGATCCTGTGCTTGTATACATTAGACCAATATGGATAATTGAATTGACCATCTCAAACCCTAAAATTAAAATTGATTCCGCAAAAGTGAAGTTATATCATTAATAAAAGCTAAGAAAAACACACACACACACACCTATTGGCGGCTTCTCTGCAGCACAAGAAGGCGCCTCGCGCGTTGACGCTGAAGGTGCGGTCGAAATCTTCGAGGGTGGTATCAGCAAGCGTGGGATACTTGGGATCTAGTATTCCGGCTGAGTTGACAAAGATGTGAAGGGGGGAGTTGAAGGCAGACTCAGCGGCGTCGAAGAGGGATTTGACCTGGTCGGGATTGGAGATATCGGCCTGAAAGGTGACGGCGCGGAGAGCGGAGGGGGTGTTAATTAGGGCGGCAACAGAATGGGCGTCAGCGGAGTTGGAGGCATAGTTGATGAGGAGTTTGGCGCCGAGAGAAGCCAAATGGAGGGCAATAGCACGGCCAATGCCGCGAGAAGCGCCGGTGACAACTGCGACTCTGTCTTGGAGGGGGAGGGGGTTGGTACTGGTACTTGATTCAGCCATGGGATTGGGGGGTGTTGAGTACTATGAATGAGTTAGTGGCAGAATGAGTGAGTGTTGTAAATAACGATGTAGGATGAAAACATCAATCATTCGTATATAAAGGAAGGGGTGGAGGTGAAGATGGTAAATGTTTGGGAATATGATTCATTATTTTATCTAAATTTTAAATTATATATATCAATCACATTATAAAAATTTTATTTAAATATCACAATAAAAAAATATTTACTATAATGACGCCAGCGCTTAAGTCAGGCTACTCAACTCCCAGTCGCACTACTTCCTTCCAACGAAGACGACGTCAATTTGTGATTGTCTACCTACTCTTACCATTTTCTCAACTCATCAACCCCTACAAAAAACATTTATTCAAAGGTGGAATAATTTATAAAAAAAAATATAATATACTTATTATATTATTTTTTTTTTTAAAAATTACATCAATTTTATATATATGTATTTTATTTATCATATAATTAATTTAAATCTGATCAAATTCAATTTGAATTAAAATTTCTTCCAACCACAACCTTCAACTCTCATAATAGCTTTTTTTGGTTGACTGATACCGACTCAGGTTTGTACTTTTCATTTACTCAAATTTATTCCTATTTTTCAGTTTCGGCATTCCGTTTCGTAGAGCTTTGCACCTTAAAGGTTAGTAACTGGTCATCTTGTTAATTACTAATGATTAACACTCATTAAAATCATTCAACACTCTTCATAAAAGCAAAAAAGTATAACTTATAAAATATATTATATATATATATATATAATATATATATATTAATAACGCTTTAAGCTGCTTTTGCACTCCCACTTTACCTAACCTAAAGTACAGATATACATGTATAATTAATTAAAAAAAATGTCAAATAATTATAATTTTGGATATATAGATAGCATTTGGAAAATGCCACACGAAATTGTTGAGAAAAGAAAAAGTTGTACGAAGTTTATGAAATAATTTTAAAAATACTAGCAGTTGTGGCACGCCATTCTTGCGTGCATATAATAAATAATTTTTCATATTTTAAAGTATATTATAAATAAGAGCAAAATATACAAATCAATACTTGACATTAAAAAAGAAAACTAATTTATTAATTATATAATTTGAAAAGTGGAATGAGTTAGTTATCTTATTACTTAAAGGGCATTTTTGACTTTACAAAAAATTGGTGCGACGGTGTCACTAACCGCCGTTTGTGAATATGGAACCTCTTTCCTTTTTATATTAGTATAGATAATAGATAAAAAAGAAAAGGGCCAGACAAAAAACGAATGTGTAGCTAGAAATAGAAGATAAAATATTTTAAAAAAATAAAACACCAAAATGATACTCCTGAATATAATAGAACAGCATAGATTTACAATCTAAAATCATCCACATTATCTTGTAGTAAATGTAAGTGTAACTAGTCAGTCAGTTGCCCATTTTGATGCGACTTGTTCAAGCTTCACGATTACACCTTCATAAGTATTCAGCATAATAAAAATGTGCCCTCACATTTCATACAATGTGAATTCTATGTGCATCGGCATTTCATACTGTTAACAAATCAATTATCTGAACACTTTTCCTCGGTGTCGTGAGACTAACAAGTTGTCATGACCTCAGAAATTAACTGACCACCAAGAGCGTCTGCTTATAGTGATCGCAGAGCATCCACAAGCACAATCACTTGTACAAATATAATTGCAGCATCAAAGAAAGGAACGATCAGAAGCAAGCATATGCCAGCAATCACTACTTGGTCCAGCATGTGGATAGTCCATCGTAAGCGTTTTAAACTAGTACATCAAATTGTCAGCAAACTACTAGCTACTCTAAACTTGAGGTATCACCACATGGATGTATCGTAACCCCAAGAAAATACCAACTATGCATCCAAATCACCATCAGTAGCTTTCTTGGCTCCAGCTCCTACTCCTGCTCCTTCTCATCAGGCTTCAACTCCAGCTCCTTGGGCCACAAGGTGACCTTGAGTAAGACCTCCCCCTATAATGGGGGCCTCGAGGAGAAATGGATCTGCATTAGTAAACAAGGTACAATTACTTTCATTTACTCATAATACAATTTAATCTCCAACTCATTCAACATTTAATATACCTCGAGTCATGTCTTCTCCTCGAAGAGGGAGAATAATAATCAGGGCTACGAGAGTAAGCTCGAGCATCGCGTGGTGAGGGAGAATATGAATGTCTATAACGGGTGATCGAGAATAACGAAGAGAAGACGACCTCCGTCTACAACAGCATGAATTGAACTTTAGACACATGCATTGTAGCTATTACTAAATCATGAAAAAGATAAGAATCCACAAATCCCATTCACCTTATACGCTCTCGTGCCCTCATTTCCGAAGGTTTCTTTCTATCTTCTTCGGCAAACACAACAGTCAACTCCCGTCCAAGAAGTACCTGACCATCCATCTGATACTTTGCTTCAGCTGCATCGTCGGGGTCAACATATTGCACAAAACCAAAGCCACGAGGTTCCCTGCATGATTTAACATAATTGGAAGTAAGAATAGTATCTTAAATCAATGAGGATTCAGCAAACTCCCAGATAATTATAATGCAGCTTCACCACTAGTCATTTTGACAGCTACCAGAATCTGAACCAGGAAGCAAGTTAGCTCACTGTGGGAACTCAGTAATGCAAATATATAGCAGCTAACCTTGTGAGAGCAAGGTTAAGACTTGCAATTCTTCAAGACTTCAAATTCTTCATAATTGTATTCATACTCTACTTTGCTTCAATCTTCAAGTTCATTAAGATGATCTTCACCTCTAAATACTTCATTCTTGTCTTCATCACTTTCAAAAAAAAAAACTAAGAAAAAAGAACAAACTCCCATTAACAAATGCAGTAGCAAAGAGATGATGTCCAGACAATCTTGCGAAATAAAGTGAACGCCATTTAATATTTTCTTTAATCAGTTCAAATCCAATGAATCTCTCCCAGGAAGAGATCAATTAACAAAAGATTACTAACCCAGTGTAATAATCACGTGGCAGATAGATGTCCTTAAGAGGACCAAATTCCCCAAATGGCCCACGAAGATCTTCAGGCCTGCAAAACAAATTTTAACTACAGATTGAGGATGCAATCATGCAGTTTAAGATGGGAGACTGGGGCTATAATTTCTCCAAAGCAACCTTAGTAGCTGGCCCATAAGTTAACAATCGATTGCAGAGAATAAGATGTACATTATCAAGAATAAGTAGAAGAGAGAAAATGAAGGAGAATACTGCCAAACTTGTATAAAACAGAAGGTGTGCCTTCATTAGCAATCTGGCCATCCATCAAACATAATGGAAATTCCAGCTATGGAGAAGTATATATTGAAATTCATTATTTGCCTAGCTTAATTGATTATTAGGAAAGTTTGCCATTACATTATATGATTTTATGACTTTTGTTTGACGTGCCACTGTAAAAAAAGCTCTCCCCATTTTCTCTCTCTCATCAATTCTCCTCCTCCTAGAGCATTATTCTCATGCCTTTCGTCAACACCCAAAACCCGGATAAGAAAATACTGTTGAGTCTGCCTCCTATGATAAGTCCTCCCCACCCATCATAAAAATAACTGGTCGCATAATCCACAACCAATTGAGCCAAAAGTTGCATCAAGCCTATAAAAAATTGATTTACATATTATAGAAGGTACAGAAGTAGGGAAAACTGATTAAAATACATGCGCACACCTGCAATCATGGCGAAGATTGCGGACCAAGAGGCTAGTGGGGAGATCATTGGCACGGCTTCTATAGCGGCCCCTTGGACTTGGGCTTCGGTATCTCCTGCTGTAACCCGTAGGGCTAGGAGACGGACTTCTGCTGTATCTTCTGCCCATTTTCAACCTATTGCATATAGAAACACCAAAACCATATTACATCATCCGTTAAGTACAAATCTTCCAACACAATCTCAATTCTTTCTTTCACCAGAAAAATTCCACTGGACCATGGAAATCACAAGACACAGACATGCACCAGCACCAGCACATGAGATATCAGAGGATCTTGATTGTTCTATTGCTAAATCTATCAAGCCGTTCATAAAGGAGAAAACCACAGCAGCTGAACAATTCAATAATTTCAGTTTAACAATAAAAACAAAAAAAAAACAACGAATTTTTCATCCGACCAAAAAAAACCACACAACACTCCAGCATAATAAAGCTTGACACGAAATTGAAACTAAAAGGACCGAAAAAAATAAAATCACATAATAATAGTAACTAAATGAAATATTACCAGAGAGACGATCTCAGACGCAGACACAAAAATGGAGGTGTGAGATCAGATTTTCTCGCTCCGACCTTTCTGGCTTTATATGCAAGCTCTGGATTTTGGATTTCTCCAGAAGCTTCTATTGACTGACCCTCTCCATTTTGGGCTTTTCTTAAGCCCATTAATTATTTTGGGCCTAAACGTTATTTTAGGTTCTGGGCCTTATATTTGAGTTCAACTTATCTCCTACATTTTTAATTCATTTCAAATTAGGGATTGTTTGTGATAACTTTTTAAAAAATACTTTTCAGCTCTAAAAGCTCCAAACCTTTAAAAATGTGATTTCTAAATTTTGACTTTTTTATAAAATAAATTAATTTTTTTATTATTTACCCTTATTTTAATAATATTAGTTCAACTAATTGCTTTTAATTATTTTCTAAAATTGCATATCCAAAGTTGATATTGGAGGTTTCAAAAGATTTGAATAATTTAACAACAATAAACTCATTCACTTTTTACATATTTAATGTTTTAGAATATTTATATTTTATTTGTTACATGGTCTAATTATTTTATTTTGATATTATTGAGAAATACAAACTAAATGGCTATGAATAATTAATATATATATATATATATATATATTTTACAATCATGTATGTTTAATTTTTGTGTATGAATGAACAATTATATTAATTAGGAAGAGCATTATTCGATATAACATATATTCTGCTATTAATAATTTTAAAACAAAATATGAAAATATATTAATTAAAATAAAATTAATTATTTTTATGAAAAAATAATTATTATTGACAAACAACAAGTGAAAATATAAGCAAATGTAGTAATTTTTTTAATGGAAAAAAACGCAAGTAACCCCCCTGTGATATTATAAATATGCGAATTACCCCTTTATCGAAAAAAAATACAATTTACTTGCCTATATTTTTTAAAATGAAACACAGGGAGGTAAATTGCTTCATTTTAAAAAATACAAGGGAGTAAATTGCTATGTGTTTTTTCATATGAGGGTAATTTGCTCATGTTCAATATCATAGGATGTAAATTGCTATTCACCCATTTTTTAATACATAAGGACGGAATAATTTTAATCAATTAAGTTTGCCTTATAAGTGATTTTTTTCTCAAACGCTATCTGATTTGATTTTCCGTGCTTTTCACTTTTATATAAACAGCACTCACTTTTAATTATGCTATAACTTTCAACTTCTTTTACGAAAGTTACTTATCTAAAAAGCCAGAAATTTTGGCAAATACTCCTTTAATTAATTTGATAGGTGATTTTTCCATATTAATCTTATAAAAAAATTTATTTTTTAATAAAATTTTTAGTTCCTCACCTATATTTTCCATTGCAATTTGGTTCCTGGCCCAATAATTTAAAGTATTTACAGTTTGGTAATTATTTAAATTGATGCATACCGATTTTTAGTAGCATTGAAAGGGCAGAAGGATTTTAAAAGAAATCCTATGGGGACTGACCATATAAAATAAATATTAGCACTATGATACTTGAATCGATAATAATTTACTGAAAAAATATGAAATAAAAGGTTGAATCAACGAAGAATAATTGTGAAATATGATGTTGAAGTAATATATATATTCATGTGTGTGCAAGATATAAGCTTAAAACAATCTAAAAACGAAAGAGAGTAGATAATAAGTGATAATTTGATAGTGAGAATTGATATTACAATGCCTACACAATCAGGGGTGGAGCTAAGCCCCCCCCCCCCCCCCGAGCCCTAGCGGTCGACAGGGCTTGACTTCGGCTTGGATCTATTAGCCTATTAAGTCCTAACTCTAAATTTAGTTTGTCTAGTAATAAAAATAATAATCAAAATTATATTTAACGTGTTTAAGAAATATTTTTTTTATATTCTAATATTTAGTCTCTCTCTACTGGTTAAAAAACCACACGGTTTCCACATAGTCGGGAAGAACAAATTATTATCTTGTGATTTTCTCAACATCAGGTTATATTTCTTATAACAAATTCTCTTACTTGTAAATTTCAACCAATCCTTATTGGCGAAATGATAATTTGTAAGAATCAATTGTAATTATATTGTTGTATTTATTTAATTTTTAATAATTATTATAATAACTTATTTTTTTAATTGAATATTTTTATTTATCACCTATTTAATTAAAAATTGACGGGGCTTTGCCACCGTACACAATGACGATTTTGAATAAGTTAACTAACCGAAAATTCCGCATGTGATTTGGACTTGGATTAACTCAATTACACTTTGTTGACTAAGTATCGATAGGTTTGTTTGAAAATGCGGAAGTTTGTTACTTATAAATTACCAACTCATTTGCCATCTATTTACTAAGAGCCACCTGGAGATATTTTAGGATGACGCGTCTTAATGTGTCGACGAGCTAAATGAAGTATTTGTCTAGCTGTATGATGACATGTCCGACTAGAATGAGCTCGATTTATAGGCTTGCCAGTTCTGTAAAATTAGATGAAGATAACCTTATGGGTCTTACCTTCCAATTGATAGGCCAGCTGTATTTGCAACTAATTGCACCGACACACATTGCTTGTGACAGTATAAAGAAAAAGAATACTATTAGCTACAATATTAGTAGCTATGGCTAAAAACTATGATAAATTACTATTATTAATTACAGTCAAAATAACATTGATATAAAAAACTAGCTTTTCCACCATGAAAAAATTATTTGCCATGACTAAGAGCCATCACAAATGTTTTAGCCACCGTCACAAAAATCACGGCCAACAATCATTGCGTGACCGTTGTCAATAACTATTTATATGACTATTTGTTATTAATCATGATAATTAATTGTAGTTAAATATTATAATTGTTATACTGTGAGCTTAACTCATAAAAGGTTTTAGGCATCATAAATAATAACTTGATTAATGGTATATAAATATGACTTTTATAATGTAACCAACAATGATAAATTATTTTATATAAAAAAATATATTATTATAAATTTATGGTTAAAATATAAAAATTAAAAGCGGGGAATTAAAATATTTATTTTGGGAAAAAATTAGAGTTAATTATATTTAGACCTTTAATGAAAATTTGAATTACACCTTTCTTTAAAAAGTTTTGAAACTGCACTTACACTCTATTCAAAAATTATTTCTTTACACCTGATACTTTTCTGTTAAAATTTGGAGGAAAATTACTAATGCTAACAAAAAAAATTATATAATTTTTTTTTTGTCCCTCTTTTAACATTTTCATGTAAATTTTTGTACTTATAAAGAGATAAATGTAATATATACATGGAGTGAGGTTAACATCATTATATTTCTTTATAAATACAAAATTATTATATTAGAATGCTAAATAAGGGGTGAAATTAAAAATTTGTATTATTTTTTGCTAAAGTCAACATTTTTTGTTAAAACATCAACGAAAGGGGTCACGTGTAAACGGTTAATTCTGAAAAGAGGTATAAGTGTATTTTGAAATTTTTTTGAGGGAATGTGTAATTTCATATTTTTAGAGAGAATATAAGTGTAATTAATCAAAAAAATTATAAGAGTAATATGAAAAAAATTATTTACTGAAAGGACTAATATAAAGGTGGTTGGAAATCTAAGAACCATTTTGAAATTGAAATAAAATGTTGGGACTAAAAATGAATTTTACCCTAAATCATAGTCATACCAGTAATGAGTAAACAAATACTGTACGCTCGAAATTAGTGATGCTCCTGTCATAAAACCCTCTAAAACCCCTCTCCTCTTCCGCCGCTCTGTCTCAAGTTAACTCTTACGTTTTCCAGCCACCGCCGCCCGTCGGAGAAAACTTGTTACTGATAATATCCCCTTCTTCTTGGTTGGGCGGGTCTTACAAAATGGCACCCCCTTCGAAGAAATCTAAACCCAAACCCAACTTGAAAAACTCTCGAAGTCCATCCAAGAAACCTGCGAAAGCCAAAGGAACCCACCCCAACCCCGCCGTTTCTTCTTTACAAATGCCTGTTCAGGTCGAAGACGATGTCCCAGATTTCCCCCGAGGTTTATCTATCTCTCCATCTCTCTAGGTTATACGTACAATTTCTTCTGCTCATGTATTTGAATTTCACGTGTTTACGCAACTTTCGGTCAGTCTGTTTTAGTTTGCAGCTACAATACCTAGTTCAAAATTCAATTCCCTTTGGTGTTGTCGCGAGTTTGCCTCTATTTATTTGGTAAATGCACATAACATATCTGTTGTGCAGGAAAGAAACCTTACCCTTGCTTGAGTGATCATCAAATATATCTCCATTTCTTTTACTGTTTAAGGGGTCATTATTTTTGTTTTTTGCTTTTTTCTTTTTATCTATTTTTATTTTACTCAATTGTAATCCAACGTTTTGTACCTTATGTTTTATTTCTTGCTACTTTAGGTCGCGGAAGTTTGTTAAGTGGAGAAGAGAGAAATGAGGTAAGGGCATTGGCAGAGAAGGAGTCCAGGGCAGATGAGAGAGTGCTGAGGAAAAGGAAGAAAGAGAAGAGGGCGCAAAATAGGAACCAATCAACAGAGGATGATTTAGGTTCGCTCTTTGGAGATGGAATTATTGGGAAATTACCAAGGTTTGCCAATAAGATCACTCTAAAGGTATGTTTGCGTTCGTCTTTGTTCCTCATTCTTCTTGACGCTGTTACTAAATCCTCTGGGGTTTGCTATCATATGTTGTGTTGGTTCCCTATTAATGCAATTAAGAAGAATTGATGAATATTCACTTTCTTTTTCCATAATAAAGTGAGTGGGACCTAGTTGTAATTAATTGGAACTATCATGCCTACATTTAGGTGATTTTGATCACTTGGATATAGTGTGTTTGTTCTGTCCAAAATATTCAGATTAGCTTCTTGGACTTGTGAAGATATAAGAAAATTCAAAATTCAAAACTTTGTTATTTAATTTTTAAGAAGTCTATTTTGCTTTTCTATCATGGTTTCCTGCAAAGTTGGCTTGTTTTTCTTACCTGATAATCAGTTTGCAGTGTCTTCATTTGTTTCTTTGCCCTCTCTAGGATGCTGTCATATATTGGAAGTTCTTAATTTGCTTCAATTTATTAACTAACTTCATAACATTTATTTTTAATCATTGAGGACCTAGGTTATTAATGAATCAATTCATCCGATCCGTAATTCAATGATCTTGTTTCCAAAATTGAAACCTTTTTAGATGTTATGATCAATCATACAAGAAAATTATTCCGTCTAATTAGGAGAGCGAGTTACATACAGACTCATTTTGATTCTTTCATTTGAAACATATAAAGTACATATAAGAATCATATAATGCAGTGTTATATTGGAAACATTAGGATTTGGTGATAACTCTCCTCTTTCATCAATTGTATTTGGGGGCACTAAGGTTACATATGGGGTTGCATATAGATGGATACACCAGCATAAATTATCCTTATATTATATGGGTGTATGCATGAGTGCATTTTCATTTTTCTTTGTTGCTTGCCCACCTTCATCTAGCTCATGAAGTTTTACGATCCTGGATTTCTTGAAAGTAGCTTTGTGTATATCACACCCCTAACTAAAGAAAATGCACCACTGGAGAGATGTATTAAATAGAAAGAAAGAAAAATGAATTTTAGTTGACTTCTGTTAACTTTTTTTTTCAAGTAGTGCCTGTGAATTCATATGGCAACCTGCCTCATTCGCCACAGGTCATATCCATCTAACCCTGTGTTTATTTCTGTCTAGTTGTTATGGTTGGTGGTTTTGCCAGCCAAAGTTATTTGTATCCACATTAGTGATTAGGAATGAATTTGCTAACATGATTAGTTGCATCAGTCTCTGTTGAATCTCAAGATCTCTTCTAGGTGCCTGCATGCTTGCAAATATGTGGAACTTCTTTGTGGGCTTGTGTATGTTACCATCTTTCTCTTGTGGTTGCATGAGCAGCTTACCATTTTTGGCAAAACTATCGTGGGATTTGGTGAAGCCTACGTAACTGTGGACGAGGAATGTCTGACCTTTTATTTCTTTCTTTCCTCTTTACTGTGCTGGCCTTCCCTTTCTTCACCTATGATCATAGTTGAAGATTTTATTACAGAACTTGGATTTTTGTAAATATACTAAAATTTGTCTTTCTTTCTTTGTGATGTATTTCAGAATGTTTCATCTGGCATGAAGCTATGGGGTGTAATTGCTGAAGTGAATGAGAAAGATATTGTAGTTAGTCTTCCAGGGGGCTTAAGAGGACTAGTTCGCGCATGTGATGCTATTGATCCCATTTTGGATGATGAAGTAAAGAGGGTATTTTGTTTTCACTGGATCTCTTTGGTGATTTGATTGGCAATTATCAATTCTATAGAAATGCAGTACTTGTTCCCATTTCTATCTTTTTTTCTTGGAGGTCAGCCGATATGGTGATTAAGGTTGTTTGTCACTTTTCTAATTGATTTACATGTGTCCCACATGGCAGGATGTGGATTATAGCTTCCTTTCAAGAATATATCATGAAGGACAGCTCGTGTCTTGCATTGTGTTGCAAGTGGAGGATGATAGAAAAGAAACAGCAAAGCGAAAGATATGGCTTTCTTTGCGTCTGTCTTTATTGCACAAAAGCTTAACATTGGATACTGTTCAAGAAGGAATGGTATGTTAGTTTCAAGTGTAACCCTGTAGAACAATTACTTTGGTTTAAGTAAGGTCCATTTGTTCGGTTTTCTGTTCTCCAGTGTAACTTATGCATTAAATAGTTTTTTGGTTGAAGATAGACTATTTTGGCGCCTTGGAACTTGCTCCGGCTAAGATCAAGAGAGCCATCTTTACTTATTCTTTACTTTTGTGTATCATGGATGTCGTCCGTTGTAATAAGAGTTCACAACTGTTCGAGTATTAGAGTGCTGAAATTATTTTCTAGCTCATAACATTATAGAGATTAAAAAAAAACTGAGCTATTTGATAGAGCATCTTTACACACTTCTTATTTTAAAAAATGCTTTAAGAAACCTTGTGCCCTCTTGGAATTGCAAATTTCCACAATGTCTTTAGCACTACCCAGACAGCAAGAACTCATAGTGGTGAATTAAAGTGTCAGTATCAAATGATTTTATTTGGGCCGAATATAGATGTACTTGTGTCATTTGTGTCAATGTAGGAAAGACTGATCTAGGCATACTTCTCCTAATTGAGCTTCTATAGTTTTAGGAGGTTAATTTATTTTAAGAATGACAAAGTTGAGATTCTTTTGGTGGGGAACTTGTTTCAGCTTGTTGCGAGGAAAAATGCTGTTTGCTAAATCTTTTCTGCTCTTGTATCATTATCTTCTTTATTTTTCTTTTTCTGTCTATGGACACAGTAGTCCTTTTCTTATTTCTAGTTCATTCATACATTTTCTCTAGATTGTGTGACTATTTGTAAGTTAATGCTTTTATATGTTTTCTGTGATATACAGGTGCTAAGTGCATATGCCAAAAGCATTGAGGACCATGGTTTTATACTTCATTTCGGATTGCCTTCTTTTACAGGATTTATGCCGAAACACAACCAATCTGGTAATTGCTAGCCAACCATGATTTTTCCAATCAATTACTTAGGTTTTGCTTGAAGATGGAATATTAACCAAAAAAAGTGCTTAGTTGAAATAGCACTTAGTTTGGTTGCCCGTGAGATTTGAAGTTTAGTCTACGATGAACAATTTTGTGGAAGTACTTAATTACCTTGGCAGAAGTTTGTAGATTATGCATTTTCTACTCTATGACATAGATTTTCTTACTTCTGTATTGTCCTACTAGTCAACTATGAATCGTATCCTACTAAGACACAGCTTCCTAATTTTCCTTGGCAATGATAATTTGAACTCAAAGAGTACTTGACTAATGCGTTATACGTGACTTGTCAATATCCTTATTTTCTGCATCAAGGTGATTCCAACAAATTAGAGTTTTCTTTTAAACTGAGAATATTAAAAACACAAGAGATTCCTGGAATAAAAAATTAGGTATCCAGATGTCTGATCGCTCAATTCCTCTTATTTGTAGAGAGGAGAACCAATGATGTAAGCCTGGGACAGGTTTTGCAAGGGGTTGTTAAAAGTATAGATAGAGCTCGGAAGGTAGTCTATTTGAGTTCCGACCATGACATGGTATCAAGATGTGTGGTATGTTCTTTTTTATTGCTGTACTAACTTGTCAACTATTTCAGTGCTCTGGAATGTTCTCCTGTTTCTAATCCACCAGCATTTGTGCAGACCAGGGACCTTAAGGGTATTTCAATAGATCTTCTCGTTCCTGGCATGATGGTTAATGCTCATGTGCAGTCAACCCTCGAAAATGGAATCATGTTATCTTTCCTTACTTACTTTACTGGAACTGTATGTCCACATCATTTTTTTATATGGTTAAAATATTAGTTAGATGCTCTATTCTTGTATTCCACCTGATTTGTCTTTCTTCATTATACAGGTTGATGTATTCAATCTAGATAAAACTTTTCCCTCTTCAAACTGGAAGAATGATTATGCCAAAAATATGAAGGTAATGCCAGTGTTCATTCTGTTTAGATTGTGTAGAAATTGTGTTTTATTCTACTTGGTCGGTAAGTTTCATAGAACTTGTGGCCTCCAACACAAGCATAATATCTGCTCTAGAGTGCTGGGAACAGACAATTACTGAATTTGTCTTCCCATTGTTTTCTGATATTTCCGTATCGGAGTTTACATACAAGCCACATCTTGCATTGATTGCACCTTCTGTGTTCTTGTTGGAGCTCCAAGTATGTGATGAGCTTGTATAAGACTGCTTTCTGTTTGGACATGTTCATGTCTAGCTAATTTTGCGTGTTTCTAGTTTCAATGAGTGTTCAGTTGGTAATTTCAATCTTCTTTTCTGTTGTCTAGTTCAATGCTCGGATCTTGTTTATTGATCCTTCAAGTAGAGCTGTGGGTTTAACATTGAATCCTCACCTAGTCAGTAATAAGGCCCCGTCTTCGGTGAGTTTGTTTTACCTTGTATGCCACTATTGCAGCATATTTTGTACGCGTTCTCATTTCAACATATCTCAAAATATTTTGTGTATTCAAATCTTAGTGAATTATAATGTTCTTTTCATTGGTAGCCCGTCTTCTTGCTTTTGCTCCATCTGTAGTACTTCTATTAACACCTCTTTTAACATGCTCGCCATGAAGAAGACAAAATATGAACAATTCTTTCTTCCTGACATGAACTTGTCTATTAAACAGCTTGTTAAGATCGGCGATATCTTTGATCAATCTAAAGTAGTCAGGGTCGATAAGGGATCAGGCCTTCTGCTGGAAATTCCTACTTTACCAGCTCCAACCCCAGCTTATGTCAATGTAAGTTGATTAATTTTGTTTCTTATGTGTGTGGGCATCTGTCTATGAACTTGATCTCTTAGTGCTGATCTTATTGTGAGGATTTCAGGTAGCTGATATTGCTGACAAGGAAGCTGGAAAATTGGATAAGAGTTTCAAGGAAGGAAGCCTTGTCCGTGTCAGGGTACTTGGATATAGACACTTGGAAGGGCTTGCAACTGGTATTTTGAAGGTTTTTTTCGTTCCATTGGACGATAATTCCATTTTTTGTGCATTCCACAGTTTAGATGTATGCTTACACTGAGGAAAGCATATACATGTCAATTAATCTAGTCATAGATGGAAAAAGCTTGCAGAAGATGGTGTGCAAGTAATCTTGAGAAACAAAATTTCCATTCACTATGTATCAAGGAAGTTTATGGGGTAATCAAAACCAGGTTTTAGTTAAATGAAGATACTAAACCAGAAAAACAAGTTCTAGATACTTCTTCTATAAGTTTAGAAATCTAAATTGCTCGAAGCCAGGAGACATGATGGCCGCTGGAGCAATAATTAGTGATCAACTGATGGCAGATGCTGGTCTTTATCCTCTTTATCTGTGCGAACTTTTTGTAATATGCAACATTGGTGTGTCATTCTTATATAATTATATTCAGAACAAATTGGTGTAAAATGTGCTGGACATGTAATTCCTTTCTTTCTTCCGAACAGACTAGCGCCTTTGAAGGTTCAGTTTTTACCCACTCTGATGTAAAGCCAGGAATGGTAGTAAAAGCTAAAGTCATTGCAGTTGATAGTTTTGGTGCTATAGTACAATTTGCAAGTGGTGTGAAAGCGCTATGTCCTCTTCGTCATATGTCAGAGTTTGAAATTGCAAAGCCTCGGAAAAAATTTCAGGTTGTTAAAATGTTTGTTTTGCATGAGCCTTTTTACATTGCTTATGGTCCATGGTCCATTGGGATTCTTTTTCATAGTTCTAATTGTCATTCGTTTATTGACCTCTTGCAGATTGGACTTGAGTTAGTTTTTCGTGTTCTTGGTTGCAAATCCAAGAGAATCACTGTTACACACAAGAAAACTCTCGTATGCTTTCTCCTGGCTTCTGTTTTTGTTGAATTTACTCTCATCTTTTCCTTTGTCTATATATTTTAGCTATAGCCTGGTCTATATATTTTTAACATATGGATGCTAACCTTACACTAAACGTATATCTGTCCAAGCTATTTACATAAATGATCCGTTGAGTTTGGATACGTGTTAGGTGTCAAAGGAATGTGGGGATGTGTAAAAATTGTAATATTGAGCTGTGGGTAAGCAGTACTACCTGGGAAGTGGACTTTGTCTAGCATGTCAAGATGTAACATGTAGGGAAATGATTTAGTCACCTTATCCTGGAGCAGGAAACTGTTAAATGAAACTATTGGTGTTTTTTCATTCCATTGTCCATATGTGGGATTGAGGAGACTGAAAACAACTTGGCATGAATTGTGAAGTTACTGATAATATGTGCTTGATTTTGGTGAGGGTTCTTTAAGTTTTAAACATTTGCAGTTATTATGTCCTATTGGTAAAGTCGATTTATCTGTTCATGGAGTTTCCGTGAGTTAAGTAGCACTTAATGGTAGATTGTCTGTGTTTTTCTCGTTCACCCCCACCCCTCACCCCTTCTATTGTGGGGACTGGGGAGCATTCTGTCAGTTTTCACATTTTCTACACATGCCTTTTCTTATTTTTTAATTTGTACTGTTTTGCTTCCCTAAATGAATTTTGTTTCATAATTATCTCAGGTAAAGTCGAAGCTTCAGATTCTTAGTTCTTATGCCGATGCGACTGATGGGCTGGTCACTCATGGGTGGATTACAAAGATTGAGAAGCATGGATGCTTTGTTCGGTTTTACAATGGGGTTCAAGGATTTGCACCCAGGTCAGTCGCAGAACTTTTAAGAATAATGTCTCATGGGTATTGTAGCCTGATGCTATTTTCTGGAGAAGCATGGACATAGCCATTAAATAACAAGTCTCTTCTTGTTGCAGATCTGAACTTGGTCTGGGTCCAGGTAGTGACATAGGTTCTATGTATCATGTTGAACAAGTGGTCAAGTGTAGAGTTGTAAAATGTATACCTGCTTCCCACCGAATCAACCTTAGTTTCAACATAACACCTACAAGGTTTGTTTCTTTTGAACTTGGTGATATTTTTTTCCATTCAGTTAATGTGCAACTGGGTACCTGAGAAACTTTTTTACTGGATAAAATGGAGGAAGAATGTTACCATGCTCTACTCTTCTCAAGTTATACTGTTCTGCAATTTTGTTTATTTTGTATTTTTCCACAAAAATTCACAGTTATATTTTTATTGCTGTAAAATTTAGAGCAGAATGCCCCCTCAATAGAATGAGAAATTACAAAGTCTGGATTTCTTAGGTATCATATGGGCATCATTCCTTTGACTTTAATAGGCATATATATCTTTTTGCTTCACATTAAAAGTAAAGTTGTTATTGTCTCAGAAGCCTGCAATAGAATGCCAGAAGCATTAATGGTTTCTGTGCTATACATTTCACAAGTGAAAACTTAAACTTCGTAAATTAGTTAATACTTTTTCATGCTTTTTTAGCTGGATTTTGTATTGCATTATGATAATTTGTTTCCAAAATGTGAACAATCTTATATTTCTATCTGGGCCACTTCCATAATCAAATGTTATACTTGTCACCTCTTCTATTTCTCATCTATGTAATGGATCAATTCACTGGAAGAATGTTAATTTTGTTTTACTTCCCTTTTCTATAAAACTATTTGATAGTACATCAGAGAATGAGAATGTGAAACCGGGCAGCTTAGTCTCTGGAGTTGTTGAGCATGTAACACCTCAGACAATAGTAGTGGACATCAATACCTCAAGTCACATGAAAGGCACTATCTCTACTGAACATTTGGCAGACCACTATGGTATGTTGACAACATTGTTTGTATAGGGTCTCTTGATCTCATTTTGAATTTGTACCTGGCGTCTTCTAGTTATCCCTATGATTCTGCAGGGCCTTATGTATGTGTGCTTGTATTTGATCTTGGCTTTGGATGCAACAGGTCTTGCTGCTTTATTGATGTCTTCCATCAAGCCTGGATATCACTTTGATCAACTATTGGTTCTTGGTAACATTCCAACTTGATCTGGCTGAGAGTTGCTTTGTTCTCTTATTTTCGTCAAAGTAACTTGTCTATGAACACTTTGGTCCCCCATCCCTTCCTGATCTTGATAGAAGATGAGAACTGGAAAATGAGGTTTACGCTTACATGGTTAGAAAGCTAGCAAATTAGGTGTAGCATGGATGCCATTGTTGTATTAGCCTAAAAGTTCTGAGGAATGTACGACACACATTTTTTTGTGAATTTCTTACACCTGTTTTGCTAACATATGTGGGAGACGCACAACTGACTTTCCTTCTCAAGTAGAGAACAGTTATAGCATTGAGGTCGACTTTCTGATAACTGAGTGTCTCATTTTTGTTATCATACAGATGTTGAAGGAAACAATCTTGTACTTACTGCCAAGTATTCTCTAGTTAACTCAATCGAACAGCTCCCAGCTGATGTTAGCCAAATCCGTTGTCACTCTGTGGTGCATGTAAGAATGCTGCTCAGTCTTTTTCTCTTTGGTGTTTCCTGTATAATCCTCAGTCTGCTGCTTGCCTTGTATTGCAATTATCGGATTTTTCAATCTAATGCTTATTGGTAGCAACATGTACTTTTGTTTCACGTTTTGGAAGCATGAGTTTTGTTAGCTTTTTGTGTTGTCCTTCCCTCATATTTTTTCTGCACCAGGGCTATGTATGTAATATAATTGATACTGGCTGCTTTGTTCGCTTTATTGGACGTTTAACTGGTTTTGCTCCCAAAACCAAGGTATGCATCAAAATTAGTGCATCTTTTCTCTGTTTTATGTGTGTATAACAGAGCAATTGGCTTTATATTTAGTTTGAGTTCTATGATATTGTTTTGTAGGCTACTGATGACAGAAGAGCAAACCTTTCTGAGGTCTTCTATGTTGGACAGTCTGTCCGCAGCAACGTAGTTGATGTATGCCCAACATTAGCACTTAGTTTATACATGGAACGTTCAGGATATCTTTTAATATTTTCTTTTCAATCTCTCCAGGTTAGTAGCGATATGAGTAGAATAACATTATCATTGAAACAGTCCTTGTGCTGCTCAACCGACGCATCTTTTATTCAGGAGTATTTTCTTTTGGAAGAGAAGGTAACGCTTTCTGTTAGTCATTGAACAACTGTGAGAAGAAACATTGTTCCACATTTATGCATAAATCAGCAGAACATACTAGAAAAGCACCTAGTACATGTGTTTACACACTAATTTATTATTGGGATAATTGCATTTACACCCCCTCACCTATTGTCATTTTACACAAACCACCCCTGCCTTTTTAAAAATTACAGAAACCACCCCTAACAGCATTTAAAATCCCAAAATGCCCCTGTTGACTTGGTCAAATTTTAATTTAATTTTTCAATGACAGAAATGCCCTTAGGGGTGTTTTGTAATTATCAAAAGGTAGAGGGGGTATCAAAGTAATGTTTATGGGGATGAATAATATGACCCCATTTATTTTTTATTATTATTTATATTAATTTTAATTATTTTTTAATTATTTTATTAACTTTTTTTATTGAATCTATATATAAATTTATACCTCTTAATAATTAAAATATTAAATTAATATATTAACAAAAACTAATTACTAGCTTATAAATTCAAATTAAAAATGATCACATTTGTATAAATTATTTTAAATTCTTAATATTAAAGATTTATTTTTTATTTTTATTTATAGCTAAATTTTATTAAAATTAATAAATTATACATATATGTATATATATTTATATAATATAAATATATAAATATGTATATAATTGAACATATTCATATGTATATATTTTACATTTATAATAATTTAAAATATTTTAATAAATAAATTGTTTATTTTACTAATTCTACTATAATTTATTTTGAATTATAATTTATTAATTTTAATAAAATTTAATCATAAATAAAAATAGAGAATAAATAATTTTTAATTTTAAGAATTCAAATTAATTTATACAAGTGTGATATTTTTTTATTTGAATTCATAAGCTAGTAACTAATTTGTATTAATATATTAATTAAATAATTTAATATTTCAATTATTAAGAGGTGTAAATTTATATGTATTCAATAAAAAAAGTTAATAAAATAATTTAAATTTTAATTAAAAATTAGTATAATTAATAATAAAAAAATATATGGAGTAATATTATTCAATTTTCTAAATATTACTTTGACACTCCTCTATCTTTTGGTAATTACAAAACACTCATAAGGGTATTTTTGTCATTAAAAAATTAAATTAAAGTTTAACCAAGTCAATAGGGGTATTTTGGGGTTTTAAAGGCTGTCAGGGGTGGTTTCTGTAATTTTTGAAAAGGCAGGGATGGCTTGTGTAAAATGACAATAGGCGAGGGGGTGTAAATGTAATTATCCCTTTATTATTTTGGGTTTAGGCTTGTAGTTATTACTGTTATTGTTCCGTTTTTTCCTGCTCTGGTGACTTGCATAGTTGTCTAGGCATCTTGAACTATTAATCAAGTAGTCATAGTTTTGGTGCCAGTAATTCATTTGCTTTACCTTCAATCTTTTGGGGATGGGGAGCAACAAATGGAGGAAATTTTATCTTTTGTTGGGGTTTATGCCGAAATATTACCTGTTAATGTTATCACCAGGAATGTGTATATTCTCCTGGGAATCCTATTTGTTCCTGTTCTCTGCAAGGAGTTTTATTCGCTTCAACAAGCTGCTATCTTTAGATGAACTTACAATGCTAATTTGTGTTGATATTATGGGCTGACATTATGCTTTGACCAGATTGCGAAGCTGCAAGTATTGGATTCTGAATGTCCAGGATTGAGTTGGACTGGCGGATTTGGTATTGCCAGTATTATCGAAGGAAAAGTACATGAAATTAAGGATTTTGGTGTTGTTATCAGCTTTGAGAAATATAATGATGTCTATGGTTTCATCTCACATTATCAATGTAAGTCATTGTGCTAAAATTAATAAGAACCAAATCTTAGTTGCCTTGTCGAAAATTGGATTCAGGATAAGTTTTTGCAGTGGCTGGAACCAATGTGGAAAGCAACTCTGTGGTCCGTGCTGCAGTTCTTGATGTTTCAAAGATTGAACGCCTTGTGGATCTATCTTTAAAACCAGAGTTCATAAATAGATCAAAAGAAGAGAGCTCTACTGTACAAACTCCTAAGAAGGTTTGCCTTGTGTTTTTTACTTATCACCTGAGAAATTGTTTCTGTTCATATTTATGCTGGCTGTTATGTATCTAGGTTTGTTCCATCCCTTTCCATGTTCTGACTTGTACTATTCTAATTGCAGAAACGCAGAAGGGAAGCCCACAAGGAGTTGGAAATGAATCAAATAGTAAGTGCCACGGTCGAGATTGTGAAGGAGAATTATTTGGTAAGTTTGGCCCTTTTAACTTTTTGTTAATACTTCATGATGTTCATGCTAATGCTAGACATATCTCTCTCTTCTTTCCCCTCTTTAAACAGGTTCTTTCACTTCCTGCTTATAATTTTATTATCGGCTATGCATCAGCAACTGATTACAACACACAGAAATTGCCTGCTAAACAATTTACCCATGGACAAAGGTACGTCATTTAAATGCTTTCCAAATGCATAGCTGCCGCTTATGGCTGCCTTACTCATAAGGTAATAAATGATTTTGGCTGAAATCAGGTTTAGAATACATATTGATATTAAGTATTAAGAGGCAATCATGCATTTTGAATACCACAGAGAGGGCACATCAGCTCAGCAGATTATGTTGTATGTGGATTGTCTAATGCCTGTCTGAGATTAAATATTGAACATTAATCACGAAACAGTGTAAGTTACTTTAGCCGACATGAAAAGTAGTTCACCAACTAGTCAGTGATGCAATGCATTGTGAATTTTGGCATGAAAAATATAAAGCATCAAATAATGTGGTTGCACTTTTGATCTTTAATCTGAAGGTTTTCTCTGATTTAAAGTCTCACATGATAGTGCAACCATGAGTTGATTGCCTTCAGCATCGGCATATACCACTGATCTGGATGCAACTCCTGTAGTTCACTTTTTTGTTAAGATGGCATGTAGAGCCAATTGTTAAAACTTACTAGCTTGCTTCACTGCAAATATGACATATAACATTATTGAACATGTAACTCATTCTGAATATGATGCTGCTGAAAAGTGCCTTTCTGGACATGGTTAAAGTTGATCGGACAACCAAGTGTACCTTTGCAGTTATATTGCAGGAAAAGTTATGGTTCTTTATGTTTAAGCTTCTGATAGCTTAGATGCCTGGCCTTGGTAAGATGCTAAACTCACTTGATAGGCTCTTAGAACAAAAGATGTACTGAAGCTGTCTTATGCTCCTCTCTATTTACATTCTCTGTATCTGTCAAAATATCTGTATATTATCTCTCTCTCTCTTTTTTCCCGGATCTTTCTGGCTTGCAGAAGATCCTCCTGTAATGATGTAAAATTCTGTGACACTACTGTTTTGACAAGTTATTTTACTTTTTCGTTGTAGTTTCTAGCTTGGAATTTTCATGTTAGTACTGGCATTGTTTGAATGCAGTGTCTCTGCCACTGTAATGGCTCTTCCAACTCCTGCCACCGGTGGGAGGTTGCTGCTGCTGCTCGCATCCTTAAGTGATGGTGTGGAGACATCCAGGTCTAAGCGGGCAAAGAAAAACTCTGGCTATGATGTTGGATCTCTCATTCAGGCTGAGGTGGGATAGCTTTGTTATCTGATTGAGACTCATAGTTTTGGAATGCAGATTACTTAGTGAATCTAGTTATATTTCAGCAGCCTCAGTGACCTTCATTTCTTTAACTAGAACTTAAAATCTTATTTGATTTTCAGATCACTGAAATAAAGCCTCTAGAAGTCAGAGTGAAATTCGGCTCTGGATTCCATGGAAGAATACATGTGACTGAGGTTGAGAGTCTTTTACCTTGTTAGTTTGTTAAGATTGGAGACAGGCATTTTTGTTCTTGTGTGTATAAACACATGCGGTTGTTGATTTTGGATGTTTATTGGCAGGCAACTGATGATAATTCTGCTGCGAGTCCATTTAGTAATTACCGAATTGGGCAAACACTGGCAGCAAGGATTGTTTCAAAGCGTAGTAAACCAGAAAACATTAAAGGAGGTTATGGATGGGAGTTATCGGTCAAACCTTCCTTGCTTAAAGGCGAGCATTATCAATTGTATTCATCTGATTTGGAATTCTTTTCAAACAATGGACAAACATAGATAACAATTCTTAAGATTACTCCTCGCTATTCAGCCATCCTAAGCCTGCAATGCCCAGAGTCTTTCTTCTTTTTTCGTGAACCTGCTCTTACATTTAAACACATTATCTGTGTTCCGGAACTTGTATTTTCCTCACTGTTTTGGCCATGTACAACAGCTACAATTTAAAATATGCAGATGCCAGTACTTTTTTCCTCTTGTAGAGGGACTGATGAGCTTCTAAGTTACCACTTAGATGACTTCTTTTTGCAGTTTCCTTCTGGCACCATTTTGTCTAGTGTTAGGTGTTTTTAACTGCTTTGATTACTCTCACATTTTCTTCCCACTTCCATTATGTATAGAGTCCCTAGACATATGTTCTATAAATGATAACTTCTTTAAATTTCTTTGTGTATACAGGATATGGTGAAGATGAATGGTTGTCCTCTGAAGGGTTCAACTATTCATATGGACAACGCATTTCTGGTTTTGTGTATAAGGTTGACACTGAGTGGGCCTGGCTGACTGTGTCTCGAGATGTGAATGCTCAGTTGTATATTCTTGACTCTTCATGTGAGCCTCCTGAGCTTGCAGAATTTCAGAAGCGGTTTTATGTAGGCAAAGCTCTGACAGGCTATGTAATAAGCGTGAATAAGGAGAAGAAGTTACTGCGCATAGTCTTGCACAAACCAGCAGATGGTTTTGCTGAGATCAAAGAAAATGATACAAATCATCATCTAATAAGCCATATCGTTGAAGGTAGTTTTGTGGGTGGCAGGATTTCTAAAATTCTTCCTGGTGTTGGTGGGTTGCTGGTCCAAATTGATCATCACCATTATGGTAAGGTTCATTTTACTGAATTGAAGGATTCGTGGGTCTCCAACCCACTTATGGGTTATCACGAAGGGCAGATTGTGAAATGTAAAGTTCTGGAGATTAACCGTGGTGTTAAGAGCACAGTTCATGTTGACTTGTCTCTACGATCAGCTCCTGATGGTTCACATGACCTAATCTCCACTGACAGTGGCATGTAAGTGTAGATATTTTCTGATGTGGAGTTATAGCTTAACTTTTCTTAACAGCAATTTGCCTATGATCCATGCTTGCTGTTAGACACATAGGTTTCTACCACCTGTTTGGATTGCAACCTCTATTCAATTACTGCAGACAGGAAAGTAAAGAATAGTATGAAATTTCTGTATTTTGTTTTCTGAAGACTAGAGGGAAACATAAGGGGTTTTGTCTTTTCATGAGTAGTGGGAAACACAATGGTGGAAGTAGAATGCAGGATATCAAGTATAAGATATTTATCTTTTATGCTGTTTTCCCTCTCTCCAGTATACCCATAGTTATAATGGCGCGCCATGGCGCAAGGCGAGCTAGGCTCAAGCCCAGCGCCATTTTCAGAAATTGGTGCTGAGCTTTGCCATGGCGGGGGAAAGGCGCGCATTCTGCAAGTGTCGGAAGAAAACTGGGTGAAGCCTAGCTTTTTTTCAAAGACACAGCAGTGGCAGAGGGTGGGGTATGCGCGCGAAGGCTGCTTCATGCTAGGGTTCCGGTGGCGGCGGCGGCTGCGCAAAATTAGGGTTTCAGAAAATGAGGAGAATTAGGGTTTCACACAAGGAGAAAAGGAAAAAAAAAAAAAGGGAAGAAGAAAAGAAAAAGGGAATGAATATTTAAAAGAAAGTACCAGAAAAATGTGGGGTTTCTGTAAACCCTTTAACTTTTTTTTAGAAAAAGTCACAGAATAATGTACAAAGGAAAATAAACAAACAGAAAAAAAGAGAAAAATCCCTTTTACTAGTTGTTTTACACATTTATTTTATGATATAATGATTAATATAATTTCTAATATTTATTTTTAATTGTTTGTGTAATATTGAAGTTAAAACTTATATTAATATATGAATATATAATTTATTTATGCAATTTTGCACCGTAATTTAAAAATGCGCGTGTGCGCCGTGTGTCTTTAACAACTATGAGTATACCCAACTTGTATAAGATCTGTTCACTGATAACAGAATTATCCCCACCCCACAATGGACTTTGGCAGTTTTAGCACCAATCAGCAGTGTATCTGCATAGCATCTGCTTAGTGAGATTGGTGCTGTATGCTAATTCACATTTATTATCTTTATTGCTTTATTTCTTGGGGTCAAAGTGGTATTTCTTGTTTGATTTTATTTCCAATGCCTCAAAATCCTTGAGTTGAATATGATGCTTCTATTTATGATATGTGGTGTTAATTGGTTGAATGGTTTATCGGTGTTTTTCACTCGTAATGGTTTATTGTAAATGTAGATTATACGTTTCCATGGTTCTGAATGAAGAATTGATTTCCATGTTTCCCATACAACCTTACAGATATAATTTCCTCTGATTTCTAAACTCTTATAATTTGCAGGCATACTTCTATCCAACGTGTGGACAAAATAACCGATCTGCATCCTGATATGGTTGTAAGGGTAATGTACCAAATATTTTGCCCCTGATATTCTTATGTAACTTAACAAAGTGCTAATATTTTATGCCCTGGAAATATTGTTTTTGTGTAAGTAGTATGGTTAAAAAAGAATTCAATCACTCAAATAACTTGAGAGTTTACATGTTTTGCTGATAAAAATACTACAGCTCTAGTGTAATTTTATCAATGTCTCGTTAGGATTCCGTTTCTTGTGTAAAGTATGCTCTCGTGATCTCTCTCACATGGACTGCTGCAGGGTTATGTTAAAAACATCTCTTCCAAAGGATGTTTTATTATGCTTTCACGGAAGATGGATGCCAAAATTCTCCTTTGTAATTTGTCAGACAGTTTTGTTGAGAATCCAGAGAACGAGTTCCCTGTTGGCAAGCTTGTGATTGGCAAGTAAGTATACTTAAAGACAGATTATGTGAATGTCAGTAAGCAACGCTGACACGCTGAATGCAGGGTGCTCTCGGTGGAGCCGTTGTCTAAGCGTGTTGAAGTAACGCTTAAGACTTCAAGTGAAAGCAGCAAGCTGAAGTCAGACCCTACTCACTTAAATCATATTGTTGTTGGAGATATTATTTCTGGAAGAATCAAGCGTGTTGAGTCTTATGGCTTGTTTATAGCTATTGATCACACTAATGTGGTGAGTAGATTTTCTTTTGATTTCTTAATTCTCATGTGATTTAATTTGTTATGTTTGAAGATGTAGTTCAGCTATTCTTGTTACTTTTGGGCAAATGCTTGTCTTGTGATAATACTCAACGTGAAATTTGTGGTTGTACCATATGCATGCACATCTGCTGTTCTATAACCTAACTGTTTCACCTCCAGTTTACCTTTTTGTTGTTTTCATTTATGGTTTTCATGATTCTGCTATTTACATTTACCATGCATAAAGCAGCTTTAGATGGATGTTTAATGTTTTCATAGTCACTTGTCGCTGTACCTAGGTGCTGTTTCTCTGTAAGTTTATAGTGATTCACATTCAAAACTATTACTCATGTGCTTATGGTGTTTCACTTTGCCTAGGTTGGGTTATGCCATGTTTCAGAGCTCTCTGATGATCATATAGACGATCCAGAGACAGCATTTAAAGCAGGGGAAAGAATGAAGGCCAAAGTTTTGAAGGTAGTTCACCATTTACTAAGATAATATAGCCCTACTTCATGCCAAGAAAGGAAAGATAATTGAAGGGGCGACGTTGCTTTATTTATTTTTTGGAGGGGGGTGGGTGAAAAGACAAGCAAAATTAAATGGTTGCTTCAAACAGTGGTGCGACTTCCTGAAGTTTATTGATTTGGTCCAACTTCAGGTTCTGGTACAACTTATTTTCTTCACTCCTTTTGTCTTCCAAATTGTGTCTTTCAGGTGGATAAAGACAGAAATCGAGTTTCTCTTGGGATGAAGTCGTCATATATCAAAGATGAAGGAGTATTGCATACACATCCGTCACATAGCCTTGATTTTGCCATTGATACTAATGATTCTGTCGTGTTAGCCCCAAAGATACGACAGAGCAACTCAGTTTGTATTGAGAACATAAATAATAAGCCTGAAAATCATTATCATCCTATACTAGCAGATGCTGAATCTAGGGCTCTCGTGCCACCTCTTGAGGTTCCACTTGATGAGATAGAAAGCTTAGGTATTGAAGGTGATGTGGGTCAAGATGTAATAAATGTTACTGAAGCAGATACCATTGAAGATAAAAACAAAAGGAGGGCGAAAAAGAAAGGTAGAGAAGAGAGGTAAGCGCACTGTGCAAGAATCATTTTGCTTTTTGATATAGGAGCTACATTTATTGGCTCTTTCACTTTGTTATGTATATCAGTTTCCTTGTAGCACTGCAGTGTAATTTGTTAATGCCTTTGTATAGGGAGCAAGAAATAAGGACTGCTGAGGAGAGGCTGCTGGAAAAAGACATCCCTAGGAATGCCGATGACTTCGAGAAACTTATTCGAAGTTCCCCAAATAGTAGCTTCATATGGATAAAATACATGGCATATATGCTCTCCTTGGCTGACATAGAGAAGGCACGATCCGTTGCTGAAAGGTGCAAATGCAGTTACTTTTTTATTGTTTGCTGTCACATCTATAACCCTCAATTTTTATTGAGCCATAGAAGCTCTCTATGTTTGAATTATGACTTGCCTTATTGATTAATATTGGAAAAGTCCATAAACTATGATGCCAGAGTTGCATGTTTGATAGGAAACCTAAAAAGCCAGCATAAAATAGTCTTCTTATTCCATAAGCAGACCCAAGTCATCTCATTTGGGTTCATTATCGGGGCACACTCCTAGGTTTTGTTCACATGTGATTTTAGATTTGAAGGTTGGTGGATCCTGGACGTGCTTGGATTAAGTTGTTGGATCCTGAATATGCTTGGATTAAGTTGGTGAAAGTGGTTCTTGACAAGGTTATTTGCATGTTGTGGACAATACAACATTTGACAGCCTCTTCTTGTAGGCTGACTTGATTCGTTTATGTAGAAAAAAAATCAATGGGATGATGATCTTTAACACTACTGCATTAAACTAGAAGTACTTGATGTATGGGTTTGACCAACTCTTTTAGTAGGGGATGTGAATGCTGATGATTGTTTTAGAGTTTTCAGGCGGCATGTGTGAGAAGCAGCGTAGAGTATGTCCTTTCCGTTTTGGTTTTTTTCCTTAGATATGAATAAATTCTAAGAAAGCTGTGATGAAGTTCAAGCCTCAATTGTTGATTTCAAACTTGCCATGCTCAGGATTAGAATGAGCGTCTTCTGTGGAGAAAATTTCGAGCATGGATACCTCACTTATTGTTTGTTATTTCAATTTTGAGCCATGGAGAGAGCGTAATTATATGGACCAAATATCAGCGGTAGCATTTCTATGCTTGCCATCTTTCCTAGCTTATTATAATGATTCTCTCACTTTCGTAATAAGGATATTTGTCATCTCCCTCTTTGCCTCAAATAACACCATTATCTTGTCGTATTAGGGCTTTGAGAACAATAAATATTCGAGAGAGTCTGAGAAGCTGAATATGTGGGTTGCTTACTTCAACTTGGAGAATGAATATGGCAATCCTCCCGAGGTACTATGAAATCCAACCAAAAACATTCTCATTTTTGTAGAGTTTGGTGATTCTTTCAACTACTTTTGAGAAAAAGGAGATTTGATATTTCTCGATTTGAAATCCATTTACAAGAAAATTTTCTTTCAATTTCCTTTTCAGGAGGCCGTAACGAAAGTATTTCAAAGAGCATTGCAGTATTGTGATCCCAAAAAGGTGCATCTTGCCCTTTTGGGAGTGTATGAGAGAACAGAACAACATAAATTGGCTGATGAGCTTCTTGACAAAATGACTAGAAAGTTCAAACATTCATGCAAGGTGCAAAAATTCTTTATATAACTTTCCATTTTGTTTCTGTAGCTTGGCGTTGTTGCTGATTGTAATCTTTCTGGCATCCAGGTCTGGCTGAGAAGGATCCAGTTTCTTTTGAAACAAAACAGTGATGGAGTTCAGTCTGTTGTAAATCGTGCTCTGCTCAGCCTCCCCCGACATAAGCATATAAAGTTTATTTCACAAACTGCCATCCTTGAGTTCAAGTGTGGAGTTCCAGATAGGGGAAGATCCATGTTTGAGGGAATGCTTAGGGAGTATCCCAAGAGGACAGATTTGTGGAGCATCTATTTAGATCAGGTAAAACTTGAACTCATCTCCTGTTAAGGTAAAAATGGAAATAGGCATGAGGAAAAAGAAAGATGAAATTTCAACTCTTCCATTTCATTCACCGAACCTGACCGCTCACCCATGGGAGCAAAGTTAATATATATATATATATATATATATAGCATATGTGCGTCTATATACTATATATATTCTATCTTGCATGTATCAATCTGTATAACTTGTGTTATACTTAACAGGAGATACGGCTTGCTGATGTGGATTTGATCCGCGCATTATTTGAGAGGGCAATAAGTTTGAGCCTTCCCCAAAGAAGATGAAGGTGCTTATGCTAGTTTTATCCATATAATTGGTTAAACCCTTTTCATGTACTCGTTGCTTTCCTTCCCCTGTAAACTCGAAATATTACAATATTTTGATGTTATTTTGCAGTTCCTTTTTAAGAAGTATCTCGAGTATGAAAAGTCCGTTGGTGACGAAGAGCGAATTGAGTCTGTGAAGAAAAAGGCGATGGAATATGTCGAGAATACCCTTGCTTGAGGTCTAATTGTTTCACAAGCGATACTTGCATAAAACTGAATCAGTGTTGGTCCCCGGTTTTGAGAAGGGGTGAGGTGGACAAGTATGGCCTCAGAAGCTAGTGGTGCATGGTTTGGCAACATTGGTAGACCTGATACCATTGCTGTTGAGATGATCACAAGTAGCACGCAGGATGGTGGAGTGGAACGTGCTTGTTCTGTTTTTGGGTTTAGAGGCTCAGTTTTGTAGATCATTATGTAAATGGTGAGAGAAAGTTGATGGAGTGTTGAGAAGCAATTTTGACCGGGCTTTTAATATTTATTTTGTATACCTGCTATCAAAGTTGTTGGTCAAATATATACTCTGTCACCTTTAATCTGGAAGGCTTCAACATATAACATATATAAATGAACTTACCTACCCTTCCTTCAAATTCCCATGATCCATAAGGGGACAATTAGTTTTATACTTTCTGATTTGTGGTTTGTCTTTTGAATAATTATATACATTCTCACTAGAGACGCCAAAATTATTTTTCACAGATTTTTCTTGCACCTTGAAAATTGCATGCTTGAATACGTCAATATCATTACATAAATTAATTGTTTTTTTTTTTTTTTTTTGGTCAGAGGTAAATTTTATAATTATATAGAATATATGAGTGGTTTGTGTAAAAAAGTTAAGAGCGACAAATTTAAGGGTAATTTTAATTTCTTCTCTTAATATTTGGTGTAATTGTATGTAGATATTTTGTTATTTGAGAAATTACATCTAGCACACTTGAGGTTTGTTTTTATTTAACAAATAAAATTTTATGTTAGTTAAAATTCATCAAATTTGCTGATATTAACAAAAAAATTAAATAAAAATGGATATTTACCATTAATTGATTTATTACTAATTTATTGTATGTTAAAATAATTTTTCTTACAACGGTGAAGATATACCTTCTCACATGGATTAACAGTGAAGATATATGAGGATAATTTAGTTATAAAAATATTCGTTTGACTTGCAATAAATCTGTAGTAAGTCAATCAAAGGAAAATATAATTTTTTCTTCCCCTTTTTTTTGTTAATAGTAATAAATTAGTGAATTTTGACTAATTAAGAAATTTATTTATTAGATATAAGCAAACTTAAAAATATTAAATATAAATTTTCAAATCACATAAAGTATTCACATAATTACACTAACCCTCGTGTAAGAGGATCGTAATTATCCCTAAATTTAATTAAGGTGAAGTAGTGGGCAGACACTCGTGGTAAAAGCGTTACTGGTGCGTGAGTAACGACAATGAAAAGCGCCTACAGTCGCCACCAATTGTTTTTACCCGGAAATAGTCTCTATTTTAAGAGACCGTTAACAAACAGAAAAAAATGAAAACAGCAGCGATTGATTTCTTCTTCTTCTTCCTCTTTGCTGCAACCATCGGATCGCCATACCATTCAACTCTCATTTCACAGGTGAATTCTCCTTTCTTGCTTTCTCTCTTTCTTCTTTCTTACCACACCCAAAATTCTGCATATGTAATAATAATACATTTCTAATTGCTGCTATCTTTCTCCCTTTTCCCCTCTTCAGTAAGTATAGCATGATCAAATCTCAAACCTCTGTTTTTTTTCCGTGATGTTAAATTTGTTGTATCCTCATTTCTGGATTTCGATTGAAAAGAATTCTATAATTGATGCGTTCTTAGCGGATCTGCCGGCCCCTCATTTTCCTTGTCTCTTCAGTGTACTTAAAATGCTATTAATTTCTCTTTGCGATACTGTTGTTATCTTATTCTTCAGGGATTTCCATTTTCGTTTAGAATATTGGTCGGGAAAAAGGAAACTGCTAGTTTTAAACTTTTTCTTTTTTAATGTGTGACCCGGAATTTACCGTTTTGGTATATGCATTTGGACGGTGTAAGAAGATATTGGTTGATGAATCTGAGGTAGGCAACGGCTTGATATGGTTTCTTCTTTAACTTCCAACTTAAATCAATATATCTCGGGGACTGGAAAAGAAGAAAATTGTGGTTCTCTGTCGACATTCTTCTGCTATATCTTAACTGCTCTCCTGTTGAATTTAAGACCAGTTCTTCTTTATCAAAATGCTTTTTTCTTTTCCTTTGAAAAAGAGATTCTTTTATGTTAAACTTAAAAATAGACTGTCATGGAGAGAACAAATATTGCGTTGACCACATGTTTGGAATAACTCCATTTGAGAAAGTGCTTCTTTTGCTCTTGAATCCTTTTTGATCGAACATTTCATACATATTCTAATTGATGATGATTAAAATTTACACGTGTCTTTTTGCAGCATGAATCCACCTGCTGATGATGTCGACTTGAAACCTGAGAAACTTGAACAAGAAAAGGAGGGAGGTGCTTCGTTCCACTGTGACCTTTATGATGAAGATTTAGTTCACAAAATAGCTCAGGAATTTCTTCCTGGTTTGGCCTCAGCATGTGTTGACAACACAACTGGTGGCCTCTTCAGGAGCCCAGCTTCCGTGGCTGTTGAAATAAGAAGAGAAATGGTGGACTATCTTGTCCAAAGAAGCGAAAATTTTGTGGCCGAGTCTGTGGTCCTAGAGGGTGTTCCAAATGCGGAAGTGCCTGAGGACCCTCATGATATTATCGCTAATTTCGTTGACGACTTTGCAAGTTCAAAAAGGAACTTTTTTAGCAGAGTTTCAGGATGGGTACTGAGTGATAAAAGAGAAGACAAAATCGATGATTTCGTGCAAGAGATGGAGATTAACGGCTTTTGGTTGTTAAATAGGAGAGAAGCAGTGGCACAAACTCTCTTGAAGAATGTTGATTTCAAGAACATTTATCACTGCAACATGAGCTTTAAGACTGAGGAAGATCTAGAAGACCATAAATTGAATTGCGGGTTTAGGACTATGACCTGCATAAATGAGGGGTGCAGTTCTAGATTTTGTGCAGCTCAGAGTGACCATCATGATTCAGTCTGTCCTTTCAAGATACTTAAATGTGAGCAGAACTGCTCAGCTATCATCATGAGGCGTGAGATGGACAGACACTGTATAACCGTTTGTCCAATGAAGCTTGTGAAGTGCCCCTTCCATTCAGTTGGTTGTCAGTCGTCCATTCCTCAGTGTACAGTCGGTCAACACAAGTCTGAGGATCTCAGATCTCACTTGCTCTATGTTCTACAAGTTATTCACAAGGATGCAGCGGTAGAAGATCTAAAGGAAAGGGTAGAAGAACTGATCGAGGTACACATTTAAAGGTTCTCTATACTATTCAATATTGCTAAAGCCATGCTATTTGAGGAATTCCATTGACGTAACAAGGAAAAGCATGAAGTTTTTTTTAACAAGTTTACTAACCATCAAGGTTTATATTAGAACATGTAAATATCCTAATTACAATCCCACAGAATGCTGAATTCAACTTATCGTGGAGTGTAGTTTATGGGGGTAATAATTAAAGTGAAAATGCTAGAGTACTCAGTGTCTAGTTTCACGAAAATATTTCTTGAGGTATTTTAGAGCTTCAGTTGGTCCTAAATTATATCATTCATGACTTCAATGTGTAAATGGTGAATAGTGTATGGAGTTCTCATATCTGGGGCATTGGTTCTGAGAATTGTTTGGTAATCTGTGGAAATTTTTATCTTAAAGTCTTTATCTATAACTGAACTGAATGATGAAATATAGATAACATTTTGTACCCAAGGAAAAATGTCCATTGTAGCATCATCGACGTTTTGCACAGACTGCCTTTACAGAAAGGATATGTTTATTGATGACATATGGGACATTATAATATTTTCTTTCTAGATCACATGATTTCATAAATACTTGTGGACCTGCTGCATTTTTGGCATTTTTCCTTTGCGTGGTGAATGCTATTGACATGCCAGTTAATTTGTGATATGGTGTCGATTATTGTGGCAGTTATCTTCTGGAAAACTAGCAGGAGCTCGTGATACACGATCCTTAACCTCTGCAATTAAGGGTCTTGAAGCAAAGCTTGGGCCTTTAAAGGTCAAAACAACTGCAAAAGACAGCGATGAGGTCGGAGATTTGTCTGATAAGAAGGATGAAAGCTCTGGGTCGCCAACCAAACATGTGAGGTTTGAGGAGTCTCCAGTGTCAAAGATAGAGAGTGTCAACTCACCCCCGAAGAGCAGTGATGGTAATGACCCCAACCAGGAGAGAGAGAAGTCAGTGGAGTCACCTGCCAATATAAGTGTGCAACAGGAGTCAAATCCTAATAGTGAAAATTCTATTGCATCCATCTCTGTGCAAGGAGACTCAAACACATCACTTCCTGGAGAAGAAGGTGGATTGGGCACACAGAACAATGCCGAAGTGGTGCAGGTGGGCAGATCATTAGAAGAAAAAGCGGACGAACCCATTAAAGATGAGCATTTTACATCATCAACCAAAGCAGAAGAGCAAACAGGGTCAGTTGCCAAGAGCGAAGAGCATGCTGACACAGCTGCTGAAGGTGCCAAGAGTGAAGAGCATGCTGAGACAGCTGCTGAAGTTGCCAAGAGTGAAGAGCATGCTGACACAGTTGCCGAAGTTGCCAAGAGCGAAGAGCATACTGACACAGCTGCTGAGAATGAAGAGTCAACTAAATCACCTATGAGGGAAGAGCGTAAGGAATCATCTAATAATTGAGAATATACCCAGAGTCACCCCATGTCAGGAGAAGAGGAGAGTCTTGGATTTGATTGCAGTGGAGGATGTTAAGGGCTCATATTTAGATATAACGTGGGTTCTGACTTCCTTAATACAGGACGGGAAAGATTGATTTTTGTTTTTTTGGCTTCTGTCAATTGGAATCCTTTATACTGTCTTTAGCATGCCTGATATTTATGAATTGGTTCTCTTGCTTCATATATACTACTCGCTCTTTGGTATTGCGAGCCAGAGAAAAAATGCAAATGGTATTATCTTATCTGGAAATTTGGGTCATACTGCGGCCAGGTATTTGTACCATCAGACATACAACACTCTAAGCAAGCAGGAGGAGACATGGAGACATGATTAGAATCGATGTCCTCAAAGATAGAAACAAATTAAGGGGTTCAAGGAAGGTAGAGGCATTGGTTAAATGAGGATAGATTAGATGATATATGTATTGTGTAGTGAAGAAAGTCCATGAATATTTTGTTCCTGTTAGTTTGATGTATACTGAAGACTACTAGTAATGAGCAGGCTTCTCATTGAGATTTGGATTCTCCAAGACCAAGTATAGTATCTACTGCTGATCAAAATGTGAAATCCTGACTTATGTAAGAGTAAGAGGTCTGAGAAAGGAAATGGCAACAACTGGAATGTGTGATATTATTTCTTCATTTTAGTAAAATTTATAAGGTTAAGGACTTATTGGACGTTATGACTTATTAGAAACATAAATATCAACAAACACGAGCAAGCTCTTGTCTTCATTAGCGCTTCATTCTTCCTTGTTCCTTGTCATATATATATATATATATATATATATATATATATATATATATATCTATATATCTTTGTTTTCAATTTATTGGGACATCTTAGCGGCTTCTTTTTCCACCTCCACTCATTCACATTTGTGATTTTTACATTTCCATAATGTTTTCAATCGATTTTGAATTCTATGAAGTTATGTCAATGCAAAAATATAAATATAAATAGGGATAATTACACTCCTTACTTTTGGGTCTGGTTTAATTACATGTAAATTCTCTATAATCTAAAATTTTATATTTTGTATTCTTAAAATTTGACTCCATCTAATAAATAAATAAATATGTTAGTGAAAATTCATTGAATTTGTTGATATTAACAAAAAAACTAAATAGACATTGATTCTTGCCCTCAATTAACTTATTACTGACTTATTGTAGGTCAAATAAATTTTTGCCCACTAAACTATTCTTATAACGGTGAAAATATACCCCATCACATATATTAACGTGTAAAGATGAATGAGGGTAATTTATTCATAAAAAAATTTATTTAATTTGTAATAAATCAATAATAAGTCGATCAGTGCAAATATAGTTTTTTTTTGTTAATATCAACAAATTCGATGAATTTTGACTAACAGAGGGACTTATTTATTAGATGGAAGCAACCCTCAAGTGTGCTAGATGTAATTTTTTAAATTATAGGAGATCTGCGTGTAATTATACCAAATATTAGGGAAGCGGAGTGTAATTATCCCATTATATATATATATATATTATATATATATATATATATATATATATTATATGGAATAATTACACTTCGTTTCCCTAAGGATTGGTGTAATTACACGCAAATCTCTCCAAATGTCATACATATATATATATATATATATATGGAATAATTACACTCCACTTTCCTAATGTTTAGTGTAATTATCCCGTGTAATTATTTCACGTGTGCTAGTTGTAATTTTTTAAATTATAAAAAATTTACGTGTAATTACACAAAATATTAAAAAAGCGGAGTGTAATTATCTCATTCATATATATCATATATATATATATATATTATCTAATAATAACAAATTGATATTTGATAGCATTTTTGAAATCGATATGTAAGAGTTAGGCTCAAGAGGTTAATGGATTATAGTAATTTATTTGTGGGCTTATAAGCCCATAAGCCCAGCAAGGAAGGGCAATTTGGTCATATTACGTCAATCCCACGAGTCCTTTTTATAACTGCGAGCGACTAGGGTTTAGTTCACAATCACATTCTCCATTCGTTCTGCAGCTTCAAGCAAGAAGCCGACGCCGTCGCAGCTTACCAGGTTTGTTCTTCTACCACTCTCCTCTAATCTATTCCTATGCATTCCATTCTTGTTCATGTGCATTGAGTAACGGCGGCTTTTTTTGTTTGGTGCAGGTGAACCAGAAGATATGGCGACAGTACCTGCCGTAAACGAGGGAGAAAAGGTTAACAGCGGCGTGTTGCTTTTCAACCGCTGGTCCTACGATGAAGTTCAGGTACTCTTTTTGTTTTTCTTGTTTTCCTTTGGCAAACCGCATCCTTGTTGTCACTTACTCATCCATTTACCTTTTCCATTGGAGTTGATGTCGTTGTTGAATCTCCTCTTGTTGGATGAATTCTATACGTTTCTATCTGCTTTTGTTTTTTTTTTCTCGCGAATTCGTTTGATTGGAATGTATGTTGTGATAATAATTTATTGAGTTTACTGGACCAAGGATTCATGCTCTTTTCTGAGAATGTTTGCAGCTTGGTATTTGCCCAAATTTTGAGATACAAGTGAACCAAAATCTATGACCTTTTCCTTTGTGTGATTATTTCTGGTTACTCTCATTTTGGTCCGATACAAAATCCTGACCCTTTCACAGTTATGAGATAATCCTAGCTGTACTGAACTAAAATAGGCTATATAACTGTTTCTTATGTTGAAAGACTTCGTGCATCTTGTTTGTGTGTATGAGGCCATATTATAGAATTAGACATTCTTGCATTAACATTTGATCGGAGATTTCATCATTTGGTTGTTGTCATCTATACGAGTATAGCTTTCAGAAGACTCACTTCTGCCAGACTGTTCCAATGGAACCAGTCAATGTTTCTATGTCAACAATACCACTCTCTGCTGTTTCTAGATTTCTGTTCATATTTGTTCCCATTAGCATAATCTTAAATTCATGAGACCGACACTGCTAACTGATCTTCCTGCAGTAGTAACTTACTGTAAAATTCATTTGTTATTGAGACTCCAGTATATATATATATATATATATATATATATATATATATATATATATATATAACCACCATTGTCACCATAACATCGAAACAAACAGTACTGAACTTTCTGCCTGTGGATGACATGATTATATGAAAATAGTGAAGTTCCTTGTTAGTAAGGGGTTTCATCAATTCATTGTTATGGTATATAGTGTTTCCATTCAGTAAAGTTGAGTCTCATTTTAATATCAGCTGATGCTTGCTTGAGTTGGTGGTTGCTTAAAATTTATGTTCTGTTCAAACCATGATTTAGTTAAGGTTTGAGTTTGACTGGTTGATGGCTAGAAGGTTGAGATGGGATGGAGATGAATTGGGAAATTGGGTTTGTCAGAGAAGAACATTATCACTGAAAATAATTGTCTTTTAGTTATAATTCGGAAAAGCAAGTTCTGTTGCCAGAAAATGTGCCAGCTTTGTTTTAGCAGCACTTGGGCCTTTGCGTTCACTGATCCTGTATTGCCATTATTTCAATCTCTACTATTATATTCTCACCGTATGATTTGATGATGTGTTTTTGTTTATAGATTAGTGATATCTCAGTGGAAGACTACATCACTGCTACGGGAGCCAAGCATCCAACATATATGCCTCACACAGCTGGGAGGTACCAAGCAAAGCGATTCAGGAAGGCTCAATGCCCAATTGTTGAGAGGTTGACCAACTCCCTGATGATGCATGGGAGGAACAATGGGAAGAAGCTCATGGCAGTTCGAATTGTTAAGCATGCCATGGAGATCATCCATTTGTTGACTGACCTGAACCCCATTCAAGTCATTGTTGATGCTGTTATCAACAGGTCCCCAATTCTATGCTTTGTTATGCATATTCTCATAAAGTATTTCAAGAAGCAACTTTCTCAAATTTGCAAGATATGTTTAGTTCCGAGCCTGAAACCGAAAGCAATGTTGTGACATTGATGTGAAATACTAGGGTATTGTGTGCCTTTATTATCAGTAGCTTCTCATGATAGGGAAGTTTGCTCACTTCTGCACTCAATTCAATTCTGTATGTAGTGGGCCAAGGGAAGACGCCACCCGTATTGGGTCAGCTGGGGTGGTAAGAAGGCAGGCAGTTGATATCTCGCCCCTGCGCCGTGTCAATCAGGCTATTTATCTGCTCACAACAGGTGCCCGGGAGAGTGCTTTCAGGAACATCAAGACCATTGCTGAGTGCCTTGCTGATGAACTTATCAATGCAGCCAAAGGATCATCAAACAGGTGAGAGACCATGTTACTGATTCAATATTGTGCATCAGTTTGTGATGGTTTCTACACACTAATTGCTGAACATCATGTCTTTGCAGCTATGCTATTAAAAAGAAAGATGAGATTGAGAGAGTTGCCAAGGCCAACCGTTGAGAGTGGAATACTGAAGTTTTTGAGAAGTTGCTCCTGGCTTGTTTTCTTAAATTCGTTTAGGGAGTTCACTGGTTAATCTTAGCAAAACTATGAATGGGTGAAATGCTTTACCTGTTACAATACATGCAGAACCGGGATTTTGTTTGCCTTTAACTTTATTTTTGTTGAGATATGAAAACTTGCTGGTTTATATTTATTTATAATTGCATGTTCCTGGGAAAATGTACGTGAGATTAGTTTCAATTGGGTTATTGCCTTCCTGGTGGAGTGTTATACTTAAGCTTCAGCCGCTATGGAGCGGGGAGTGAGGGGTTGGGTGCGAGCTAAGAACATTGGAACTCCGGAGTTTTTCAAAATAAAAGGCTTAGCGAGCGTATAAGGAATTACTTTTTCGAATAATTCGAGAATGGTTTTCCTTAGGAGCTGTAGCTTTTTTCTTGAAAAAAAAACGAATATTTTGACAGTCTCAACTTATCGCATAAGCAGGACAAAATATTTCTTTTAGTATTGAAATTTGAAACACATTATTTTTTTCTTCTTCAAACACTGCTAGGGCAAATTTCTGTTATTCTTCTTCGAACAAGTACAGAAAGTAGCATACATGCATAATAATTTTCAGAGACATCTAAAGCACTAAAGCCAAGTTAATAATATCAACCATTATAATACCAAAATTTCCTTACAAGTTAATATCACCTGTTAAAATAGGAAAACCATTCTAGAGAGTTTCCCCTCCATAACGACAAGATTGGAAAAAATGGAATTGGGAAAACTGATGCAATAAGCCCGCAAGAGATGGAAGAACGAATTCACAAAAGACACCTGAAGCCATTTAAAACTACTTATTTTTAGTACTCTTCTTCAACTTCATCTTCATCTTCATCGTCCAGGCCTTCAGCACCCACTTCCTCATAGTCTTTTTCAAGGGCAGCAAGATCCTCACGGGCTTCCGAGAATTCACCTTCCTCCATGCCTTCACCAACATACCAGTGCACGAATGCTCGCTTAGCATACATGACATCAAATTTGTGATCGATTCGAGAAAAGACTTCTGCTACGGCTGTGTTGTTGCTTATCATGCAGACTGCACGCTTCACACGTGCAAGATCACCCCCGGGCACCACCGTGGGTGGCTGGTAATTGATGCCGCATTTGAAACCAGTTGGGCACCTGTCAGTATATCCGTGTCATTTCAGCAATAACATTAGTGCCACAAAAGCAAGGGACAAGCCAAATTATGGTGCGGCTACATTTTCATCTCAAAAGGTTCCAGAAAACAACTTTACACAATAAGACTGCCTAGTATTGCTCGTGAAAAAAATGATTCTAAGATAACAAAGGATGAACTGCACATCATTAGAAAGCTCTCTTTGGGTGTTTATTTACGCCAAGTATGCTGCTCTGACCAAATTCAACCAAACCCCGACACTAACCATACATGTGACTTCTTCACATCCCATTATCAATAATTACTATAGCTTATGCACACAAGAAGATAAGCCTCCAATATGCTTTCCTTATGGTAATTAAAATTTCTAAATCACGAACTATGCAATTTATCACAGGAACTCACCAGTCAACAAACTGAACGGCCCTTTTAGTTTTAATGGTTGCAACAGCAGTATTAACATCTTTTGGAGCAACGTCGCCACGATACATTAAACAGCACGCCATGTACTTCCCATGCCGTGGATCACACTTGGCCATCATACTAGAAGGTTCAAACACAGCAGTTGTGATTTCAGGAACAGATAATTGTTCATGGTAAGCTTTAGCTGCTGAGATTACTGGTGCATAAGATGAAAGCATGAAATGGATACGAGGATAAGGCACAAGGTTTGTTTGAAACTCTGTGATGTCCACATTAATGGCACCATCAAATCTCAAGGAAGTGGTCAAAGATGAGATGATCTGTGAAATTAAGCGGTTCAAATTCGTGTAAGTTGGTCTCTCGATATCCAAAGATCTCCTGCAAATATCATATATAGCTTCATTGTCCAAAAGCACCACAACATCTGTGTGCTCTAGAAGGGAGTGGGTGGACAACACGCTATTGTAAGGCTCCACCACTGCAGTTGAAACCTGAAAGCATAAGAAAATGCGGTTAAATTGACAAACTATCCAGAATATAATAATGTCAGAGGTTTATTCATTCAGACAGGATACAAAAATCTTGAGAAGGAGATCAACGAAAGAAAAACACAAATCACATTAGACAAGTGGCATGAGCAGAAACTGAATGACTAACTATGTAGTCATTTAGTCAAATAATTTGATAAAATTGTATCTAGATGAATAACCTGGGGAGATGGGTAAATAGTAAAGCCAAGTTTTGACTTTTTGCCATAATCTACAGACAAACGCTCTAGAAGCAGGGACCCGAGACCAGAGCCAGTGCCACCACCAACAGCATTAAACACCAGAAAGCCCTGCAAACCAGTGCAGTTGTCTGCTAGCTTTCTAACTCGATCAAGGCATAGATCAAATATCTTTACCCACTGCATCACAACATTATCCAAATAAAATTATAAAGAACCATTTCCAAGTTAGGGTAAAAAATATCATTAAATAACTACACCATTAAACAAATGTTCACCTGTATAGTGTCCTCTGGCAAAGTTATTTGCAGCATCCTCCTTACCAGAAATAAGTTGTTCAGGATGAAAGAGCTGTCTGTATGCCCCAGTTCTAACTTCATCAACAACAGTGGGTTCAAGATCAAGAAAAATAGCGCGAGGTACATGCTTGCCAGCACCGGTTTCGCTGAAGAAGGTGTTGAAAGAATCATCTGCAATACCAGCAGATTTGTCACTGCACGTGAAGAGGGAGAACTACATTAGATGAAAAGAATAAACACAAGAAGAGAAAAGTCACGAATGGGTGGTAACTTGAAAAGAAAGGAAAAATTCTGGCAATGCAAACCGAGGAATAGTTTGTTTCATCGTGGCATGCACAATTTAAATGGGCGATCGAACAGTAAAACAAGGATCACCAGAGCTTGAAATAAAAGTGTATGAAGAGAATTGTATTGCAACACACCAACAAGAAGAAATTTAACGAACAATCCAGGAAGAAAGCAACAAAGCGCATCCTAAATATCGAGACAGCAATGGAGGGAAGTAGAATGAAATGTAACAAAAAACCAAAAAAGTTGCAACATTCGGCATGTAACCAAAAAGAGAAAATGCAATATTATTATTGGGAGCAAATGAAAAGGGATAGAGAGGAGGATTTAAAACCTAGGCATGTAACCGTCGGGCTGAATTCCATGTTCAAGGCAATAGAGCTCCAGCAGGCATTGCCGACCTGAATTCCGGCCTGGCCGATATGTATGCTTATGATTTCTCTCATCCTCTCTTCTCTTACATAAAATAAATAATTTTGGCTATGGAGAAGAGAAGAACAAAGAAATGTGTTTTTGGAGGGGTGGGAAAAGGGAGAAGGGAGAAGGAAGAAGGACGAAGGAAGAAAGAGACAATCAAACACTATCAAAGAATGAATGAATGAATGAAGCTTTGAATTTCTTCAATTTGCAACTCTGTGTGTTTTTGTGTGTGTGGGGAACGATAGGGCGTAAGCTATGGGATTGGGGCCCACCACCACCTCAGCTTTTGCTGGGCCTTCTCTCTCTCTCTCATTCATGGGCTATCGTTTCTTTTCTCGTAGCCCATTTTTTATAATTATATTTATACCGCTCTTCCAAAATTTTGGATAATTCTACGTAAATTTAATTTAATATATTTTTTTACATCAAAATTTGTTCTCTGTTTATTATACTTACTTATTAATTAATTTTGATTATGTAAATTTTTATTTAATTTACTAATTATATTTTAATTTATTGTAATTCAAATATATTTTTTCTAATTAAGAAAAAGATAATTGAATTTAAAATACAAGATATTAAAAAAGTAATTCTTTGAACTACAAATATGTATATACTATATGATGCGTGCGATTTTACCACGAGTCCAACGGTCTTGGATTGAAATGCTGGATTTGGGCCAACACAAAAAATAACTTGAGGAACGGAACCTGCAAAACAAATTATTAACACTCCGATGCGCAAGTTAGTATTGATTCAAGAGAGATTAATCGTAGAAAATAAGTCAAAATAATAAAATAAATTATGATGAATGAATCCGTGAGTGCAATCGTGTTTAGAGAGCAGTTTGAGAAAAAAAATAGCAGAATGATAGCAAGAATTCGAGAATGGAATGTGTCTTCCACTTGGGGGACTTGACCTGTATTTATAGAGGGGTATCTCCTTGAAGTGGGACTCTTCCATCATCCTTTATTCTCGATAAAAATGGATAGAGGTTATTAGGATAAGTTTTAATTTGATCTTTGTCTTGAATTAGTTGTTGCTGCATCCTTATTTTCGTGTGAAAAGGGATTCTCTGCCGAGGCCCTTATCCGACAAGAGTTCTTCTACTCGAGGAGTTTAGGTTGTTGGGGGCTCCTTCCTGGATTTAGGCTCTTCCTAGGGTAAATTTGATAGTCTATATAGATACCACATAGGAGGAGCTTGGTCAGGGGCGGTCTACGTGGATGCCACATGGGGGGTGCCTTATACTAGGTCTTGAATCCGCCATGGGTTAGTGGCTTTTCTCGTTGGGCCTCCGTCATGAGGTTGTGGGTTTCCTTCTAGTTGTAATGCTACGGGTCTTGTTGGGTTTGACATGAGCTTTTCGTTTCTTCTTGGGCCATGCACATCATTCAGTCCCCCCCTCACTCTAAGGAGGAGGGATGTGTCTAATCTCATTCTTAGAGTAGAAGTCTTCATCATGTCATGGTAGGGGGACGTCGACTACATCCGAGGTATGGGGCACCCTTCTTCTTCCATACTGTCTATTTCTCTTGCCTTTTGTCTTTATAGAGTACTGTGTCTGACGCAAGCCTGCATGGAAATAACGGCTCAGTGCTAGTTGTCATATTAGCCTTCTGCCATATGAAGAGACAGGGAGAGAGAGGGTTTGATAATTGCCCCTCCCACGCGCCCTACTCCACCAAGTAACCACCCAATCAAGGGTGATTATTATGCGGTCATGGGTTTAACTCCTTATTGCACGTCCCTAAGCACATTCGAACTTCCTTTCTTCTTCCTCCATCTTTTCTCTTTTCTTGACGGACCAGGGCTTAATCTTCAAGCACTAAGTTCTTATATTCTTACTTTGTAATTTTTTTTTCTTGTCAGGGCATCTTTCGGTGAGTCGGTCCATTTTGTTGGGGAGACTCACCTAGACGATGATCTTCTGATGCCACTTTGAAGAGGCCCGGGCTTCACTCGTTTGGGCCTTCGAGTGGTTGAAGGTGGAGTCGACAAAAGGCGACGACTGCTTTTCCTCGACTGGTAGACGAAGAGGATGATGAAGAGGATAATGAAGGAGATGCGTCTTTCTCCTGAGGAAGAGGAGAATGAGAGTGAGAGAAAAGGGAAAGCCATAAAAAAAAAGGGGAAGAAAGTGCCGCGTTCTCTTGTGGATTTAGATTCTTCCAACCTCAAGACGCCTGGCATCAACCAGTTGAGGAGGGAGTTCTTCGTTCTTCCCTCCATGATTATATACACTTCTTCCCCCATCGCGTCGTCCCAACCGTCTCTTTGGTAATTGTTTGTCCCTCTTTGCTGCTCAACACCGACCGGGTTTGCAATTTTTTCTTTCTTCTTTTTATTCTGAAGCTGCCAATCTTTTTCAGGTGCCTTTAAATCTACTAGTGCCCAATTTCTTTAGAATCTTAGCTAGTTTTTTTATGACATTTCATTTTCATGGATTCACCATGTCTGCTAATATATTTGCCCAATGTTTTCCCACAGCCTGGTTTTTTCTTATTCACACCGCGTCCTGGTGTCTCTTTTTTGCCTGCCCCCAATCCTCGAAAACATTGGAAAAAAAGTTTTTTCTTTGTTCTATCTTCATAGTCCTAGGGGTTCCCTGATTGCTGGATTGAGGAGGCTCCCCCTCCTTTACGGGTGGGGAGAGGAATGTCTCTTTATCTTTTATTTTGGAAATTTTGAATGAGATGCAACACGATTGTCATTCTTTAATCGATGAAAGACTATTGGGGTACTTCGGACTGAGTCCTAGGTTGGAGCCTTTGGGGGAATCCTTTGTACTCCATGTTTCTCTTTATACTTGATTATTATTTTCTTGTTGTGATATAATGTTTAGCAAGTGTGCAGGCTCGTGCTTCTGGACGACCGGTGGAGGGACTCCCCCTCCTCATTCACCTATGGGGACTCCTACTTCGAGTGACTCTAAGGGAAAGAGGCAGGCTTCTCCTATGGCACAGGTCACTCTTGGGATTTCTTCCACGAAAGCGAGGCTAAGTTCCTTTGGTACCCCCACCAGTTCTTCGAGGCCGCATTCTACCCCCCATAATCCGAAAGATATAAAGTAGGGTTGGCAATTTCAACTCGAACTCGGAAAACCCACCATACGAGGCAGGTCTAGGATGCCATTTTTTGAGTTCGGTGCGGGTCTGGGGCAGCTAAAACCTGCCCCGACCGGGTCCGAGGCGGGTTACGGGTCCTGTCTCGAACCCGCTCCATTGGACCCGGCCCCGGCCCCGGTCCAACCCCTTTTTTATTATATATTATTAATATATACAATATATATATATTATTATTATATATATATGAATCCTAAATAATTTTTGCATATACCCAATTATATATAAAAGGGGAAAAAAAATTTTTGGTCCATTAACTTTGTTCTCATTCAATTTTAGTCCATTAACTATGATAATTATCACATTTTCTACACTAACTTTGAAAAATGGGTCAATCAGGTACTCCGATGGCATTTTGGCCGGAAATTGCTGATGTGTCAATTTTCCGGTGAAATAAGCCATGTCATCGTCTGACATGTCTGATGACGTGGACTTATTTTTTAACAGGTGTAATTTAGGCCACTAACTTTATCCTGGTGTAATTTTAGTCCACTAAGTTTGTCCTAGTGCAATTTTTATCCATTATTTAAATTTATTATTTTTATATAATATATTTTAAATAAAAAAATAACCCACCCACCTCCCTCAAAACACCCAGCCCCCGCCCTCGCCCCCAACACACAACTTGGCGATGGGGGTCGCCCAATTGTGCATTGGACGACGACGGTCGCCCAATTGTACTAAGCTTTCTTTTCTTTTTGGGCTACAAATTCCATAGGATCAAACTTATGGGACTTAGGGAATGACATAAAAAAAAAGAGAGAGAAAAAGAAATTCATATTAAATAAAAATGAAGTAGAAGAATATAAATTCCAAATAAACAAATTCAAACTTGAAAATTTTCTAATTCTCGAAGAATGAGCGGAAGGGTGGGTGGGTGGGTTAATTTTTTATTTAAATTATGTTATATAAATCTAGTTGTTATGGCACGCCGACCCTGCGTGCATATAATAAATAATTATTTATATTTTAAACTATATTTTAAATAAGAATTATAAGATATATAAATCAACACATCATATTCAAAAATAAATAAATAAATAAATAAAATAAAAGTAATTTAGAAATATTACCAACACAAAAAGAATTTGGTGTGAGTGAAATTTTCATATTAGTATAGATAAATAGTATAAATTATATTGACTAGAAGAAGAATTTGAGTAGGGGTGGTTAAATTACATAATGATATTTTTTATAATTTAAAAAAAAATGTGTCGTGTGTGTAACGACTTTTTTTATATATAATATAGATAAAATTCAAATAATGGACAAAAATTGTATGAGGACAAAGTTAGTGGATTAAAATTACACCAGGAGAAAGTTAGTGAACTAAAATTACACATGTTAAAAAATAAGTCCACGTCATCAGACATGTCAGACGATGACATGGCTTATTTCACCGGAAAATATTGACACATCAGCAATTTCCGGCCAAAATGCCATCGGAGTACCTGATTGACCCATTTTTCAAAGTTAGTGTAGAAAATGTGATAATTATCATAGTTAGTGGACCAAAATTGAACGAGAACCAAGTTAATGGACTAAAATTTTTTTTCCCTATATAAAAATACCAAAAAAAAAAAATTAGTTGATAAAAAGTTTAATAATTTAGATGAACGTATTTTTTGTCTTATCCAATTCATTTTAGATTGAAAATTATATTAAAATATTTAAATCTAAACTGATTAAAAAAAAAATATTAATTAATATATTCTTTGTATAATTAATTAGGTCGGGACGGGGCGAAACTTTTAGCATGGAGGCGAGGCGAGGGCGGGTTTGGGGCTGGCAAAAATTAAATGAGGCGGGGTCTGGTACGGGTCCAGGCGGGGCGGGGGCGGGTTATGGGGCTGACAAAAATTTAAAGGGCGGGTCTGGTACGGGTCCAGGGGGCGGGGGCGGGTTATGGGTATGGCAAAAATTAAATGGGGCGGGTCTTGAATCCGAGCGGACCCGTACCAGACCCGCCCCATTGCCATCACTAATATAAAGGGGGGTTCCTCCTAAATCTCCTTGTTCTTCTTCAGAGGGTTTGCATTCGCATTTTTCTCTTGAGCAGGAGAAGGAGGAGAGTTCTTCCTTGGTGATGACATTGATAAGAGGTGTGATGGCCCCTAGAGATAGGAACCTATTGGCGCCCTTGCCTAGGGAGGAGTTGGAGAAGCTGACATCTCTATATGTGTTGAAGGTGAGTTTTCAAGCTTGGATGTTTACAGAATTCGAATGTGTATGGTCTGGTAGTCCCTCCCTCTTTTTTCTTGTTGTTGATAGACGAATTCTGACTGTGAAACCCTTTTGTCTTGGCACAAGGGGGCTCCCCCCATCCCTGAGAGTCAGAGGATGAAGCTGGAGAGAAGATAGATCGGTTGGAGAGTGAGAATGCTAAGTTGAATGAGGGTAGGAAGGAGACTAACATGAAGTATGTGCAGTTGGAGAAGAAGTATAAACGCCTAGAAAGAAAATGCCGGGCATGAGGGGGCCCTCAAGAAAGCTGTTGAGAAGGCGATAATTGACTTCCCCAATACCGATGAGGGTCAACACTTCTTTAAGGACTACTAGGCCAGTCGCATCGATGAATTTAAGAAGTCTGACGAGTACCACCAGGAGGTGGCGGGTCTTTGCCGGCTATTATCATCATCTCAATCGCAATATCTCATCTCTCTCTCTCTCTTTCTCTCTCCTTTCCCTATATAACATAACACACAACTTGCATGATATGTTACATCATCAATAATATCATACAACACACAACTCACATGATATCAAATCATCTCCACTAATCAATGATAACACACAACTCATCAGTTTATATTATCATAAATAATTGCAATATGTCCCCCAATTAGGTAAGATATCTTTTTATTTCAATTCACAACATCAATATTGATGCGTGCAAAAAATGCATGTATCGAATAAATAATGTGAGCAAAAAATATGGTGCTTGGCCTATTTAAAGTGAAATATGGTGAAACAAGTGCTAGATGATGAAAACGTATAAATGAGTGAAGACTAGAGTATTATTGCTTGATTTTATATACAATTAAGAGATTGATACGTAATCAAAGCTCTAAGTACAAAATTACATGGCTTCTTTAAACTAACATGGTGGAAAAAAGGGTAAAATGTATAGTAGGTGGGCTTAAAGAGTGTAAAAACATATGATGGCGTGTGTGTGCCTTTTTTACCACACCCTTCTGATGATGTCCTTTTGATCTCTCTCCTTCTCCTGCTGGGGGAGCTATTTATTTATAGGTAATTATAAGGTTGCTGGAGAAGGTCAGGAATTTGAGGGGATTATAGCTTAAAGTTGTTGGATAATGTTGATCCCCCTTGGATTTGAGGGGTAGCTGGAGGATCTCTCCTAAATTCGAGGGACTATTGGAGTCTGTCTGTTAGAGGAACAGGTTGTTGCCTTCACGGATTTTTAGGAAGGTGGTTGAGGAGCTTTCTCCTAGTTGGATTCCAAATCTGTTAGGGCTTAGAAAATACTTCTGTCTGGAAGCGCCACGTGTCCTTGAGGGCTTGCTGATCCTCTCTTTTTGGGGAACGCCTACCTGGGCATCCTTGTGGGCCTGTGAGACCTCTTGGATCAGCGTCGTCTTGAATTAGGCCAGTTGGACTTCTATTTTTTGGGGGACGTTTGCTTGGGTCTTCTCCGAAATTGGGCCCCCTGAGGACAACATGGGTCTTACATTTTTCTTCTTCTTTTGGGCTAGGTTATTTTTATACACATCAAACATCATTAACTCCATCATTCTATTTCATTCAACAATCAATTATACGATCACATAATCAATCATCTGACTTCTGTACAACACAACCACATATAAGTACATAATAATTTCGTAGCTAATCCAGATATATAATCAACAACTCACGATCAAATATATAAGCAATAAATATATACTATCCATATATATATATATATATATATATATATCAATTAACTATAATTACCTCAAATTTCAAAATGAAAAGAGCTGCTCAATCATCTACTCTATCGTCGTGTCCTATAATAACGTATAATATATATAATCAATATATTATAAATATAATTCTTTTTGAAAAATATATATAAATATTTCATATATTTTTCATCAAATTTTTAATATTTTATTTATACAGAATTTCTAACCTTCATTCTATTTTCTTATAAATAACTAGACTTTCTAAACTTTACAGGTAATTATTAATTATCAACTTAACTCATGCTAGAATTTATTTTATCAAACCCCTTTTATTTTTATAACTACTGTTTTTAATAACATCCCTAAATTAAATTACCTCAAAAATATCATTTTCCTTTTTACTAAACATAAAATTCATTAAATAAACTTTTCTAATATTTTTTAAATAAAATATTTTAATATTTTTATGAATTTTTTATCTATTCCTTGCTACAATAGAATTTAATTAAACACTAATACATATAATTAAATATTTGATTAATAGACCCGATAAAATGGCGTAAATCAATTATAGTAATAATTAAATCTAACAAATTAGATAATTTAATTATCCCACTATAATATTTTTAATACAAATGTGATATCTAACACATAATAATTTATAAATAGTCAAACTCATAAAATTTTATAATTAAATTTAAATCGAAGATATTCAATTATATTTAATAAAATCACTAATTAATTGATGTAAATTTTCGAACTAAATAAAAGATTTAAAATGATATTCGCACCTATTTTTTGTATTTAGCGTCGAGTGTGTGTATGTGCGTGTGTTGAATCCTCAATTTATGGTGAGGCGGTGGGTGCATTGGGAATAAAAGGCACGCATGCCCTACCAACTCCAATCTTGCCTTGTTTCATCTTATCCTCCTCCTCCTCCTTTTATTTATTTATTATATTTTAACGTTTCTTCTTAATTTTCTTAATTAAATAATTAGCTCTCAAATCTTTTATAAAAATTTAATTGGTTCTCCTCAAAATTTAACATATTCAAATTTCAGGCTATGACTTATTTATAAATAAATTTAAATTTATTTAATAATAACTAATTAATCTCTCAATTATATATAAAAAATTTATGAACGTATAATCCATAGTTACCGACACAAAGCTCTCATCGAGCTTAGCCAACGCCAAGGGATTGAGATGCGGAACAACCTTAGGTAAAGGAAGATGAATTCTTTCATTCGGTAAAGGAAGTAAGAGTTCATATTCATCGAGAATAAAAAAACATAGATCATATGGCAACAAGATCATTAGCAGATAATGTCGTAGAGAGACTAAAACAAGGGCAGTCAAATTCTAAGGTGTCCTCAAAAAATCAATTGGCATTTTTATGCCTCATACTAATCGATTTAGATGGTTCCCCAAATAAACACTAACGCATTACCAACACTAGTAGAAACAGAAGAAGCACCCTCAGAATCTTGACCCACTCCGACAAGATTATAACTTATAGTCCTTTCATCGAAATCACTGATTAAATCTATTGAGAGATAAGGATGCTACAAATCGGATAAGAAATGGACAAAAATTTCACTAACTTGGTCTGGTTTGGAACTTAAGACGTTTTTGGATAGACAAAATTCTGCAATAGAAGAGGAAATTCGTAAAGGAAGATGAAGGATTATTTCTCAATTAAGGATGGTATTTACTAAGAGAAAGGAGTGTGAGAATAAAAAAAGTACATTGTTTGTTATTTGGTGCATACCTGCAGAAAGCGACAAACACTAACACTTGTATGAATGCGACCAGTCAGTGTGTTACAATTGTTCTGCGGGCGTCTTGAATTTTGAAGTTCAAAATTTTAAGTAATAAATGTCATAATTGAGAAATCACTAAGAAACTTTTCTAAGTTAAAAAGCCTGAACGAACCTTTGAAGGTTGTACTGGTTCCACCTGCCAAGCTTTGAGGCACTAAAGAACTTGATAAGTAGGGGGACTTTTGATTTGGAGATATTTTATAGATCCAACTACAGACCTTCAAGACTCATGAGAGATCTCCAGTCTATCAAAACTAAAATCCTGTGACGTTAAGAGATCTTGTTGGAAAATATAGACCTTTAGTCGTTAGGTTGGATGAATCAGAAATTGCCTAAGTTATAAGGTATCCTCGAGATAATCGTATTTAGTGAAAGGACATCGACCCTATACTGGTAGTGCTCAAATCACTTTTGGCAATATGGGAGGCCTTGTCACTTGGACCACCTCCTATCACTATTATACCAATATGTGCCACCCAGTGTAGAATGTTGTTCACGAATCTTGATCTAGGGCGCATGTGAAATCGTACAATTCGATCAACATTTGTAAATAATGACTCTCTTCTACCTAGTACAAGTTTGACTATTCCAACTCTTTATGCTCTTTTCTCGAAAACCTTGATTCGTTACTAACTTAAATATTGGACAGTTGTTCCAAAAACCCTTCTGACATGGCTCTAACACTATGCTCTTTGCAAACTTTGCATTACATCTAAGAGAAAATTCGGAACATTTGGGATAGTAAAAACCTCGGACTCTTTACTATGAAGCACCTTCCTGTAGTTTCTTAGTACAACAATGCCTATTACTATATTAATAATGTAATAAAAGACCCACCTTTTTTATTTAGGTGTTGAGAAAAAAAAAAAAAAAAAAAAAAATTAGGTGGGAGCGGGTGAGTGTTCAGTAGTGACTAGTAGCTGACTGCTGATTGCTCCTCGCATCCCACGTCTACTACTTTGCCACCCCTCATTTCCCCTGTTACGTTAAAGACACACGTATTTCATTCAATTCAATTCCTCATCTCCACGGTTTGGATATTTATTATTTAATATTATAATAATTTGGATAAATTTAAAATTTTTTAAAATATTATAAATTTTGTTGAAACTAATACTTCTTGTTATGACCACTGTCTAACAATTAACATATTTTGTTAGGTTTTTATTTTTTTTATGGTGAATGGGATGAAAATTGTATTAAAATTATTTTTTTATTATTTTTTAAAAAATATTTTTCTTATGGATTAAGTGGATAATTTTTTTTATAAATTTTAAATTTTGAAAAAAAATAAAAAAAATTACAGTAAGGGCAAAGTTGATAATTTCGTACCTCCATTCAAGAATTATATAATTTCATCAAACAATATGAGATATTTATAATTTTTCAAATAACAAAGAAGTATTCATAATTATGATAGTCAGTTCATTGTAGTTTAATTTTATTATTATTATTATCCCCATTCCCATAAGATTATTATAAAATGCAATTCCCATACCATTAGCTATCAACAAACATAAAAATGGTCCGGGATTTGATTTTTGCCATATTCATTTTCAACATTAATTTGGATGAATACTTAAAGAAAATTCGGTGGGCCCACTGTATAAAAATCCAGCACAGATACGGACGCCAAAACGCCCAAAGGGGGAGTCGTGTGGATATTCTCCACTTGCATCTCTCTCTCTCCCATATTCCTATCCAACTGTAGCAAGCAACTACAACTCTGCTACTGCTATTAGTAATTTATCCCTTTTCTTTTCTTATTCAGATCAAAAGACATATTCAGAATCACAACTCTTTCTTCTTTTCTCTCCGGAGGCTCTAAGAAGGATATTTATTACAAGTTTACAACTCCTAAATATTAATTATCATACATGTTTTTCTTTCTCTTTCTTGTGTGTTTTTAGAACAATAAAATAATACAGAAAAATGAAAAGAAATATCTAGTAATCCAATCAAAGATGCTGAGGTTATTGTTTCATGTTGGGGCCCGTGGTGGGCTAATCCCCCTTTTGTCATCTCTGAGAATGACAACCTCTCAGTGAGGAGCTGCTACAAGTATCAATGTTCACCTCTCCAAGTGCAACAAGACATCTTAGGCTGCCCTTGTCAAACTTAAATTCCCCTCCACCCCCGCCACTGCCCTAAATCCATCCACCCACCCACCTTCTCTTTAATTCAATATAATAATTCAACACACCTACTAGAAGCATCAACAACACTTGCACTCAAATCCTTCAATCAAATGGATCTTGAAGAGTGGGAGCTCCTCCCTGATGAGGGATTTCTTGAAATCAATGATGATGGAGGAAAGAAGTTGTTGTACTCCAAGGCCTCCACTACCAGTGATTTCCAGATGAATTACTTCATCTGTCCCCCTAAAGAAAGCCTCAAGAATCAGTTTTTACCTATTCCAATTGATCTGAAGAAGCCACAGGATCAGTGGTAGATGAAAAAGAAGCCACAAAAATCATCCCAGTTGAGAGCACGGATACGATGATGATGATGATGATGATGACGACGATGCCCGCAACAACAACATCAGAGAAGAAGATGAAACCTGTTTTAAGCAGCGGGGGGACGTTGGGAGCTGATCAAGATCCAGCTGTTTCACAAGTCTTCTTCAAGAAAATGAAGGAAACTGAATTCGTCGACATGAAGGTGGAGTCACCAAGAGGGGGTACTAGTAGTAGAGGGATCATGCCTCAGATTGAAGGTGCGGGAGTTTTCATTTTGAAGAGAAGGGAGACGGTGATCCCTGCAATAAAGAGGCTAAAGTAGATGTTGAAGCAGAGATGGTGATGAATAAAATGGAACTGGGTTTGGAGGAAAGTGATGAGGATGGGATCAACATATGGAGATGGAGCTTAACTGGGATCGGGGCGATTTGCTCATTTGGAGTGGCTGTTTGCATAATTATTCTGAGCAGCCATCGCAAGAACAAATATGGTGATGGGAAGCTTCGATTTCAGATGTACACAGATGACAAGGTAAGAACTGATTTGATATGATTATAGAGAGAGAGTGGTAACTAGCTAGTACGTATATAGTTGATGAGTGGTTAACTTAAACTATAAAAATTGAAAATGGTGTGGTTGTGCAGAGGATGAAGCAGCAAGTGATCGAGGGGTGGTGGTAGTTATCATAAGAAGATAGATGAAGCAATGAGAGCAGTAAGAGGAGTTGCCAACCCCACCATGTCCATGACCACCAGAAGAGCTCGTATCACTTATGGGGGCTACTATGATGCATCATCTGTTTGAAAAGATTATTATTTATATATGGGTGGGGAATAGAGGTGAAGACTGAAGAGTGCATCAAAAACATAAATAAATAAAATAATGCCCTGCTCACTCTCAATCAGTACAACAAGAAGCAGAAGCAGCAGCAGCAGCACCACCTTTCTTTCTATTCTATTTCTACCGGTGTATATAAAGATGGTTAACCATTGATTGTATTTGTATGTAGGTGCTATATATATATATATATGGTTTTGTTGTTATTGGTGGGCGGATATTGTTGTCCAATCTCCAATGTCCTACGCAAGCCCTACATATGAATTATTGTTAGAAATAGAATGGTTTATGTTGTAGTAGAGCGATTGTGTTGGATTTAGCCACATTGACAGCGCGTGTTGTTGGAGTTGAAAATAGCATAACACATAACAAGTAAAAAGATTGGAAGCGTAGGCCGCGGATATCCCATCCATCTTCCTATTCGTCTCACATACTAATAACTACTGTTTCCTATATATTGCTGCAGTGCTGTGCTGTGCTGCATAACACCTTCCAAATTGAAGTGGTACTGGTAGACGTAGTCCTTCCTCCACTCCAAAATCAATTACTGCTCGCTCTCTCTCAAACTTACCTTTAACTTAAATCAAATTTCATCTCATGGCGTATTAAAGGAAGAAAATATTAATGTAGCCAGCAACACCCAAACCAGTAAACCTAGCTAGCTTCCTACTTGATAAGAAATAATTTTCATATACGAAGAAAAAGACGAATACACATTACAATTATAACATATACGTGCAAGGATACAACAACAACAACAACAATAATATATCAAGAGATCAAATAGGAGGAAACGAGAAAACAATTCATATATATATAATATCCTCCAGTACTTCCTCATTCTTTAGATCGCACCTACCATGGATCCACCATCACACTCTAGCGCACAACAAAAAATGAACTAACAATCAATGCCAAAAGCATCAATCAGAAAAACATTGGGAAGCCCAGGGCAGCAACCCCAACCGCTGCGAACAGAGCTGGTACGAAAGTGGTGGCGTCGGAGGCGGGGCCGGGGGCCGGTGCGGGGGCCGGTGCGGGGGCCTCGTGTGCAGCCACATTTTGCAGGCGGAGAGGGCGGCCATAAAGGCAACCAGCAAGAGGATCTTCATCTTCAAGACTTCCATTTCTAATATAGAAGTAGTTTTGGCAATAACGAAAGAGAAAATGATTAATAATTGAAGCAAGTATGGAAGGGGTGGGTGGTCGGGTGGGCTTAATGGTGAGGGAGGAGAGCAGCACAAGAAGAAGAAGAAGAAGAAGGACGCGAGATTTTTGGTTTAGCTTTCGAAATTTGAAGGAAAAGAGGGATGACCGTGAGTGGCTGCTAGCCAATCCAATCCATACAGCTGTCGCCAACACTCATATTGCTTCTCTACCCCCGGGCTGCTTTTATTTAAGCATTTTCATAATAATAATAAAAAAAAGATAATTATATTTACATTCTTAATCTATCTATTTATACAAATTATTTTATTTTTTACATTATTACAGAAATTACTTTTAATAATTAAAAATAAGGGTAGCTTATATGATGATGCTGACATTTTAAAGAGGTATGTGTAATTTTTAAAAAAGTAAGTGATAATTTATGTAAGTGAATAATATTTTGGTGTGTGTATGTGTAATTATTTGAAAATAAGAATAATTTGTGTAAATAAATCATAAATCAATAGATGTAAATATATAATTAACCCTAATAATAATTTTGAAATAGCCACTTATGCGTTAATGGGGCCCCACATAAAACAGACACACACATACAAAAAAAAAGGGTTAAACAAGGCCCAAAGCTCCTCCTCCTACCATCACAATAATTCATCAATGGGATGGGGCGCCTTGCCTTCTTTACTGGACAAATCTCACTAATTCATGAAAATCTTGTCATACAGTCCAACTTACTAGTCTCTACTACGACTATTACTATTACTAATAATTCATACACATCTTACTCTGCATATTATCTAATGGACTTTGTTTATGTAGACACTGAAATGCAATATGAGAAAACAGAGAGTAGTGTCTTGTCTTGTCTTGTCTTCTTCTCACATTACATACGGTGAGGAGAGAAGCTTGGAAATGGGGATGTTTTTTTTATTAGGGTACCCTAATGTGTTTGGTCAAACAATTTTGATGCCAAATATGAAAGAGGGTGAACCTTTGTATTCCTTTTCTTTTACTTCCCTTCTACTCGGCCATATTCAATACACACCATAATAACTCATTTTTCCTTGTGATGCATTAAAAAGGAATGTTTTCACTTTCAGCTGTACGTACACTCAAGTTGACATGACAACTCAAACACACATTTCAGTGGAGCGGATGACAACATCATGACTCGTAACCTCGCAAAATCAAATCCCTTTACTCAACTTCCTTGGTTTTTGGCAGCCTGAAGCATTTCCACTATCAGTGTCTTCACATCCCTACAAAAGTTAGTAAGGAAGAGTGAGTGTGATCAGGACATATAATCAACAGTTGAGAAGCACAAGTATAAGAAACATTATGCCTTCCATCACTCACTTTCTATCTGCAGCACGCCTTGTAAAAGGAATTCGGAGCTTCATACTCTTCCCTTCATACCCAGCCTTCAAACAACAATAACAATTTGTTAACAACTCCATACCTCTATTATGGAATCAAACACAATAAATATTAAAATTTTATGAAAGAACAACTTTAGAGGAAAGCCATGAGAATAATATGTTAATGGATAAAGAGAATATCGGAGAAATCAATATAACCTTCACATTGAAACCCAGACTGTCTATGTCCATCATGTATGCGAATTCCACCTGAATATTGAGTAATTTGAAATTTATCAAAGTTATCATCAATTTAACAGGAAATAACAAACCAAACATATATACAGACCATACATAATAAATAGCAAATATACACACATAAACTATAATCTTTTCAACAGAGACATACCATCAAACCCTGAGGTTAAACCTGAAGTAAATTTCACAGAGAACTCTACATTTCTCAAAGAAAGTTCATGGACCAATACGATATAGGGAAAGTAAGAGGAGATGATCACATATGATTAATGTTGATATCATCCTATAAATATGCCACAACTATGTATACTATAATATCAGAACTAAATAAAGTTGGAGTTGTGGAAGGACTGAACTTTCATGATTGACAAACATTCCATATCTGTCCAGATTCACACAAGGAAACATACAAGCCGACATTGTCCTAACTTGATAAGAAAGTATCAAGAAAAATATTGCAATATTACAGGGACAGATGTAGAGTGCTGCACGATCAGCCTTGTATCTTCTGCATGATCTTTGTTCATGTGAGACTGAAAACAAATTCAGAAGCTTGTTGAATTTAGAGACAATAGACAGCCCAAGTATGACAAAACATAATACGGGTATTGCTGATATGGCTACTCCTACCACTATAGGCTTGGAAAATTGATAACTAGGATCCACTTTTGCGGTTCTAAATTCATCGTTGCTGAATTCTGCAAGTATCAGATGGTGAATGGACAGTAAGCAACATTTAATGAAAAATTACCATCAAATCACATTGAATTACAGTGTTGGGTTCTATCTTGAGCAGAGATGGAACATAAATATGGAAAAATAACATTTGTATAGACTTTACTCATAGTTTGTTCCTGATGCTATCAGCATTCGGCTTAATGAAAAGGGCGAATTGGAAAGCAACATGGAAAAAAAGTGAATGAAACAGTTGCTCCAGTAGAATACAGACCTCCTGATCCTAACAAAGCTGTTGCAACTCTGAGACATATCTAACAACTTTAGGTTCAATACGCAGAAATTGGAAGTCACCAAAGTCAACCTTCAACAAAGTTTAACTCAGTAGTTCAACAAAATATTACAGCAGATTTGTAGAATGTTGAAATAACACAGTGTACAAAAGAGAAAGTCATTGGTTACCCAAAATGCATCAGGATGTCTTGTGAAATATGCAGTACGTATAGCTTCCCTATCCGATTCATTAGCCTATAAAATGGATAGAAAATTCCAGGTCATGGGATGAAGGTATAGAAGAAACTGAGATTACAACAGAAAGCAACTAACTGTAATACGCAGAAGAGAGGAAAAAGGTGACGATTAGAGCACAAGTGATCGCTTACTGGAATTGCATCACCATGCACTAAATAACTAGATCGGTCCTGTCCTCAGGATCCCTTGCTACAAGCAATGAGCATTTGGATTAGCTAAAAGGTCCTGCATCAATTACCAAATTTTCAAATTAAACCCTGCCGAAGTTGGACTTAGAAAGATTCTCAGAACTCAACATTTGACACTAAACCTACTCTCAGCCAAAAAAATACTTCAAATGATGCCTACTATAAAATAGCACCAGAGAACTCCAATATCTTTTAAGAAATTGAATGACAACTTCCGGAGAGCGTACGGACCTTTGTATGAACTGCCAAGCTACTAACTGCTAACAAAGGAGATCCATAAGCATCGCACGCAAAGTCGACCATGGACCCTGATGGATACCCCGCATACTTCTGTATTTAGGTTAGGGAAATGAAAATAACTTAGCCACTAGCAATACAAATGCATGATAATGCGATTTATATGGGCATGGAAATGACACTATATCAGGGTATGGATCTTTAATCTTTAGCAGAAGAAGAATACTCACAGTTTGACCAGTAATCAAACTTCAAATAATCATTGTGCGCATTTGTAGTGCCGTCATCCTTGAACAGATGATGATACTAAACACAGACACCACCAAAAAAAAAAACATGAATTTGCAACTGAATCCAGAAAATACTTTTGAGAGAGTAAGCTAGTTTTGCAGAGTGAAAGGGAGTGGACCAGGGAGAAAGTGGAGAGGACTCCGCGTAAGCTTAATGGAAGTGCCTATAATTTCCTCTATAGGAGGAGGCAGCCTAGCTGCTTTTTCCTGGCAAAAATTCAATTGAATTGTAAGCGAAAGATACAGAACATGAAAAAAGAAGAGCATTGGTTTTTGAATGTTTAGCAGTAATTGGAAACCTGGTGAGCTTGGATGAGTTGAAAGACATTGACCTCATCCTTTACATCGGAAGGATTCTGTAAAAACCTCCAAAGCAAGAAAAAATTAAAAGAACTGAAATGGCAGAGGCATATACTGGATTATGTATGATGAATTGTAATTATTATTATTATTATTATTAGTAATATTAGTATACTGATTGAGTGGGGATAGTGAAGCCCTGCGTGTTGAGATTTGAAAGGGAATAGAAAGGGAGAGCGAGAGAGGACAAAGATTTTATTGTTATCCATAATAAAGCAGCAGAGAAGAAAGAAGAGAACGAGGAGAGAAACTAGGGAAGCAGCGCGACCACGCGGTAAACAAAACTCCCCATCCGTCGCGAAGAACCGCTGAAGTTCCGATACATTGCCGCTAATGTTTGTCTACTTCTGAATCAAATCACAAGCCACCCTATTTAACACTCCGCCAAGCCTAGGACGCTAAAATAACGCCTCTTTGTAGGGGCAGCAGCAACACAGCTTTTAAGTTATCCAGCTCCTCAAGGATGTAAAAAATGAACACATCCAACATTGAATCGATTCTAAACTGTAGCCTTGAAAATCTGAACACTGAAATTAATGTGTAATAGAGTTATATGTGCTGAGGTTTTTTCCAACAAATTGCCACTCCAAGCTAATTGTTAGGATTCATCAAACCCAAGCGACTCAAACAACCTATTGAATACTCAACAACTAAGCAACGAACATTCACATCCCAGTGCCATCCCAAATTCAGATTGTAGCAAAAGAATATCAAAGACTGAGCTTGAGGACAAGAAAACTGCTGACTACATATATGAGAGGGGCCGTTTCCGTTGCTCACATCATATACAGGGACAAAATAATTCTATCTTCGACTGAGTATAAAAATACACAAACTGAGAGGGGCCACAAAGATTCACGATAGGCGCAGTAAAAGGCAATCACAATCTCCAAAAGTACTCATGCTATATCCACAGAGCACTGCCGTCAGCAGAGAATAGCCTAAGCACATGCTAGATTCTATAAATCATCCAATCATAGAAATAAACACTTGATTGATAGAAAAACTGCAGCGTAAGCACTTTTATTTCACACACAGATCAGTCTACTGTAGTGATACGCGGAGTAAGAGTACCACCTGCCCAGCCGATTCATTAGGTAGCATTACTCACACACTTCCATCTATAGATTTAGATGCAATCTAAAAAGAAGCGTCACACACGCATACGAAGAGATGACCCCCACCATATCACACAACAAAACGGCCGAACCCAAAGATTGAATAATAAATCAGCACACGCGATATATCGTCAACAAGTTCAAAGGAATTCATAAGATCATCTTGATCACCGTAAATCCTTGGTCAACAGTAATATCCGGTTAAAAAGTACAGGATCAGCACAGACTTACCATGAACACACTGAAAGCGATTAGCGCTTTAAATCCCATGCTAATAAAACAACCGAAAAAGTAAGCGAGAGCATACGCACCTTTATCTCCAGCTCGGTTGCAGTTGAAGTCCTGCGATACCCCTTCCTCACACAACTCTAAGAGGCAGCCCTCACAGAAAGACCTGCAATTGGTGGAATCAATCATAAAGTTCCCCCCAATCAATCCCTGTGATAAAATGCCCAAGAATCCAAAAAGAACTAAGACGACAAGAAATTTCTTTTATGAGAGCTTAAGCACACAGAGGCACATGAATATGAGCTGAGCACACAAGGAAAATATCCAAGCTAAGAGAAGATTAACACCACCACAGCGAGAGAGAGAGAGCACTATAATAGTCGTACATACACGAGATATACGTATATAACACCCACACACACCACACACTACACAAGCAGGATGAGCCCGTCTAGATGGAACAGTTTCAAGTAAAGAACTGTCTCATCGATGTGTTATTAGAATATACTATATATTACACAGTGATTTATCAATTCCACTTAGTCACCAATGTCAGTTATACTGGAACAATCTTTCCAAAATAAGATGAGACACACTTCGTTAAAATACTCCAGTCGTTAAGTCAAGGAAACAGCTGAAAATTTGCTCATATCGTCAAGTTACGTCTAAGTCCTACACCGAACTACCTTCAGGTTAAAGGTGACTGGGTATCTAGAGTCATTGAGAAAATGTATATTTTTGCATCTTTCCCCAATGTCAAAAGTCAAAACAATTGAAGTCTCTTCTGAGTACCTACACTGCACATTAACTTAAGAAGTAATTCACAGGGCTTAGTTTTCCACCAAATGAGTATATACAAAAAGAAAACCAAACAAGGTAGATACATACTCTATGCTCTTTGGCAGCATATTATGGAAAACAAATAATTAGAAGAGAAACAAAGAGATTAATAATTCATAAGGCCGAACAAGAACAAAAACAAAGACCTTTTCAGGCCGCATGGTCAGTATTATGTAGCGCCACAGGCAACTGTATACTTACACCTCCGTAAATTCAGTCCGATCTTTCGGGTGAAACTCTAGATTCTGTTTAGAGCCAAGCTAAGTTTACCGATCGGAGACATATGAAGTTCCGCCGAGTGGCATTGTCTAGCCAGTGAGCATGCCAGCGTGCGTTCCTCAGAGATGGAGCCAAAAGACATCATGCGCCAAATCAATCATATATAACAGCACATTCAAAGTTGCTTGAGTGTTAAGCATGTGCGTGAGCACATCTATCAAGAAAGGTCTACAGTTATGGCGCAACTCAAGAAATTAGATTTCTATCTAAAAACTAAAGGGGCAGCCGCCGCTACAACTAACATCGCCAAATACCTAAATAGTAGAGGAGAGATAATCCCAAGAAGTAGACTGACGGTAAGATAAACACAGATGAAATGTAAAAGTTACAAACTACAAGAATATACATTATCTAGAGCACTACAATCAGCCGTTATTGTTAAAAGACAACAAGAATAAATTTGAAACAATGTCACACATTACCGATCCACTTAAGACATGACAAACAGAATACCCTATTGATTGGACAGCCGTGCACAACCTGGGAGACAGGAACTATCCAGACCAGATTATGAATGCCCATATACTCATCAGGCGCAAAATGCCCTCTATCGCGATACACGACAGCATTCAGACGTTAGAAAGAAAAACAGATCCAACTTAAAGCTCAATTGACCCTAATCAAGGGGAAAAAGATAAGACAAAAAATCCCAGGTGGAAATGAAATGTTTACACATAAAAAGGAAAACTTCACAAGATCCATAATTTAATCATATAAAAACATTGACAGATGTAGAAAGAAAGCAAACTACATAATTTTAATCATATTTGATAGAAGAAACAGGCCAGTCTCCAATAAATTGGTTGTCTTTTTCTAAGTTTTCTACAGGACATCGAACGAACAACAAACCAAAACAAACCTAAAATGAATAGAAAAGACAAACACTCGCAACTCATGCCATATATCATAACAGAAGATGGCAATGAAAGTGATCAGCCGAACAGCAATGATCATAATGAATATTCCATAAACGGTACGCATGATCCTGTAAAATTGGTATATAAAGGGAACGTCAGGAAGAGAAAGGACATTTCAATTCTTGAACAAGAAATGGGAAACAACAGAAATTGAGGGACACACAATGGTTAGGAGACAGTTGGAATGATGAGAAACAAACATAATAGAGAAAGAGTGAAGCACTCACAGAAAAGTTTAGTATTGACAGATGAGAAGAGAAGAGAGGAGAGTACACATCAACCAATAAGTATATATCAAGAAAGAAAGAAACGTATAACGCACGAAGATGGAATGCGAATTAAAGAGTGGTACACACGGAGGCGTGTGGGCGAAAGAGGGAGGGTGAGCGTTTCACGAGAAGGGAAAAAAATTGAAATGGAGAGATAAAGCAAGAAAGAAATGGAGAGTCGAGCGGAGCGCCACTCGAGATGGAGATGATGATCGGGAGGAATGGGCACACCACCCGAAAGCAAACACGAGAAGACGAGAGAGCCGTAAGGCTGAGTACCGTACGTATCGGAACCATAGTTGAGAGAAACAATATAATAGTACTCGCACACAGAGACTACTAGTCAACCGTCTGTGTGAGTTGAGCCAACATATCGTGTTAGTATCACGGGGGATAATGACATCCTCAGGTTTAACCTGGCCGAGAGAGGGATATACGACTATAGGGAGTGATGAGCCTCTAGGTAAAGCGAGAAAGACATTAGTAGAGGCAATCTTAAAGGTTTGTTTCATTCTAATAAAAATTGAGTCCAGTCATAGAAGTGTAGCCACAAAACCCACATAGAATGTTTGGATTAGCAACAAAAAATGAGATATATAACGAGAGAGCCCGCCTCACTCCAAAGAGGGGACTATTTATGTAGATGAACGAATTAGAAATGAGTGATAAAATTAACCAAAGACATTCGTCAATGGTGAAATGGCATAGCGACACACCTTCACACACTAATATCAAGAGAGGTTGGTGTTATTTCGGGAAAAAAAATGGTTTGACACTAGACAACAAGTCTCTATGTATATCACCACACCATATTATATACGATTAGAAGTAGAATCCAGGATGCAATTGGCTAACGAGGGGGGACTAATCTTGTAGAGGCCGCAATAAACCTTGGAAACACCGAAGACGAAGATGCTAGCGTTCACACTGCGAAGGTCGAGAGCGGGCACCAGACACATCAGACCAGTAGAAGCTTATTATCGATATCACTATGTAAATCAAATGAAAAAGTTAATATCAACGTATGGTATTTTACAGGCAAAATATGCGAATAATGCCAAATGTAAAAATTGGGCCTACGCAGCATCTACCTGCTCCTCTCGCTCCCTCTTCCTTATCTGTGGAAAATTAAATACTTCATTAATTTGAAACATACTAATTACACTGATAAATAAAGTTGATAAATAAAAGTAAAACCACATAGTTATCTAATTAAATATGTACAATAATCGATACAACATATATTTAAAAGAGTTTTTTCTTATTCAACAAACTTACATTATTTCATAAATTAACATATACATTGTATTGACTAATTGAATAATTAATATACAATGTGACTAATTAAATATAATATATCCTTTATAAAAAAAAAAAAAAGTTCATTGTACATAGTACGTAGGGTAAAGAGCGGCTATGAGTGTGAGAATTTGATCCATAAAAGATTATATTTTAGATGCCATCAATCTTGCAGTCTCAACTTGAAAAATAAATGTTCAGCAAGAAATAATAGCAAATTATTTTCGACACTATAAAATTCATTCTCCAGATGAAGTAGCCTCAAGAAATTTAAATAAATGAACTATTGAAGAAGGCATTCACAAACTTGGATTAAGTATAGATGGTGTCGGTTATTTACTTACTGAATTGCAGTCTCACTCTTCTACTCATATTTTTCAGGATAGATCTTACGATGTCTACCCACTGAAAACTAAGTTTAAACCTTGCATTTAAATCATGTTGGGCCAGTATGCAGTTTTCTCCTCTCCCGTCAGTAAAAATAGAAATTACATTTTGGAAATGTATGAATACGAATTAATTTTGTGGTGACATGTGAAATAATTAAATAGTTTCATTTTGTAATATCTGATATTTGCATATATATAACCTTATTGATAGAAGTTGATGTGCTTGTTGCGACGTTAAGGTTACATGTAATATATATGCAGTAGAGACTGAATTATGTGCATATTCATGTATTATAGAAAGAGTTATTTTAAGTCTAATAATAAGGAGATATAGAGTCATAGTGCCGTTAGAGGGTACTATAGTAGATGCGTTGAAGATCTAGAGGCATTATTTGTATAGGTGAACATTTCAAATATTTACATGTCACAAAAGTTTAAAGTACATTCCAACACAGAAGTAGTTGGATTTGGGGCAAAAAAGTGGATTGAGTTATTGAAGGACTATGACTGTGCTATTGACTGTCATCCTGAAAAGGCAAATGTAGTTGCAAATGCTTTGAATAGAAAGATAGTGGACCAACTTGTAGTATGATTTGCTATAATCCGGAGTATTTAACAACCCCTAAAACTATGGATGTGCTTTAGCATTGGTGGTGACATTTTACTAGCTATAATGCAAGTGAATTCCTCTTAAGGATAAAATTAAGGATGCACAAGATAAAGATCCAAAATTGCAGAAAATGATGACTAAGGTGCAAGAAGGGACGAACGATCGGGTTGTAATACAAGAAAATAGTATGCTATTGAATGGAAAAACATATGTGCATGCCAAATGAAGAGGAATTGAGAATGGAGATTACGCACGATGCGCATTATGCACCATATCCTATGCATCTTGGTAGTACCAAGATATACCGGGATTTGAGACCCTATCATTGGTGGCCAACAATGAAGAAACTGAATGAAAGTGGGAAAATATTACTATGGATTTTGTCATGGAGGTTACCACGTACGTTCAGGAACCATGATGCTATATGGATGATCGTTGATAGATTGACTAAATCTGCACACTTCTTGCCAAATATGACAAAACGATACTTTAGATGAGCTGGTTGAGTTATATATTTCAGAGATTGTGAGATTACATGGAATTCCTACTTCTATAGTCTCTAATAGGGATCCGTGGTTTACTTCTCATTTGTGAGGAAACTTGCAAAGGGTTTTAGGCATAAAATTGCATTTCAACACAATATTTCATCCTCATATAGATAGACAGTTAGAAAAGACGATACAGACATTAGAAGATATGATTAGAGCTAGCATAACTAGATTCAGAGTCCCTTATAAAACTTTGTACGGGAGGAAATGTCAAAGTCCAAACTGTTGAGATATTAAGGGATTAAAACAACTTGAAGGGCCTGAACTAGTTCAAGAGACTGTGAACAAGATATAAACAATTAAGAAATATTTAAAAACAACACAAGATCAACAGAAAAGTTATGTCGATAAACATCGCAAGGAGATGGAGTATGAGGAGGGAGAAAAAGTTTTTATGAAGTTATCACCATAGAGGGGAATTTTGAGATTCGTAAGTATGAAAAGTTAAGTTCTAGGTATATTGGGTCATATAAAATTATCAAGTTAGTCGGACCACTAGCTTATCCATTAGCATTATCCAGCTGAATTGGCACAGATACATGATGTGTTTCATGTTTTCATGCTAAGGCAATACCGATTCAATCCTAGCTATAATTTTCGTGAGCTTAAGATAGAAATATCAAGAGATTAACATACATAGAAGTGCCTATAAAAATTTTGGATTGGAGCATAAAAAAATTAGGAATAAAGAAATACCAATGGTGAGGTCAAGTGGAGTCATCACTTAAGAGGTCAAGCAAAATATGAGAGTGAAGTACACATGTTTATTCCCTGAGCTAATAAACTAATCAAATTTCAAAGACGAAATTTTTATTAGAATGGGAGAATTGTGATGCCCCAAATAATTATAATACATAATTATGGTACTAATTGCTAATTATTAAAAACATTAGTTGAAAATTAAATTATGAATTGAAATATGAATATTTTAAAGGGTAAATTGCATAACACCTCCTGTATTATAGAAAATAACGCGAAAACCCATGTGTTACGTTTATAATAACCCTCTGTGTTATATTTAAAAGGCAACAAAATACACAATCTTCATTAGAAATTAACGGAGAGTGCACTTCACACCCTAAAATGAGAGTGAATTTCTTGTATAACACTTTTTAACATTATTTATATTGCAAGTATCTATTTTACCTCTTTTTTTTATATAAGAGAAAATCACTATTTTAGTTTAATAAATTATATATTATTGATTAGTTTTACTTAGAATTTAATTTTACTTATTTTTCAAAAAATAAAATTTTCAAATTCAAATTTATTTTATATGTATATATTTATATACAAAATAAAAATATTTAAAAAAAAAAAAGAGCATAACCATCGTCCACTTCACGCTCCCCACCCTCCCCCCGCCCCCCATTGCCTTCCTCCATCGCCTCGCCATAGATTTGGGCAATGGGGGTCATGACCCAGATGACCTCCATCGACCTAGATCGAGTGGTGATAGCGAGGTCGCCTAATCGTCGCTCAGAGACGTCGCCACCCACAGAGGCGGCGAGCATTGCCGTCGCCTCGCATAACGATCAATTCTTAAAAAAATTGAGCGTCATTAACCATAATTAACGGAGGGGGAGAGTACGCATTATTTTGAAAAATACAGAAATTTTTTGCCTATAAAATTAACACAGGGGGTGTTTAGCTAAAAAATTAAAACACAAGAAGGTTTTATGCAATTTACCCTATTTTAAAAATCCTAGGGACTAAATTAATATTTTATAAATAATTAGGATTAAATTATATAATTTTAAAAAAGTTAAAGGTTAGATTATCAATTAACAAAAGTTATTAAAAAAATCAATATCTATACCTTATTATTAAAGGAGAGCACCTCTTTGGTGTCTCTCACTTTTTTGGTATGTTTTTATTTATTCTTTTAATTTTTTTATTCATCGTATATCTTTCCACTCTCCCACTATTTTTTATATTTACTTTCTTCTTTTTTTCCATGCATTTCTTTCTCTTAACACTATTTTATTATAAAACTAATATTAATTTATATATATTTTATTAAGTATAAAGTATTTTAAATTTATTTTAATTAAATAGTATTATAAAATTTACACACACATAATGTGTGCCACAAATACTATATAAATAAAGTGGCAGCCCCACTAATTTCCTGGATGGCAAGCCACCATTTGAAGCTCCATCCCCTTCCCTTCACCGCGGCTTTCGAAACAGGTAAGGAGTTGTTAATTTAAAAGTAAAAATTAGTTAAGATATTAATATTATTTAATTAATATTTCTACTAAATATATAATTTATATTATTTAGTTTAATGTTCAATCGAAAAATTTTATGAGTTTGAGTATTCTAAATTAGAGATTGGTAAATATCTAAATGAAATTAGGAATGCAATAATAAAATTATTCAAATTTATTAATTCATTATATTTAATTATTTCTATAGTTGATTTGTTCATTTTAACCAGATTGATTAATCGAATATTTAATTATATTGGTAGGTATTTAATTAGCTCCCATAATAGTGAGGTATTGATAAAAATGAATAGGGATATTAGAAAATGATATTTGAATTGTATTAGAAGTAGTTTTTTTTTTTTTTTAAAAACTACTAATTACACTCTCACCTCCCCTGAGGTTTGGTGTAATTACACGTATACCCCCTGTGGTTTGAAAAATTACATCTAGCACCCTTGAGTTTTGCTTCTGTTTGACAAATTAGTTCTTCCATTAGTCAAAATTCACCGAATTTGTTGATATTAACAAAAAAATTGAAACAAAAACTATATTTATCCATAATTGACTTATTGCTCACTTATTGCAGGTCAAATGAATTTTTTTATGATCAAATTACTCTCATATGTCTTCATGCGTTACTGCATATGAGGAGATTTATCTTCACCATTATAAAGGTAGTTTAGTTCGAAAAAAATGTTTGACTTACAATAAGTTAGTAATAAGTCAATCAAGGGTATATATCAATTTTCACTCAGTTTTTCTGTTAATATCGATAAATTTAGTGAATTTTGACTAACGAATGGACTAATTTGTTAAACGAAAGCAAACCTCAGGTGTGCTAGATGTAATTTTTCGAATCACAGGGGGTCTACGTGTAATTACACTAAATTTCAGGGGAAGGGAGTGTAATTTTCCCTTTAAAATATTATACTTATTAAAAAAAGAAATATTTTTAGATAATTTAGTCTATAATTATTATTAAGAACGCTAGCCATAAGAAGATGGGGTTTAATGAAATAAGTTCTTCTGAGTTAATTGATATACTAATATCGTTAAGATAAATTGTCTAGTTATTCAGAAAAAATGGGATGAAGATTTGTATTTCGATACACATGAAATATTGAAATATTGATGAAAATTGTATGAATAATATTTAATATTTTATTTAAAAATTACGATATTCTCGATATATTAATTATTTACATTCTAACTTATTCTAGAATATGAGATAAAATAGAGGACTAAAGAACTTCCTATCTGCTAACTAAATCGGTGTAAAATTGAGGTTAGAAAATAATTAGTATTGTCTATATATATTTTCCTGATACTACTCTTATGTAAATTGTGGTTCCTGTTGGGACTAGTTTATCTGAAATTGTATGTGTGATTGATGAGTTAATTTGAATGATTATGTGGTGAAAGTGAAATGAGAAAATATATTGAAATATTCTATTTGTTGAATAATGTGTTATTAGTGGTTGCAAATGAACATGTGTTGATATGTATTTTACATTACTAGTTGCTTTATAAGGATGGTAATATGTGGAAATAAAGGAGTGATGTAAATTGAATATAACTATGATATGGATACCCCTTGATGTTTGTTGAATAGCATGTGTGATAAAATAAAATAAATAAATAAAAAGAGCAATGATGCGTTATGAAAAGAGTTATGACGTGAAATGAGATTGATGAAGCCATGTGGTGAGGAATTCATTTAAACATTATCTAAGAAATTAATTGATTGTTATTATGAGTAGCGTTATATAATAAAGTCATTTGTTTTGGGAATTAAATTGATTATATTCTACATATGTGCTCATTTTATCTATCTATTTGTGTGAGTTACAGACTCACTCCTCTACTTATTTTTTTAGAGTTTCTTACGGTGCCTACCCACTAAGGACTAGGTCCAAACCTTGCATTTAAGTCAAGTCGGACCAGTATGTAGGTTTCTCCTCTCCCGTTAGTAAAACGAAAAGTACATTTTTAGTAATGTATAAATGCGAATTAATTTTGTGGGTGACGTGTGAATTATTTTATTTTATGGTGTCTAATATGTGCATATATATAATCTTGTTTATGAGAAGTTTGTGTTTGTTGTGAAGTTGAAATTACATGTATATATATATGCAGCAGAGATTGAATTATGTGCCTCTTTATGTATATAGAAACATGATTTATTTTTAAGTATAATATTTAGGAGAGATTCAATCGTGGTGCTATTAGAGGATGCTAATAACCTTGGTTACCGCAACAAAATGGGTGTCAATTACTTATTGATTTACTCAGTGAAATTATACATGTCTATAGATCCAAAGTTTAGAAGAAATTGTAGCTAGTATTGAGAGGATACAATGTCGTTACATGGAAGGAAACACTTATAGTTGCAACAACTCTACACAATCTTTTGTTGCAGTATGGGAACACAAAACAACTAGAACTTTTGGATGCAGTAGGGAAAGTTTGATACGAAATGTGACTAGATTTAAATTTTAAGAAGCAACAAATAATAATATAATCATATTTTACTAAATTGCCCTAATTATATTTATAATTTATAAAATTATTAATTTATATTATTGAAGGAACCATAAATTTATATAAAAGTTTTCCTAAAAGATATTATCTCATTAGTTTATCAAATTTATCAACTTAGATCAAGGATTCAATCGAGACCGAGAAATTTTATTATTTTAATAAATTTATTAAATATTAATTTATATAAGTTATAATGTATTGATTTTAATTTGATCAAACCCAATCTAAAATTAAAATTTCCCTTTCCTTCTTTGCTCTATTTTCAGCAAACCCAACCAAGATGGTTTAAACAACGTAACAGATTAGCAATAGGACAACTAATTATGATTTTAGTTGCTCAATCAACAATATTTGCATGGAGATGCACCACACACTCTTGTCGTAAAAACGTAGTTGGTGGTGTAATTCGGCCTAGAAAACGGTAGCCGAATTGGTCCAACTCCCAATACAACAAAACACACTGAAGAACGTGTATACGCTAATAAATTCCGTAGCTGATTTGAAGAGAGACCAACAATAACTCAAAGTAGTGGTCCGGCCCAATTCACTATTTCAGAGGAACATACGCCAGATCAAGAGTTCCACCAGCTGCACTACGAAACTCCCATTTTCCCGGTGCAGTAAATTAGCAGGATTTCTATCTATATCCTTCTGTTTCTTTTTTCTTGTTTGGGAAACAAAAATTAACTTCTTATCTTTCTGATATTTTCCTTTCCAAATTTCAGGCAACACAAAATGGGCTGTGTGCGTCCTTTTGACACCGCGGGGAGCAAACATGCGCAGAAGACGACCAAATGCTTGTACAGCACTCACCAACATAAGAGTGGCTACAAATTGGATCAGAAAATCCAGAATTTACAATTGCAGTCAAGGATATATTGTATTCTACTAACAGACACTGTATTCATCTCACTTTACCAAACTTAGTTTTGACAAAGTAACATGATGTACAGATGTTTCCCTCTACTTCTGTGGAATACACATTCACAAAACAGAAAAGAATGACAACTATCTCATGGAATTGGAGCACTAGTAACCCTTACAGACTGCAGTAGCAGCCACCAGATTCAGGTTAGGTCAGCTTGTAGCTTGATTGACATATACAAAAGAGTGAGAAGAGCACCTTGCGGTAGTGGAGCATACCTTGCAAGATTTGAACCAAACCACATGGCAACAACTACCAAAGCGACAACACTGCTACTTGTTTTGCCACAAACCCAACTTGCAAAAGTTAGGAACATTGTAAGCAAAATGCCTGCCCTCCCTCCTAATATCCATGCAAATAAGAAACCCAACTTATATCCTGCATCCAATTTCCGGTCACTCAAAGCCATAAGGCTACTAAATGTGAGAGATAACCGGATGCCTACTGTTTGCATCAGAAACAGAGAGAGGAATGCTGACTTTAGCACCTCGATGAAGGAGCCTCTCTCCTCATCTGGGTTCTCTTCCTCGGACACCTCATCAGCATCATCATATGGTGAAAACTTCTCTTCCCTAGCATGATATCTTCCCAATATTTCTCCCGTTGCATTTTACGCCTCAGATAAGCCCATCTATAGAACTTTAACCCATCCTCATATTCAGGATTTATGGCCCATTCATCTCCCAGAGGCCTTCTAGTACTTTGCTGATGATGGAGGGCTCTATCATATTCAGTTCTTGTTGTTTCATTAATCAGTATCTGCATCAAACAAAATTTCTGTTAGCTTCCCAAGTTTAATGCTGCTACCATCAGCAGACAAGTATGAGTTTAGCTCCTAGAAGTTTAAGGATGTAAAAGTTTCACTAATGTAACATTCAACAAGTCCTTTTACAGGGAATCAAGAAATCATACCCCAGCCCAGGTTGCTATAACCAAAATGTCACACAGCATTAACATCAAACATCACATATAGGGAACATCTTTCCGCAGTTTATTAGGAAAGTTCATAAATTATGAAGAACCAAACTTAAGGTATCCATAACCATGGCATTGGATGCTTAAAAACTTTTGAAGGCAATAAGCGCTCAAACCTATCCATCCAAGGCAAAGAGGAAGAAAGAAGGCCTGATTGAACTGGCTTACATCCCTAGACCCCGTAACACGTAACTGGCTGCAAGGGATAAACAATAGCTGGCAGAGAAAAGGGATTTTGGCCTGGACCAGTATCTAGTAAAGAAAGTACAGAGGATTATAAGACGTGAGATGATCAGGCAAGCACTTCCTCGGGCAATAGTCTTTCTGTAAATGATTGGGCTCTACCACAATCAATTATTACAGAACTTCAGCTGCGAATGAAGGATGTTTGTCCAATAAATTGCTTACTATCATTTTTCCTTATCTTTGTTATTCCGATAAAAAAAGGTGTGTAGAGAACAGACATCAGCAAATACGTAACAGACCATACCATCTAGTTTACAAATCATCAGCACATAACTGGAAACAGATCAATGGGAAAGTTGCTCACATCATAGGCAAGTCGGATGCTCTTGAAATCCTCATTAGCTCCTCCTTCCTTGTTAACATCAGGATGACACTGCAATCATGTTACAAGTACAAGAGATGAATCTAAGGGGCAATATGAAAACCCAAACAAGTAGATATGGGCCAAACAAAACTTAAACTAAGGAGTAATATTAGAGAAGCTACCGCAATAACAAGACAATGAGGAGGCTATCAAGGTCATAATATAGTTAAATATGCCCTTAACCCATATCCATTAGCAAAAGGCATAAAGGATCAGAGGAAAAAAGTAATAGATTGTAGATAATAAGCTCCCAGTTGTTTAATGCTTCGTTCATTGTCTATGAAGCATACCGCCGCTTGGATGATATGATGGTCCCGCTGACACTTCTTTATATTTCCTTTATGCTACTATTGAATATGTATTCATCCATCATGTTGAACTATCTGGTTTTTGCGCTTACATATCTGGAGGAGAAGAAGAAGAATGCATCCATATATCCCTTCTCTGGTTGAACCAACAGGGTATCTCTGCAATGTTAAGAATTTTTCTCTAACTATTTTTCCAATTGTTTGAAGAATTTGTGAAGTTAATACGGTGTGCTGGAAATGTATTGTGATCACGCAGTAGAACCTAAAAGAGTGGAGTTGAAACAGCAGTTTGTTTGTGCATATATATGGAAGCACCGCAGCAGTACAAAAATCTCTAGAGTACCCCGGACAAGGTCTCCTGGTATGCGAACTCACCCAACCAAAATTACCAAATAAAATACTCGTTCGCATTGGATTGGGAAATTATAAGTTACTCAATTTCCCGCTTCGGATGAGCATCTAACTTATAATGATATTAAGTCCACCAGAGATTATATTATGAACATTAACCAATTGGGTAGTAGACTGGATCAAAGACGATGTAGCGCGTACCTTGAGAGCGAGGAGACGAAAAGCCCTCTTAATCTCTGTGGAGGAAGCATTTGGTGAGACGCCAAGCACGTCGTAGTGATTCCGGCGGCCGTTGACGGTGGCAGAAGCTGAAAATCGAGGGCGCAAACGGGAAGAGGGCCAGGACCATGGGACAATCAATTTGGAACAACCACCACCGTCGAAGGAGGTAGGGCACAACAGTAGGTAGCCGTAGGCCTGCATAGCTCTCGCTCTCTCTCTCTCTCTGCGAGAAGGGACTCAGGGGAGCAGTGATTGTTGAAGAGGGAAGGGAAGGAAGTGGCTGTCGGCTGTAGCTTCCTCCCAAGCCCAATCTAATTTTGGATAAATGGGGCTAGGTATGGATGGGCCTATTCATTGGGCTCCACCCATTCAATATGGGCCGTATTGGGCCTCAATAACCCAGATGGTTCTCAACAAACAACAGCCCACTCCGCTGGCCCTATAATTTATTTCACTACCACTGCGCCTCTCCTACATCATTTTATCACACTCAATCCCTCCCTACAGCGTACTTTACTAAACCTACCAGAACCCTTCCTTTGAAGTGGAAACAACAGCATGAGACCTCCGAGGGGACGCGGCGGCGGCGGCTTTAGGGGCGGAAGAGACGGAGGCGGCCGCGGTGGCCGCGGCGGACGGGGTGGCGGCCGTTTTCCTCCTCGCGAGGAAGGCCCTCCTTCCGAAGTTGTTGGTCTCTCTCAACGCTTACCTTAAAAAATGCATCTTAACATGTTTAGTTGCCACAAAGTTGGTTCCTTTCTTATTTATACTTCGATTTATGCGCAGAGGTTTCGACGTTTCTTCATGCTTGTGAGGGTGATGCAGTCACAAAGCTCACAAATGAGAAAATCCCATACTTCAATGCACCTATTTACCTTGCGAACAAGACCCAGATTGGTAAAGTAGATGAAATTTCGGACCCATCAATGAATCTGTGAGTTCCCTACTCATTGTTTGGTGATCTTACGTTTTGTTTCTTTCGGGTGATTGATAGATTGCTTTATCCTTTCTTACTTAAGTCTATTGTGGTGATGTTGTAGTTATTTTCCATTAAGATGATGGAAGGCATTGTGGCAACATCGTATTCGGCTGGTGATAAATTCTTCATTGATCCTGCTAAGCTTTTGCCACTCGCGAGATTTCTTCCCCAACCAAAGTATTTTCCGCTTTTCTCTTTTATTTCTTAGCTCGATATTTTAGAATTTTATTCTCTTGCGTGAAGCACCTTGGTAGTTCATGTGTCTTACTAAACATCAATGCTCTTTGCATTTTCTGGATTGTGTGATATGTCACATCGCATCATCCACCATCAAAAGGATGAAAATTTGTTGTTTATTGAGGTAGTCTTCAATATATTGTGTCGATGGTATTTTGGTTCTTCACAAGTAAATGATTTGAGTTTTAATCTGTTCTCATGGTCAATAATACTGAGCATGCTTCCACAGATTCATTTACATGAGAGAGTTGTTACCTAGGCATGAAATATCAGGGGAATATGAAATGAAGTTATTAAATATGCTATTCATTTCTAATGTCACTTTTTTCAGTATTAGTTATCACCAAGATCTTGATTTTTAGATCGACGGGGCATGGCCGATTCAAAATCCAGTTCATGCCTTGTGTCACAAGAATTCTGTTCTATCACTTGTTCAACCTTGTGACGGTATTGATGTCTTGTTTTCAGTTTGTGGAGGATGATTTGATCCTTAATAGCCTATAAATCTGAAGAAGCGCTTATACTCCGTAATGTGCTGTCATTTTGTGATAGAATGATGCGTGTCTTGATACCCTTCCTCTTTATATGGTCAGAAAGACTATTATGCCAGTATCAGCTGATACATTTGCGTGCAACAATTCTTTGCTGTTGTTGCAATTATGACAGTCAATTTACTGCTATACTCCTGCTGTATTATATATCAGAGATTGTACCATTTCATTTGTGTACTCCACTTATATTTCAATGTTAAATTGATTCTGCAGGGGACAAGCACAGGCTGCTAGAGGGGGAGGACGTGGTGGAGGAAGAGGTGGTTTCAGAGGTGGTCGTGGAGGTGGCGGTGGATTCCGCGGAAGGGGTGCTCCCAGAGGTGGTAGAGGTGGTTTCAGAGGTGGTGGTCGTGGTGGAGGTTTCAGAGGCAGAGGAAGATCATAGAATATTTGGGTGTCATACTGTTTGTCCTTTCCTTGGTATGACTTGCCACTCCAATGTGTTCAATCAGTCAGAGCAATGCATCTTAATTGAGGGTTTCCATTTATCAATGGGGCCTACTTCCCAATATACTCCTATAAACCCAATGCTGAGCGCACATACAAGAGAAATGGGAGAGAGAATTTTGATGCTTCTGTAGGTTTTGTGTATCCTAAACAACTTGGTAGATTTGTTAGAACTTGGGCTTTGGGTTCCTCTTCAAACTGACGATGATTAATGCACTTATTTTGAACAAAATGGGAAGCGTATCACCTTCAAGTTGCGTTATGCCTGGTAATCAACTCATGAAAATTTGTCACTCTTATTAGCTGGTTCAAGTGAGTAGGCTCTGTTGAACAAGCATCGACATACCTACCCTCGTTTGTTCTGTGTACAAGGATAAATTAGCCCATGCCCATATATGAATGGGGTGGAGAAAAGATTACCCAGTGGTCTTTTGGTCCTAACCTTACTAGTCCTCTAATCCCTCGTTAGTTCTGTGTACAAGGATAAATTAGCCCATGCCCATATATGAATGGGGTGGAGAAAAGATTACCCGGTGGCCTTTTGGTGCTAAACTTACTAGTCCTCTAATCGGTTCAGTTGGAAACATGGTGTGGTAGTTTGTTGTGTTGTGTGATCTACTGAGTTCAGATATCTACTTTCTTCTTACCATCTATTTACCCCAAGACCAAAAAGCTTTAATTAATTAAGTGCGCGTGTCCCAGGCAACCCCGGACAACAACCCATCAGGTATTACGCCTCATTTCGCAAAATTGTGGATCTACATTCTTAAATCTAATTTTTCTTCAGAATAAAAGGAAGAGGGGCAGACTTGCATATCTTCACCTCCCTCAGTCAAGTCGCAGATAATGATTTACGAAAGCTTTCGCGGGATACCTGAAAATGGCTTCCGATCTCAGCATCAGTGCACCATGCATGTTTTTGTGCCATATGAATGACTGCACAAGTCAAAAGAGGAAACCATCATTCTTTACTTTATGCAAATATTTGTGCAATTTCCAACACGGTTTTCGCTCCACTCATTTGACAAGAAAAACAAACATCTTGCACGTTTTTTTTCCATCGCTGTTGACCACAAACCACCAATACCTAGGCCAAGTTCCAGTAACAAACACAAAATGCTCTCAACTGCGTCCGTCAAAGGACTATTTGCTGTTTTCAATGAAAATCATTTTGAGAACCACCCAACAGTACTGAATGTAATAAACACGTGAATCCCATTATACAAATTTTAGTGTAAACGGCAAGCTTATATGGATGCCACTCCATGCCTTGCCAAGTACCCACTGTCAGCTTACATAGGACATTTTCCACCTCCACCAACTCATGTTCATTTCTGGCCATGTGTTTGCTAACTTCTGTGTTGCTCCCCATGTCATTTTTACGGAAGTGCGAGAAGAAAAATTTTGGGCAAAACACAGTTTCTGGACAAGAAATACGCTAGAAGTCACCCAATGTACTTGAAATCTGAGACAGATAATCTCAGCTTTCAAAAATTTTTAGCTCCGGCATCTTCAAGAAGATTATACATACAGCTTCAGCAAACAGTGCGACCATAACATATTGATGCAATGTAGAGGTTCTTGGACCACTTCTCCTGCAAGCAAGATGAAAAGGACAGGCTCAGCAGACACCACCTTTCAGTGTATGCAAGGGTACAAAATAACTTAAAATGGATATCAGAACTATGAGTAAAGCAACAGTCATATAATTGCCACCCATGCTATAAAAATTTCCAGGGCGTTGAGAGAAAACCCAGAAAATTAAAATATTAGAGAGAGGGGTCCCATTTAATTGCTATTATGATAGAATCATTTAGCTCATCTCCCAAAAATCTTCATACCATTAAACAAAAGTGAGAAGCTAGTACCTTTACATGGGTACTAGGGAAGGCAGATGTCCGAAGGGTTTCCTGAGTCTCGTCGATCATTTTTCGTCTCGGTATACTAAGTATGAAAGCTGCTTGATCACCAGTTGCGGCCATAGAGGTAATTCTATAACCATTTTCCCATCTGCGATGTATTCCCTCACTTGGATAAAGAAAATCGAGCTCCACAACCTATGATACAGCATTCCATTATCTATGCAGACTATTTACAGAACAATTTTGGTGGCAATTCCATGAAGGCTGAATCATTGAAATTAGATAGACAAGTTTACCTGTTCAGAATATCCCGAGTTTCTAGACATTACAACACCCCAACGACTGCCAGCAGTAGTCATGGATGTGACATGGAAACCTTCTTTCCACTTTTTGTTGATCCACTTGAAAGGAAACGATTCACTAACTTTATAAGACTGTTGGGTGTAAGGAGTTCCTAAAGAAAAGCCAAAAGCACAAAGCCAAGACAAATCATATATGCATGCCACTCTTAGAAATTTTAATACAAATTATTTGCCTTCAGTAATGTTATATATGACAAAGAATAGTATATTGAAACTCACACAAAATGTATGAAAGGCATAAAAGGGATACACACAAAGAAACAGAAGCTTTAACCAACCTTTAGACATAACAACCAGTGAACTTCCATTAGCTGCACCAGCTATAGAACTAATATAATAGTTTTTCTCCCACTGTTCCATGATCCAATCCTGATAAGAACCAGAGGAACCCAAAGTGAAATAGGCAAGCATGTCTAGCATGAAAGGAGAAAACCACAAAAGATATTACTTAAATTTTAGTCCCAAAAACAACCTTATGAAGAAAGACAGCTGAAAGCTCATACACCTGCGAATTGAAACCTGTTCCAGCATCCATGATCAAGGCCCAAAGATTTGCTGCTGAAGCCACGCAGCTAATATATAAACCATCTTCATTACCCTTCTCTACATGCTGACAGAGCCTGGAGTCTGCAACATTGTAGTGGTATCTACAAAAACAACAAACTATGCATTTACCAAGAAAGTAATTACAAATAGGTTTGCGATGACATGTATCTAACTATAGAGAGAGTAGACTGTTTCGCACTGTCAATTGCAACACAACAAATTTTCATGTCAACTAAAACAGTCACATGATGCATCAGAAAAAAAAAAAGACTGGCATAACAGTTCACTTTATATGTTTCCAGAGGTTGCAACTTCTGTAAATCCATAACATTTATGGCAAGTGGAAACTAATGATACCATTGAAAATTCTCGCTGCTCTGCATCTATGTGAAACATGTGCAGAAGTTCAAACCTCCAACCACCTGAAAACCCCAAAACATGCAAAGCACAATGCCAAAAGAGAAAGCACTGACTTTCCTTTGACTAACGAAGAGCGATTTGTTTCTCAAAAGTACCAATATCATCTCTCTTTTTTCAGGTTTTAACATATTCAACATTTAGCCCTAGAGACCACATCTATCTAGCGTTCTTCAAGACTCAACAAAAGCCTGAAAGATTAAATATATCAACAAATGTCAGTGTGAAGGAAAGATAATGTTCGACCACCATATGGTAAACTGGGTAGATAGTTTAAATACAACTGATATTAAAAAAGTTTCATTACGGCTGTTTACCCTGGCATGTAAACTCTTCTACAATAATAAGAGAATCCATGGATATATGGTAGCACGTTGTTGTCTACATCATTTTCTTCAAATGCAAGCATGAACTACCCTTACTATTATTCGGAAGTTTTGATGTGCTCTGATCTCCATACAAAAAGCAAGAAACAAAGACTGGTCAATAAAACATAGGAAGGAACAGGTAGGAAAGATAACCTCTTGTTGCTCTTAAGCAAAGTTCAAGAAAAATAAATAAACAAATAGAGCACTCCTACACGCTGCTAATATGGCTAGGAGGAGAACAATACAAATAAAGTTATGGATGTATTTTGTTGGCAAATACGTGAGAACAGGCATCATGCCAGGTCTTATGGCCAACCACAGTCCATCTTTTGTATGAGAAATTAACTTCATTAATCACAGAGACAGAAAACTAAACATAACCCAACTTCTGTGATACTGAAACTGATGAATGTTTTCTACAAAGTAAAAAGAGACATAACTGAAATTGATGAATGTCTACAAGGTAAAAGTTTCCATGCCGGCATTAAAATCTATCTTAACGCACAAACACCCTTTGTGTCAACAACAAAAAATGAAAGGCGAAAACGAAATGAGATTTATCATTATCATTATTAAAAGGAAAAAAAAAAGAGTAATTGCAAAGGTAGCACCACTGATGGTGCATCTGCACGCGGCATGCCCGAGGAAGTCAAAATAGATTCTCCAGCCTCACATCTTCTGAAGTTTCTTTTAAATCCACAAATATGATAGTAAGTACCACAAGTCTACATAAATATTATTCATGTCCACTAACAGAGGGACGGAGAAGAAAATCTCAACATTTATAGCAGTACAAGGAAATCTATTCTCACTGGCTGGTACAATTTCAAAGAAGCAATAAGGCTGCTTAGTTCACCCAAGCTTTGAAGCTGTTTCTTCTGATTTAATGCAAATATAGCAGTAACTACTTTACATCTATAAGCACAAACATATGCATATGATGAGTCAAAGTACGAAAATGAAGATTTGGTACATAAGTTTGGGTTTTCTTTACCTATTTTTTTTATGGCTCACTGGTGCATGCTGTATAACAGAAGATGCCACTTAACACATGCAAGATAATAACCAACAAATATTTACCAGCAGGCTCTCACCTTTGTTTCATGGGACGCCGTGCATTATACACCGAAATCCACTGAGTAGCAGGACTTCCCAGCCGTACTTTCTTCTTTGGCTGCTCATCCTCATCCAAGTTTATGAGCAACCTTCCGCGCTTTTGCCCAACCTGTGATAGAAGGTAAATAATTGTAGCATATAAGTTTTAACAAAATGGACGTACATCCATAAAATAAATGCTATTATATGTTGCTCCCCCATACACTACCTTGAGCTCCATCAATTCTTATTGGTCTCAGGTTTGAGCATGGTTCAATAAGATTTTCAAAAAGTGATATCAGCTTAGAATAATTTGGCTCTTCATCAAACTTCATATTAGTAACAGCCTCAAGGAACTGTTTGAACGGAGCAGGGCAAAAGCAGCACATCAACTCTGGAGAAGTGGACATTTTCTTTTTACAGACTAGAAAACTCTTGTTGTCACCCTGTCATCATCCCGAAATGGGAGTGGAGAATACAAGTTAAATCTAGTAAGTTAAGATGCTATATCTTACCAAAGCAATAATGCTAATTCACCTGATAGCCTTGCCATGGTAACCTTCCCTTTATGAGAAATATCAGGGTATATGCCAGCGACTCAAGATCGTCCCTGCTTCCTGTGCGACCCAAATGTGCATGCACGCTTGCATACCTTATAGTGCCTCTGCAGATGGACCAATTGAGTTCATATGTTCAACAAAGCCAGAATTATTATCCCAATAAATTCAAAGTTCACAACCTGAATATATCAGGCCTTTGATCATAGTCGACATGCTGACAGATGACGCATTTTTCCACCTAGAAGCTTATTAAAAACAAGAGAAGATGGAGCAAGAATGTAAAATGGTCTAATGAAAAATCAATCATTTAACATTAAGATATCGACATATATGCAGAAACTATGGAGAAAGAAATAAATTTCATAAATTGGCTTCTAGCATGCCTAGCTGTTGGTTCAAATGAGAGAATTAAAATGAAGTATCATACCCAAACCAAGATCAATAAGATATAGCTTTTTTCTCATCAGCAGTTCCAGGCTGACCAAGTAAGAAGTTCTCTGGCTTGACGTCTCCGTGAACAAATCTAGATAAGTAGCAGAGAGGACTAATAGTAAACAAGTGTGTGCTAAAGTGAAGAAAGCAATTTAAAACCCAATAAAACAAGCATCCAGACTGTAAAATCAATGACATTCTTTAAGGACCGTTATAGTCTGTGATGGGAACCATATCAAGTAGGCTTTACCCCTTCATGTGAAGCTTTTCAAGAATTGATATAGCCTCCACAGCAATGCAAGCAGCCATATTTGGAGACATCCTGTTTCAGTTGCACATGATCAAGTAAGGAAACATTTACCATAAAAAATGGAAATAATTGGCTGACACTATAGTGGGATTCTGTCCATGATTCAGTATCCATGACCCAGTTCATGTGAACTGCAGGACAGAGCAGGATGGGGAGAAAGAAACAGAGAAATAGAGCTTACGACTGGCCCAAAGAATTCCACACGTCCCATAGACTGGGTCCAAGCATATCCATGACCTGAAAAAAATCATTCATTAGAAACAACATAGAAAATATGAAGCCAAAACGCAAAAATCAAAACTCACCAGGATGTAAAAATCTCCTTGTCGGCCCTTGTAGTGAACCCAAGGGATACCATAACATCCATTCAGGGTGCTTTTTATAAAGGAAACAAATATCATGAAGTGAACATTTGAAGAGCAAAAAAGAACAAAATCCTCAAATTAAAAACAGAGAACTTACTTGTACACCTGCCACTCATACGGGGGGCCATAATTGCAGCCCTTACTACTTCGATGTTCGCACTTCAATGCAACCTACCAAAAGATTATAATATTTGCACTTACATTCAGAAAATTATATGATTTCAAAATTCCCCATATGGCATTAACAGGCGCCAAATGATACCTCGATTGCATCAGGACCCGTTCTTTCAGTTCCACCACTTACTCTTCTGCCTACATAAACTTGGCCAAATCCACCCTTACCTAATTTCCTTTCTGTCTTATACACGGGAGAATTACCCACTTGTACCTGAAAGAATAAAGCTGGAATCATGGCCATAATATTGCCTAAGGCAAGAAACAAACAAATATCGCGAGGATCAAAATTAATACAAAATGTGTTAAAATATCGCGAAGCTCAAAATCCATCAATGAGTGAATGCATGATCAAAGTATTTCGAGAAGACATCCAAAGTTTGAATAGAAAAAGGAAATACCCTCTCAGGTACTGGAGTTGTACTTGCGTCTTCTTCAACTCCCATTATTTTATCCCACTCCCACCTTCCATGGGAATTTCCTTATTAGCAACGCCCTCTATTCTATTAAATGCTGGTTCGGCAGCCGCAAGGCCAACAGTTTGAGGAAGAACCTCACGTGGTGGCTCTGGGTCTAAATCTATTAACCTGACCCCCCTGCCTCTACCAGCAGCAGTAGGCCTAGCGGGTGTTGCTGCAGAAGGCCCTTTCGCTATGGCAGCTGCATTGCCTCTCCCTCGTCCTCTCCTTCTGGTTCTAGTCTGAGCAGGTGCAAGAAATTTTTCTTCTTGATTAGCAGTCTGAGGGGCAGGCTGGAGATCACCAAGCCGTTTTGATCTCCGTGCTCCGCTGCGCAATTCTGGCATCGTCACCCATGCAAAATAGAGTCCTACTCACTAACCAACCTTCTGCTTAGAATCTGCAGTCACCTGATTAAGAACACCAGGAAAACAGAAAAGAATCAGTTTTTTTAAAGTTACCAGGACAAGAAACAAGCTAACAGATCAAACTTTCACATCCTACAACCAATCAAAGCGCAAGAAAACTGAAAAAAGGAACATATTTAAAATAATTGCTGCATAAGAGACATATTTTCAGCAACTTCTGCTTCCATTTAAGCACAAGCAGATAAGTTATTCGTAATATGGTTTCCAAGTAACGATTTTTCCAACAAATATTAAGGTACCGGAGTGGGGATTATCTTAGTTAATCCCACAACAAACTGAAAAGGAAAAAATCTACTTACAATGTGTAGATACAAAAAATAATCATGAAAGCTTATGCCTTATGGGCTACCATAGCAACCATACCCAAAAGCCAGGTAAGTTAAAATTTTGGCAGAAAAACAAAATAATAAGGCCAGGAAAATAAAACATCCAATAGATTTCCCCGATAAACAGAAAAGTTAAACCAGTCAGTGATTTTTGTGCATTGAGTTAAATAATATAAATATAAGAAATACCAACAACGACGAAGACAATAATAATAAAAATCAGCCGGTACAGATCAATTATCCTACCACAAAAAATAACAAAAACAGGAGGATCGGAGATAAAAAGATAGCAAAATCAAGTTGAAAGAGCCAATTCGATCAGCCGATCAACGGCAGATCTTCGGTGGAAAGGGCCATGACATTCATTTACCTAATAAAATTGGGGTTCGTGAAACTGGGTGAAAAAGGGGAATGAAATGTTAGCTTAAAAGTTTGGACGGAGTTGTTTGTTGTAATGGGTATTGGTATTGGTATTGTATGGCTATCCGCTCGGTTTCTCTTTCTTTGTACACAAAAACATCTGCTGCGGCCGCCTGCCCTGCCCTGCCCTCTCTCCCCCTCTCCACTCTCTCTTTCTTTTTATCCTTTTTTCTTTCTTTCCTTTTATTTTCCCTTTTTTTTTTTATTTATTAAGAGCTGATGATGCAATTGTATGTGAACTGGATACCTCGAAAAATAAATCTAGTCTACTCTACTCCTCTTTCTTTTTCTTTTTTGATGATCAATCGTAATTAATTGGGATAATTTCATGTATCCCTCTTAAACTCTACTCTCTCATTTTTTAGGGTTACAAATATTTAGCCCTTTTATTTATATTTATGTATATTTTTGTGCTTTGCTATTTATTTTTTTTTAAATTTATAATACAAACTACACGAATTTTAAAAGTTCACATTCCAAACTTCTTTCTCATAGAATTCTCCACTAAAAAATGGTTTTCCTTATTTCAAAAAAATCACTTATGAGTTTATAAATTTTACAATTTCATATTTTATTATAAGGATATGGTACATGCTTACCCAATTTTTAAATCTAAGAATGCCATCAGATATAAATAAAAGTGATTGACCAATACGAAACTGGATGGTAGTGTTTAAATTCGTTTTTTTGGTGTTTTGTTGTGTTTGTGGAGATAAAGAAAGAAAAACAAAGATAAATAAGTATATGCTTAAGATAGTGTGTATGTTTGGATTTATTTTTAGAGATAATTTAAAATAAGTATTGTATGTTTGATGTTGTATTTTGTGAGACAAAAACTACTGTTCATTATCAAATCATGTCTTTTTTATATATATTTAAAATAAGGGTTGTATATTTAATGTTGTGTTTTAGAAGACAAAAATCATTGTTCATTGTTCAATCATATCTTTTTTATATATATTTATGTATATGTATGTTTACATATATATGTATATTTATATTAAAACAGTTAAAAATACACAAATAAGGTATTTTTGTACGATGACAAACATTGAGTATGTTTTGACTCATGTCAAAGACAACTTCAAACTGAAAACAAACATAGTGGATGCTTTTAACTTTTGGTAAATGTGGAGGGTTTTTATTTACCACAGGGAACTCCCTTCACAAAAAGGAACAAAAGGAAATGAACTAATTTATATACATATCTATGTATGCAGTTGTGCATATGTAGAGTTTTTGATTTTGCATATTGCTATATTGATTATACATACAATTATTAAATAGTAGATGTACATACAAATTTTCAATCTAAAAAAATAATAATAATAGCGGTATTAAGAGAATATGAACAAATGAATTTTGAATAAATTCAAATCAAAATAACAAAAATCTGTCAAAATAAATAAATTTAAATAAAAAATATATACTCTTTAAAAAAATTATCTTTTTTTTTTCACAATGAAACTGAAACTTCCATTCCAAAATAGAATCCAACGGTACAAGAGATATAACATGATCACCATCTACAAAGTCAAAGGTTGTTTGAGCAAAGAAATGAGCAATCGAATTACCGGATCTCTTAACCAAATTAAAGCAACAAGCTAGAAAATTTGAGATTAAGCGATTGATATCAGCAACAATCGGACCAATAAAAGGAGGAATCTCTTCCTGAGGCACGTATTTTATTTATCAGGTTTGCACAACCACCCTAATAGCCAACAATTCCTAATACAATTGAACAGCCTCCCTCGCAGCTAATGTTTCGGCCATCTCGCCATCCCCAGGTCTAGCGACATGCCCAGATAACTAGGCTACACAAACACCATTTGAGTCCCTTGCCACCACCCCGACACCCAACTCCTTTCCCTTATCAAATGTTGCACAGTCAAAATTGATCTTAATGAAATTTGGGGCAGGGGCTTACCAATGCGAGGAAGAATGAGCCCACGGGGGTTGCTGAAATAGAGGACTGTAAGAAGAAAGATTCCAGATAGTAGGAGGCAAAGCACGTAACCTGAGGGGAGTCGAGGCACTTCCATCTAGGGCTGGCAGGCGAGTCGAACCGGCTCAATTTTGATCTCGAGCTCATTTCTCTCTACTTGTGAGCTCGCAAGCCCACTCGCAAGCTTTTCCTTTTTCTTTTTTTTAATTATCATATTTTTTTAATTTTTATATATTTAATTCTATATTCAATATTTTATCAATTTTATGCTCAAAATTGACTATATATTATAATTATTAATCAATAATATATATTTTATTTTGGAAAATAATAAATTTATGGTATTTTTACTTATACATTTAATTTTTATACAAAAATAAATTTAATCAAAAATTCAGTAAATTATAATATTTTTATAAGATAATTATTTAATATGACACGTAAACTTTATTTTATATTCTATTATATATTTGTATTGTCTTGTACTTTTTTTAAATTGATAAGTAAATTCACTTATTATTTTTATACCTATTTCTGAGTTTTATATTTATATCAAGATCAAGTAATATGCATTATGCAATCTATTTTATTACTTATAAATTTATGTTGAAATTTAGTGATTCATATGAGTTAATCTAAAAATAATGATAATAATAACAATAATGATGGTTGAATAATTTTAATTATTTTATTGTTATTTTGTTTTATATATTTATATAATAAAATCAAAAAACTTAATCACGATATCTTAAAATTCAGGCACCCGATTCATACCAAATTTAAGTATATATAAGACTGTGTCCATTAAATCATATCAGACAGTATGATTTAAAATCACATGGCCTAATTCAATGATACACTGTCTTGAATGATTACTCTTATGTTCCGAATACGATATCTCAACATCTATATTCCCAATAAGTCTAAAATATTACCAAATGTATTTTTCTATAAGTTTGATCATATCTAATTGTTTGCTGATTTTGATGGCTCGATTAACCCATGTTGTTTAATAATGTAATATGGTAGTTATATCAATGTAATACTAATATTTATGAATATACAAATTTATTGCAGATTGTGAACATATATCAATCTCAGCTATAAAATATTTTTATGCGTTTTAATTGCATTATTCCAAATAATGGATACTTGTTTACAACATTAAATTGTTCAATATAAATTTTTTCCGTATATTTTACTAATTATATTACTATTGAACTAATGCATAGTTTATATTTATAGCAATAAAATAAAATATTATAATATAGATTTAATATTTTTTATAATTAATATAATAATATTTAATACATAGTGAATCAACATCTTTTAAAAATAACTATATTTATTTTTTTATTAACATTAATCACTATGCAAATATTTTGATAATTCAATATATATATATATATATATATTCTATACTATTATAATTTATTATAAATTTATTAAAAAATTATATCAATAATAAAAATATATACTTTTAGTATTCTCTTTCTCTCTCATTCTTTCACACAGTTCTCATCCCTTAATTCACGATTTCTCTCTCTCTGATTCTTTCCCCAAATCTAACCCCTAGATCCCTACTCAAAACCAACGATTGCAAGCTCCTCCATCTACCAGCGACACAAGGACGGAGCTTTCTGTTGTGTCGGCCAAGCAAGGAGTGCGAACAGGTTCGCGGTTTGCTATCTTCTCAGAGCCGTAAAGCTTAGTAGTGAAGCGCGACCCACAAGCGACGAAGGGGGGCTAGGGAAGGCCGACGACACGTGGAGGGGAAACTCTCGTAGTGGGTTGTTGAGGTGGAGCTCCATCGCCGTCGGCCAAGCTCAAATCTCGGACAGGTTTTGTGTGCGTGTGGGCGGCGCCTATGAGGAGAGAATGGTTATTTAATTTTTGTGTTGATGTTCTAATCTTTTTCGATTTTTTTGTATTGATTTGGTGTTTCAAGAGATGAAAATGGGGATGAAATGATTTCGTATGTAAAGGGGAAACACTCTGTTGGGGTATGGTGGGCTCGAGAGCTAACGAGCTCGGCTCGAGAGATCAAGCTCGAGCACGAGCTCAAGCTCATTACATGTCTTTCGAGCTCGAGCTCGATCTTGAACCATAAGAGCTCGAGCCCTAAAAATTAAAATCGAGCTCGAGCTCGACTCGTTGCCAGCCCTACTTTCATCCATAAGCTTTTGATTCTACACCACCAAATTGCCCAGCACAAGCAGAGAAAGAGGTTGAGATTCCCAGCATCAAGATGACATGAAACAAACTGCATCCATTGAAGAACCATCGAGAATTTACTAAGGACGAGGTTTTCTACTACATTGTCATGCCATTCAGCCTAAAGAATATTGGAGTCACATACCAAAGTCTAGTGGGTAACATATTTCGACTCCAATTGTGGAGAAATATAAAAGTCTACGTAGATGATATGCTAATAAAAAGAAAAAAAACTAAAAATCATATAGCGGACCTAGAGATTACATTCTTAATCCTAAGAAAATATAAGTTGAAGCTCAATCCAAGCAAATAGGCATGTGGAGTGCATAGGGAATGTTTCCTAGGGTCCATGGTAACTCAAAGAGACGTTGAGGCCAACCTCCTCAAGACTAATGTCGTCCTTTGCATGAAGGCCACGTCAAATATTAATGAAATACAACGACTGACTGGGAGGATAATAGCACTCAGTTGGTTTTATTTCGAAGTCCGCTGAAAAAAGCTAGCATATTTTCCAGACTTTGAGAAAAGCAAAGAATTTTCAAATGGGACGTCAGTTGCCAGCACGCGTTCGAAGAGCTCAAGAAATACCTGGCGAAGCTCCCTATGCTAGTTAAGCCCTCGCCGGGGGATACCCTTTACCTCTATCTCTCTGCCACCCCTCAGGTTGTTAGTTTCGTCCTTATTTGAGAAGATAAAGGAAAATAAATACATATCTACTATGTCAGCAAGGTGCTCAATGGAGCAAAAGGATGGTATACCCCATAGAGAAAATGGCTATTGCATTGTTGGTCACAACTAGAAGGCTATACCCCTACTTGCTCTCATATCCTATAAGGGTAAGAATCAACTTACCTTTAAAGCAAACTCTAGGCAAAATAGATACCTCTGGACGATTGGTGAAATGGGTCGTAGAATTAAGTGAATATGATATCTCCTATTTACCACGCACAACTATCAAAGCTCAGGCTTTGGTGGACTTCATCTCCAAACTGAATAGAACACCCCTCAATAAGGCTCTCAAGAGGAGGTGTGACTACTTCATGTAGATGGATCCGCCATAACATAAGAAAGTGGAGCATGTATAGTCATGACCTCTCCCTAAAGCGATGACATGGAGTTCGCTATACGTTTAAATTCAAAGCCTCTAATAACGAGGCCAAATATGAAGCACTTGTGATAGACATAAAGATGGCTCACGAAGTCGGAGCTCAATGCCTTGTGGCCTACTCAGGCTCCCTACTAATAGTCAAGCAGATAGAGGGAACGTACGAAGCCAAAGAGAAAAACATGGTGCAATACCTACAACTAGAAGTGGCAATATGGGTGGAAACCCATGGTTCCAACCCAACCCACTTAGTTTTGGTTGGGTTGGGTTTAATTTTTTTAATATGGGTTCCATATGGTTTTGTTTAAATAAATTTAAATAGATTATGGGTCCTATATGGGTTCTAATGGGTCATAAATAGGTTCTTCATGTTTAATTTTCTATTGGTTTACCAAAAGTAATTTTAGTAATAGAATAGTATTGATGAAAGATATTAGTATAAGTTATAATCATGAGTTCATTATGAGTCCTATATGGGTCTGTGATGGGTTGTAAGTGGGTTGATGATGGGTTCTATATGGGTTGGTGATGGATTTTAAGTGGATTGATGATGTATGTGGTGTTAGTGATGGGTCTTAAGTTCATTAGAGTTGATTTAATTATACTATATATTACTAACTGGTTTTACATTTCTATGAGAAACAAAATTTCAAATTTTATTTAGTAAATTATTATTTTTAAAATTAATGAGAAACAAATTAAAGTGAAGTGAATAATTTTATAAAATAGACAAAAAAAATTCATATGTGACCATTTAATATTTTTTTAAAAATAAACTGTTAGTATACAATTATATTATAAATTTATAATGAACTAAAATATACTATTAATATTGTGATTGAAAATTTACAAATCAAATTTAGAAAGAAACATGGAGAAATTGATTTCACAACTATTCATCTCATAGAAAAATGTGGTATTTTTTAATACTTTATAAGCTTTTCATTTTATATTTTACAAATGAATCTTGAATGTAACCTGATTACTTTTCATAAACAATGAATAATACAAATTTAATCGTATTTTATCATATTACAAGTTATATTAAAACTATTACCATCTCATTATTATTATCTGAAAATTTAAATTTTGTAAATATTAAATATAAAAAATGGGTATCATCGACCCACCCTGATCCATTTGCAATCCAACTCGTTTTCAACCCGTTAATTCAAACTCATTTTAAATTCAATCCATATTGAACCCAACCCATTTGGACCCGACCCAAACCTAAACCAATCCGCCTATTTGCCACCCCTACCTACAATGAGGAACTAAAAATAAGTTCTGAAAGCGTTCAACTTATATAAATCCTAAGAGAAGATAATGTTAAAGCCAATTGCCTTTTCAAATCGGCTAGTACCTTGGAAGACTGTCGAACCAAGCATATCACTATACAATATCTACTAGAGCCCTGGGCTCCTTTGAGCATCCAAGCTATTTCCCCAGAAGAGAATTGGCGGACACTTATAGTGAAATGATTATAAGGGGGCACCCTCCAGAGAATAGATGGGATGCTGCCAGACTCAAAACTTGAGCCTCTCATTTCTTGTTGTAAAGAGATGTAGCACCCGCTGTTAATACTATGGCTATATCTCCCCTAATTATAATACTTAAAGTAAATCCTGTTTATTTGTATAAATATGCACATAATCATATCGCACACGTAACCACAACGTCACAACCAATATAATCACAACCCACACCATTATATATATGCACATATCAAACATCACAAAGTAAAACTATTCTAGTAGTTCACTGTCCACACTTTTAATTTCCCCTCTATACATCACAAAATGTGAATTATATTTCAACTGATGAGTTAGGAGAAAACTGCATACTGACCCGACCTGATTGAACGCGGGGTTTGGACCTAACCCTCGATAGGCTGACACCTCAAGATCTACTCCTGAAAAATGTTAGCAGAGGGATGAGCCTGCAACTCAATAAGCAAATAACTGGCATTATCTATACATGTACGTCAAATATAGTCCAGATAAAGCACAATAACCAACATACGTATAGTATACTTAATTCAGTTTCAACATAAATAAGCTTTATTTAATATGCAATCAAATTAACCTTAAATCCAACATAATCAACTTTATTACACAATATAACCAACTCCGAATAAAACAATCCATTAAATGCCTTTCCTCCTAGTTTGTTTACCAGAAGGTGATATAGTGTTTTTCTCCACCAATTCAATATCACATTTTCACTTTTAATGAGTGGATTACCCCCTTTATAAACCACACGGAGCCAACGATGTCGTTATTTTCTTCCACGGAGAGCACCGATGCCAATTTATCTACAAAGAGCCATCAGGGCCGTTTATTTTTTTTCCCCACACAGAGCCACCGAGGCCAATATATCCACACAGAGCACCAAGGCCAATAATTTTTTTCCACATAGAGCCTTTAGCGCCAACCAAAGGGTAATCACATAATAACTATATTCAGTTCCCGTAACTCCCTCATTTTCACATATCACCATTCTTGTAGGCAGCTAGTAAAATAGAATCATATATTAACACACTTTCATTTACCAACAACAACAACACGCCAATCAACACATATAATATTTCAATGTGTTCATACCACGTACACAATATCATCATTCAAATTAAGTCATCCAGATAAATCAGCTTCATCACAAATCACATATTTATATAAACGTAATACCACAAAGAAAAGTAACATATATAGATAATACTAATTATTTACTTACCTCGATCTAACGACGCTCTACTAGCAAACGAGGAGTTGTCCAGTCCTCTACTTTATCTCCGAGTCCTATAACGAGTTATAATACATACAATTAATATATTAAAAATATATAATTTTTAAATATAATATTACATATTATTTGTACAATTTCTAATAGATCATTTAATAATTCATTTCTATCGAAATATAAATTTTTCGTACCGTTATTTTCTAACTAACTAGATTCCCAAGTATATATTTAATTTATAGATTAATTTATAAGAATTCGTTTAACAAAACCCCTTATATCTTTTATAATTATCGTTCTTAATAACATTCCCTAAATTAAATTATGATTAAAACCCTCATTTTCCTTTCTAATAATATAATATTCCTTAAATATAATTTTTGGAGTGTTTCTATGAATTTTCTATCAATTTTTCGTTGTTATACAATTTAATTATACACCAGTACATATAATTACACATTTGATTAATAGGCCTAATGAAATTTAGTAAATTAACTATAGTAATAATTATATGTAGCAAATCTACTAATTTAATTAACCAACTATAATATTTTTATATAACATGTAATGTTTAATTTGACACTAATTTAAATAGTCAAACTCGTAAATTTTTCCGATTAAACGCTAAATCGGACAACATAAAATATAATTAGTAAAGACACTAATTAAATAATATTAATAACTTAATTAATTAATAATTTTAGATTAAGGAAACCTTACCTGTTTAAAAAAAAAACCGTGGAGAACAATAGAAGCCTCTGTTTGATAAAATGTGATGCGATCCCTTTCTTTCATATATTGTAATACATATATAATTATTATTATATATATGTATATTTGTGAGGCGGTGGGGTCACTTTCTCTTTATATATATATATATATATATATTATATTATTATATTGTTATTATTATTTTATTTTATTTAAACTTTTTTAAAATATCATTTACGTCCTTCCTAATTTCTTAATTAATATAATTTACTCTCAATTAATTTAATGAGCTCCAATTGACTCGGTTCAAGTTTTATTGTACTCCAATTTCAACCTATAATTTATTATAAAATTTTCTTAATAGTTATCAGTTAGTCACCCAATTAAGTATAAAATCCTAAAGATGTCACGATTCTCCCCTCCTAATAAAAATTTCGTCCCGAAATTTATTAACGTACCGACTCAGGGAATAAATATGGGTACTTCTCTCTCATGTTCTCCTCAACCTCCCATGTGGCTTCTCTTGGAGAGTGATGACTCCACTTGATTTTCACCATTGGTATTTCTTTATTTCTCAATTTCTTTATACTCTGGTCCAAAATTTCTATTGGCTCCTCCACATATGTCAATTCCTTCAAGATCTCTATCTCCGGTTCATGCAGAATATGACTAGGATCAGATCGGTGTCGTCGTAGCATAGAAACGTGAAACATATCATGTATCTGTAACAGTTCAGCTGGTAATGCTAATCGATAAACTAGTGGTCCAACTCTCTCGAGAATTTCGTATGGCACAATATATCTTGGACTCAACTTTTCCTTCTTACCGAATCTCAAGATTCCCCTCCATGGTGACACCTTCAGAAAAACTTTTTCCCCCACCTCGTATTCCATCTCCCTGCGATACTTATCAACATAACTCTTCTGTCGGTCATGTGGTGCCTTCAAACACTTCTTAACTGTTTGTATTTTGTTCACCGTTTGTTGAACTAGTTCAGGCCCTTCAAGCTGTCTCAACCCTTCAATATCCCAACAGATCGGATTTCGACATTTTCTTCCATACAAAGCTTCATACGGGACCATACCAATACTGGAGTGAAAACTATTGTTATAAGCGAATTCCATCAGTGGTAGATGATCATCCCAATTCCCTCTGAATTCAATTACGCAGGCTCTCATCATACTTTCTAATGTCTGAATCGGTCTTTTTGACTGTCCGTCTATCTGAGGATGAAATGTCGTACTGAAATACAATTTCGTTCCTAAAGCCCTTTGCAAGCTTCCCCAGAAATGATAAGTAAATCGAGAATCTCTTTCAGAAATTATAGAGGTAGGAATGCCATGTAATCTCACAATTTCTGAGACATATAACTCAACCAATTTGTCCAAGGAATCTTTTTGACGAATTGCCAAGAAATGTGCAGATTTAGTTAATCTCTCCACAACCACCCAAATAGCATGATGTTTTCTGAATGTACGTGGTAACCCAACAACAAAATCCATTATGATCTTTTCCCATTTCCATTCAGGTATAGATAAAGGATGAAGCTTATCGGCCGGTGCTTGCTGTTCTGCTTTTACTTGCTGACAAGTTAAACATCTCACCACAAACTCTGCTACATCTTTCTTCATTGTTGGCCACCAGTAATAGGGTCTCAAGTCCTGATACATTTTAGTACTTTCAGGATGCATTACATACGACGCATAATGTGTCTCGTGCATAATCTCCATTCTCAATTCCTCTACATTTGGCACACACATGTTTCCCATTTAATAGCATTCCATCATCTTGTATTATAAACTGTTTGTTCTTCCCTTCTTGCACCTTGGTCTTCATTTTCTGTAAATATGGATCCTTATCATTAGGGGTGGCAACGAGTCGAGCTCGAGCCGAGCTGGACCATTTTTTGTCAGCTCGAGCTCGAGCTCGATTTTTTTTTCTTTGGCTCGAGCTCGAGCTCGACGAACCTTTAACATTTGAGCTCGAGCTCGAGCTCGCATTACATGGAATGAGCTCGAGCTATGGAGGCAGCGAATCGTGGTGATTTGAGTAGGGAGAGACGGTGGAGGGGTGGAAGAGATGGTGATGAGAAGCCATTATTGGAGGAGTCGTACCTCCCGCCCGCCGCTGCTGCCGCCGCGCCACTGCTGCTGCTGCTACCGCCGACCGCGATCCTGGTGCTGGCCCCGCCGCCGCGCCGCTGCTGCTGCTGCTACCGCCGACCGCGATCCTGGTGCTGGCCCCGCCGCCGCGCGCTGCTGCTGCTGCTGCTGCTGCTGCTACCGCCGATTCGCCACCGCACCGTTCATGGTGGATTTGGATTTGGGGTTGGGGTTTGGGTTTGGGGGAGAATGGTGATGGTGAGTGGTGGATTTGGATTTGAATTTGGGGTTAGGGTTGGGGTTGATTTTGGGGGTGAATGGAGATTGTATTATGTATATTGTTATAATAAAATTGTTGATTTTTATATTTTTAATAAAATTATAAGTTATAAATAATACTAAATATTATTATATAATTATAAAAAATATTAAATATATGGTATAATATTTTAATATATTGTTATAAATGTAAATTATTTTTTAAATATTGTTGATATCATTATATACAAAAAAATAATAATGATGATAAATAAGAGATAAACTTCTTAATTCAAAGTACAAAATATTAATTGATCTTATTATATATATATAATAAAATAACAATAAAAAGTAATTAAAATTATTAAAACATCATTAATTACTATTATTATTATTATTATTATTATTATCTTTAGATATTTTAAGTTGAAATTGATATATATTCACAATTTGCAATAAATTTGTATATTCATAAGCGTTAGTATTACTTTGATGTAACTAGCATCTTACATTGTTGAACAATGTGGGTTAATCGAGCCGTCAAAATTCAGATCAAACCGTTAGATATGATCAAACATACATAAAAATACGTTTGGTAAAGTTTTAGATTTATTGAGTAGACGGATGTCGAGATATCGTACTCGAAATAAAAGAGTAATCATTCAAGACGGTGTATCGTTGAATCAGACCATGTAATTTTAAATTGTACCGTCTGATATGATCTAATTGACACAAACTTATATATATTAAAATTTGGTATGAATCGGTGGGCTGAATTTTATGATATTATAATTGTTAATTAAGCTTTTGATCTCATTATATATTAAATATATATAATAAAATAATAATTAAAATAATTAAAATTGATTAAACTTAGTATAAAGATTAAATGTATAAATAAAAGTACCATAATTTAATAATTTATTATTATTCAAAATAAAATGTATAATATTGATTAATAATTATAATACATGGTCAATTTTGAGTATAAAATTGATAAAGTATTGAATATTACATGAAATATATAATTTTTTTTAAAAATATAACTATATATAAAAAAATAAAAAAATAAAATAAAAAAAAAACGCTTCAGCTCGCGAGCGGCTCGCGAGCTGAGCGAACAGAGGAAAATTGGCTCGAGCTCGAGTCGAGCTAAAAGTCGAGCCGTTCGCGAGCCGGCTCGACTCGCCTGCCACCCCTACTTATCATGTGTATCCCTGATTTTATCCTTAAGAGATGGCTTTACTTATATTGTAGCCAACAACATGTCACCACCAATGTTAAGTGCACATACATAGCTCTGAGGGCAGTTAAATACTCCATATTATAACAAATCATACTTGCAAGTTGGTCAACTGTCTTCCTACTCAAAGCATCTGCCATAATATTTGCCTTTCCAGGATGATAGTCAATGCTGCAATCATAGTCCTTCCGAAGCTCAATCCACCTTCTTTGCCTCAAATTCAACTCTTTCTGTGTTGGGATATACTTCAAACTTTTGTGATCTGTAAATATTTGAAATGTCTCTCCATACAAGTAATGTCTCCAGATCTTCAGCGCATGTACTATAGCTGTCAGTTCCAAATCATGGGTTGGATAGTTCATCTCATGTGGCCTCAACTGCCTCGAAGCATAAGCTATAACCTTCCCATGTTGCATCAAAACACACCCAAGTCCTTGTCGTGAATCATCAGTATATACCACATATCCTCCATCCCCAGACTACAAAGTAAGGATAGGTGTCGAGGTAAGTCTCTTCTTCAACTCTTCAAAACTCTGAGTACATTTGTCATTCCAGTTGAATGGTGCATTCCTTTTCAACAAATTTGTTAGAGGTTTTGCGACCACAAAGAAATCCTTCACAAATCTTCTGTAATAACCAACCAATCCCAAGAAACTTCGAACTTCCGATACATTATTATGTGGCTCCCACTCCATAATAGCCTTAACTTTTTCCGGATCAGGTTGTACCCTTTTTTTTTAAACAACATGCCCTAAAAAAGCCTCCATCCAAAACTCACATTTATTGAATTTAGCGTACAACTGTTTCTCTCTCAAAATCTGCAGAACTGTATGTAAATATTGCTCATGTTCCTCGCGACTGCTAGAATATATTATAATATCATCAATAAACACAATCACGAATTGATCGAGGAATGGCTATAACGTCTTGTTCATCAGAGACATAAAAGCAGTAAGGGCATTCGTCAACCCAAATGCATAACAACAAATTCATAGTGGAAATACTTGGTCCTGAAAGCTGTCTTTGGAATTGACCCTTCTTCAATTCGCAGTTGCCAATACCCTGACCTTAAATCGATTTTAGAGAACACAGTGGCACCCTTTAACTGATCAAGTAAATCGTCTATGTGTGGCAGAGGATACTTGTTCTTGATTGTAATTTGGTTCAACTGTCTATAATCAACATATAATCTCATACTCCCATCATTCTTCTTGACGAATAACACTGGTGCTCCTCAAGGTGAAATACTAGGCCGGATGAACCCTTTATCTAGCAACTCTTCTAACTGCTTCTTTAGTTCTTTCAATTCTAACGGAGCCATTCTATATGGTGCAATCGAAATAGGTGCTGCCCTGGGAATAGTTTCTATTTCAAAGTTTACTTCTCGATGAGGTGGTAACCCAGGTAATTCCTCAGGAAAAACATAAGGAAATTCCCTCACAACTGGAACATCTGATACACCCGGACCAACCTTCGTAACATCATGTACACTAGCTAGATAAGCTTCACACCCTTCTTTAATTAAATTAAAGGCAGTTACAACAGATATTAAACAATTAGGTATGACTTTTCTTTCCCCTACTATAACCGTCTTCATCTGCCCATTGACTTCTACAGCTACTTCCTTTGTTTGACAGTTCACTAAAGCATGATTACAAAACAACCAATCCATCCCCAAAATAACGTCAAACTCCCTAAGATTTATTACAACCAAATCTGCATATAAAGTAACACCCTCCACTAGTATCGAGCAAGATCTCACTAGTGTATTAACTAGTATAAACCCACCAGCAGGCATAGATACACATAAATCATGTCCCAATAGTTCTATACTAGCATGCACACGGGATACAAAATCATGCGATATAAATGAACAAGTAGATCCTGGATCAATCAACACATGTGCACTAGAACCACAAATAGAAAATGAATCAGTAATAACCTTGGGTGGCATAGGAGCTTGCTCTTTTGTAATTGCATACACCTTGCTTGTGGTTGAGGCTAACTACTTTGCCTTGTTGATACCATTGAAATATTCCCACTACCTCGACCACCTTTACCTCACCCTCTGTTCGTACCAGTTCATTGTGGATTTTCTCCCACACTGCTCTGCCCTGAAGTCTGAGGTTCCCTGTCATTATTTCTCCATGTAGGACAATCCCTGACAATATGTCCTGGTTGACGGCAATGATAGCACACAATTGGTTGCCCCCCCCCCAACATTCTCCAATGTGTCTCCTACCACAAATAGCACAAGTGGGAATATATCTTCCACTAAATGATCTGGTTGGACCTTGTCTTCCCCCAAATCTGATCGAATTAGGCCCTCCTCTACCAGAAGAAATTGAAGGAGACCTGCTAGTCTGACTCATTCCTCGGCCTCTATACCAACCTCTCTATAAACCAGAACCTCTAAAGGAAATTGCACCACTTTGTCCAGGTATAAGATTCAGATTACCTGTCAATTTCTTCCGTTTAGCTTCAGTAGAACTCATTTCAAAGGATGTATCTTCTGCTCTCAGTGTTGCTTCAAGTAACGCGCCATAACTTAGAGGTTTAATTGCTATTTTTTCCCGGATTTCGAGTCTCAACCCTCTCTCAAACATGTCTCTCCTTAGTTCATCAGTACTCACCTCTTCTGGAGCATATTTTGACAACCTCACAAATTGCAACTCATACCCAGCAACAGACAACTCATTCTGCTTCTGTTCAAGAAATTCAACTCATTTTTGTTTTTTTACTGAAATCAATTCTAACTAATCTTATTGTTAAGAAAATTAATATAGATCCCATCTAGATTAAATTATCTTAACAATAACAGTTCATAACATGATAGATTAAAATCAATTTCATGTAATTTGAACACTTTAAAACAAACATGAAACGTGTATATAAATATTTGAATCCAATGATGTTCTCCATAAAGTTCTTAACTTTATTTCATAGATCCAATCTATAGTTCATATAAAATTAATAATTCATGTCAAAATTGACCAATTCATATACAATTTCCAATTTACATCAACTTTTAATCATGATCAAAGTATAATATTAAAAGATACTCTAATATCACTGTTAGGATTTCAGACCTATAATTATTATAGAGCGAAAAAACTATAATCTTCCCAAGATCTAGTTAATAAACATATAATGTATCATGATAAAAGTTGAAAAAAAAATATTACCCTTAAAGCTTGATTCCGCGTGTAATATTCCAGATATAAGAGCCGCAAGTGAAGCTGCTCTGCTAGTATCCACGAGCAACAATCGGTTATAGGGATCTGCTAGGATCTTCTCCGATGTACTAGGTTCGATAACACTTTACTCATTTTTGGTAAAATATGGAAAACGAATAATTGAGGATAATAATTGAAATTGTATTTAGCACACTATGTAAAGCTTCATACCCCTCTCATATCATTTAATCTACTCACAAATAAAATACTACACACACACACACACACACATACATACAAATATGTATAAAAGAGATATGGTTTGACAATAAACAATAATTTATATCTCTCAAAACACAACATCAAACATACATCACTTATTTTAAATTATCTCCAAAAATAAATACAAACATACACACTATGTCACCAATACATACTTATTTATCTTTGTTTTTCTTTCTCTATCTCCACAAAACACGCAAAAATAAAACAAAAACGAATCCAAACACAATGCCTGTGTTTTCTTTTCTTAAAGTCTGAAGAATGTTGCGAATTTTGAATGAAATTGATCAGCATATCGGGGTGCACAGTGCCAAGAAAATTTAAATATTGCAGGTCCAATCTGTCAATATCTATAATTTTAGGCCTCTTTTACCTTGGATGATTAGCCATGATATCATGGCTAATCATCCATAATTTCTTGTTTACTTTATAAATGGTTGGCCCGTTATTAGTCCATGAAGCCCGTCACTATTTACTGTTTGGCAGTGATTTGAATCCATTTTTAAAGTCCAAAATTATTTAATCATTTGGGCCCACCACAATGTGATTTAATTTTCATTTCTTAAGTTGCCCTCAAGTGTCCTAAGCAATTTACTATATTATCCCCACTTGTACATGAAATAACAAATTAACTTGACTGATGGAAGGAAGTTTCTTGAAGAAAGAAACATAATATCACAAACTCTCCTTCTTTAAAGAAGATGCAACAATGGTAGCCAAACTAAAATCCAAATGAATGTGGCTATTTTGAAAAAAACCACATATTCTCTACTCTTTAATTTCAGATCCATTTTATAATAAAAAAATTTTAAATTTAATTTGCTACACTCTAACTTGCTTCTTGATAGTTTATACAATAACCAAAAAAAAAAAAAAAAAAAGAAATCTATGGCTCTCCGTGGCGATGGAGGTGGAGACGGCGGTGTTGGGGAAGAAAAGGGGGCCTGAAGCGGCGGTGAAAGTTTGGATTTTTTGTGGAATCGGGGAGGGGAAGCGAGGAATGGGCTGGCGTCTCCTCGTCGGCAAACGAGGGTGAGATCGGGAAGAGAGAAGAGGGAGATGAGGGCGTGTTGGCAGCGACGAAGAGAAACGAGTTGGACGCGGCGGAGCTAATCTGTTTTTTACAGAGAAGTCGTCTGGAATAAGATGGGTCATCTTTGGGAAGGGGATGGGTTGCCCATTTTTTATGATTATTTATAATAAATAATTAATTATTATTAATTAATTAAAAATTTTAAATTTTTTAAAATAAAAATATATTAATTAAAGTTCACTTTAAAAATTATAATAAATATTTATTGTAAATTTAAATTTGGATAACAAATAATAATACATAAGTTTTAAAAATAAATTTTCTTTTGATGTTAAAAATTTATATTAATTTGTAGAATTAATATAATATCAAATATATATTATTTTATGTTATTATATATCATTAATATTGTTATTATAATATTTTTATTATTATTAAACATTATTTTTGATGGAGATGAATATGATGGTGATAGAAAAATAATATAAATATAAGATGCATGTATAAATTATTTAAAAAAATTTAAATATTATTTTTATTTTATCACAATGGGCAAAAAAGTCTTGCTACTTTAATCAATTCCAATATGTTACGTAGTAAACTTCAGATATACTAATACTTCCATAATCTAATTTTTAATAGTAATAAGTAAATATATCACAATATAATCAATTATATCATTATCACAATTTCAATCATAACTTAATATATCACACTTTTATTCCTTGACCTTAGGGCATACATGGCAATTATCCCTTCTCTCTATTTTTTCTTTCTTAAAGTGCCAATTGGCGGGTTCAATTCCAGGATTCGGGTTAAAAAAGGATCCAGACTAGAGGCATACAGCGGCAAGGCCCGTTATAACTGTGGGGGGTGCGTTTCTAGGGCTTTCCTGCCACTTCCATTCTTTTTCATACTACCAGTAACAGTAACTCATCTCTGCTCGCGTCCCTTCACTTTCTCAGTGTCTACCCTTTAGACAACTCCTTTAGGACAAATTAACTTTCCTCGAAGCTCGATCGGCGATAAAATGGTAGGATTTTCGATGCTCCCATACGGGATACAGTCAATGCTGAAAGAGGGGCACCGGCATCTGTCGGGGCTGGACGAGGCGGTGCTGAAGAACATCGACGCCTGCAAGCAGCTCTCAACCATTACGCGCACGTCCCTCGGCCCTAATGGTTTCTTTCTATGCCTCCCTCTCTATTTCCCCCCTGTTAAAAGTATCTTCTCACTTTTGGAAGTTTCGTCTCTCTCCCTTTTACTTGTTTTAGCAACTTCAATCTAATTTCCTCTGGATTAGCGGGCCTAATATGATACTGGGCTTTGTTGGTTGGTATACCGCTCGCTGGAGTGTAATGAGTTTTGCTTTAGCTTAAATTTCCAAAAGGTCCTCTTTTAAACTTTGTTTCAGCTCACAAACTCATGTGGCTGCGCGTGAGCCTGACTTTGCTTAAGCTCATGTGCTCTTTTCTATGTTACAAAGTATTACATAGTGTGTTCTTATCTACGACTGTAGTAGGCGCTGAAAGTACATACATTTGGTAAAGTAGTACTGAAGGAAAAAACGTGTGATCAATTATTAGCAATCTTCATTTAGGGCTTCTTTAGTACGATTCTAATCCAAGAGTAGGTGTTATGGTATAAGTAACTTAATGAGCTCAGAGCAGAACTTATTCGAAGATAGACACAGCTCTGTTTACAGTAAGCTTGAACTGTGGGCCTCTACGATATGATCAGATCTGATATAGCTTTACCTAATATATACTTAATAATATGTATTTGTGTGTGGGTGAATAGATATTATTAAAAAAATATCAGATATCCAACTTTTGTTATGTTGAATCATAAAATTTGTTAACAAATTGGGACAAAATTTCATCTACTTTATCATTCGTTATATGATGATAGAGAACATTACATTCGTAGTTTAACTTAACAAATGGTTCACTGTGTAACTTAACAATAGCTGTATAACTTTTTGGCATGTCCGAAGAATAGGTTTCAGAAGCTCCACCTCTTGCTTGAAATAAACTAAAATCCAATTATGATGAGAAATGAATTATAAGGCAGACAGATCTGGATCCATTTCTGCCTGGTCTTGCCGAAATAGGATCAAACCAATGGCAATGACTATTTTTGCTAATCCAGATCAAAACACTTGCCTTAGTATAATATTAATGTGCTTGTCTGCGTATTAAGCTTGTCTCATGAAATATGAAATGAGCTCAAGAGGGTTGAGTAACCGGGTTGTTGTTTGTCTTTGGGAACAAGTTTTGAGAAACTGAAATAAAGACTTACAGCGAAATGCTGGATCTCTAGGTAGATTACTGCAGCAGTACTGTGATCCAGTGTTGTAAACATTTTTGTTCTCACTAAAATGAGAGACTGATCTACTGTCATTCTACAATTTTTGAATTTCCTCCCTCTATTTATGTATAATGGGTTTATCGATACATAGTAAGTAGATAGTATAGCTTTTCTAGTGAATTTATTCTTTGTGCTTATTAATGCTCAGGCTAGGCCATTAAATGTGTACTGTTTCACAGTTCACTGTTGATATTTGCAGATATCACCAGTTTATTGAGCATTTATATGAAGTCCTGTCCTATGCACCTTTCAACATGATGTCATATCAATTGACTAGGGAGCATATTGCTAGATGTTCATGGTGTCCATCTTTTTCTCTGTTCTTATCCTGTTTATTTTAGGAGTTTTTTTCCCTCAACATCTGCTTCTGAGCTCGGCTGCTGGGAAGCATATAAGCTAATCACTCTGTTCATCATTATGGCTTTTCATACATTTTCTTCTCATATACCCTGCTTTTCTTGTTAAGGTATGAATAAGATGGTTATCAATCATTTGGATAAGCTTTTTGTCACAAATGATGCGGCAACAATTGTAACTGAGCTGGAGGTTCAGCATCCTGCAGCCAAAATCTTGGTTCTGGCTGGGAAAGCACAGCAAGAGGAAATTGGGGATGGAGCCAATTTGACTGTTTCATTTGCTGGGGAACTTCTTCAAAATGCCGAGGAACTCATTAGGATGGGATTGCACCCTAGTGAGATCATAATTGGATACACAAAGTCAATTAATAAGGTTTGATGTCAATCTTATATGTACTGGATGTGAGCATGTGTGGCTTTTTCTGGTTGATTGCTGATCTTAATATTGTAATATTGCAGACTGTTGAGATATTGGAGGAATTGGTTGAAAAAGGTTCTGAGAATATGAATGTGAGAAACAAGATGAAGTAATTTCACGAATGAGGTCTTCAGTAGCCAGCAATATGGCCAAGAGGATAAGTTATGCCCTCTCATTGCTGAGGTAAATTTCACCTCTTCTGTTGTTTGTATTCATTTATGAATCTACCTTTGATATTACTGAGTGGCAATGAGCTTAGGCTTGTATACAAGTTTGCCCGAAGAACCCTGCAAACTTCAATGTGGATAATGTGCGAGTTGCAAAGCTTTTGGGTGGAGGTTTGCATGATTCCACAGTAGTTCGGGGTATGGTGTTAAAGACTGATGCTGTTGGAACTATCAAGAGAGTGGAAAAGGCCAAGGTGTGTGTTAAAATACTACAATATTGGTTGCTCCATACTTTGTTATTGTGTCTTTCTCTTCTTTGCATGGCTGAAAGCCTTCTATGTTTTAGTCAAGTTCAACTTTCATGGTCCATTATGATGTACTTGGACAGCCATGAGTTGATGTGATTAGTCATATGCTGTTTTCGTTGTCTTTTGTTGGCACGACTGGAAACAGCTAACTATTAAAATACAGGCTTACCAGGACAAAGGACTTGCTGTGGAAGGCTCCATCTTAATCATGCATAATTATGAGAAAAGAACCTGAAGCAGCTGGAAAAAGAATTAAAATGTTAATCACGAGGTGACTGTAAGGGAACACAATTACATCATGAAATTGGAACACAAACACAAATAAATCATGAGACTGGCCCTAAACTTGGTATGCAGAATGTTTGTTCGTTAGGCTACTCACCAAGCCGCCCCAATTTTGTGTTGGATATTTGTGGCTTTCTTGGATGAACAATCTTTACTGAGTCTCTGGATTAGGTTACATGGCCCATGCACGCCGCGAATGATTCATTACTATTTACTGTGTCAGGTTGCTGTGTTTGCTGGGGGTGTTGATACAACTGCAACAGAAACGAAAGGAACTGTTCTTATTCATAATGCTGAGCAGGTATCCCTCGAGTGCTTTTTTTTGGCAGTGTGTGTTTCTTCCTTGCTTGTTATGTAACTTAATGAATTACCCTCGTAGTTTCATAATATCATTTCATTTTTGAGTATGAATTTTGAGAAGCAGGCAATTCAGGTTCTTTTATCCTTCTCCATGTTATTCATGGGGGGTAATTAATCTACCTCCTCTAAGTTTGGCTTAATTGCTAAAGCTGTCCCTTGAAGTCTTTGAATTACTATGAAACCCCCAAGGTGGCGAGCGGATGCCAGAAGTATCTAATGGACTTGTATTTGCCTTTCCTACACCTGCTTTAAGTTGGACAAAAAACTGGAATATAGACTGAGAAACAACAGAACAAAAGGATGACTTTGCCCCTTAGTTCGCTAACTGCTTTTTTCCTTTCCCAAGACCACTTCTTTTGCCTCATTTTCTCACCAATTCGTTTCAGAACACTAACTCTTTTTGTGTATAGCTAGACCTATGATGACTGATGGTACGTGTATCCTCCATGCAATTAAGACATTGTTGAAGAGGCCATCATTTTTCTATTTCTTCTGGGTTTTTTGTTTACTATTTGGAAAATCAGATGTGTCTTGTTATGATGTATTCTGCACCAGATGGTTATCCCTATTGTTTGAGAAACCATGGGCTTTGGTTCAAAGTTTTTTAAGAGATTTTACTTTTCTCACTGAAGAATATGGTAGTTTCTTGCTAACGCATATTAGTTTTAAGACACGCCCACGAGTTTCTGATTTTTTTTTTTTGGGTATGCAAAGCCTGATGCCTTGTACTTGTGAGCATTTGTGATAGATAGAAAAACCAGGGGGATTAATTGCAAGAGTTCTGGAATTTTGAACATTTTTCCAAAATGACTTTGCTCTCAGTTTATCAAGTATTTTCTGACTTCAATCTATTCGTTCCTCAAGTTTGACCAATTTTGAGTGGTCAATGTGGAAAATGATGTAATTTGAAGATTAGCGAATAATTGGTTTTAAATTTTAGTTAGTGGGAAATGGGTAAAGCTGAAGAAATGATATGTTGGTTTTAGAATTTTGGGGGACAAATAAAATTATAGATGTTTCTTCTTGTCTAGTTAACAGCGTCTTTGTGTTTATGTATTATATGCGCGTGCGTGGTTTTGTCCGTGTGGATAAGATCACAGAGAGAGGTGAAAGGAATGAAAAATTGAGTGAACTTTTATTCTTCCCCAAATTTTTATACTAAAAATGGGGCAAAATATATTAGGCAAACGTGTGGGATCTTTTTCCTCAACTTCTATTTGAGTTAAAATTAATCCAAGACAGCGCTGACATTAGCATCAGCTAATATGATGAGGCATTGCAGATAGAACAAATATATTCATATTATGTTTGTGGATATATGTGGAAAGGGCTTTTCACCATTGGTATAAGCTTTCTTGGTGAGATAAAGGTTGTTTAGTGAAAATCTAAGCTAAAATTTGTTTTTGAATCAGAGTATTGAGATGATGTGAAAACTTTGTGTAAACTTGTGGTGAACTAGAGGGGCTAAATGTAAGGTGTTGGTTACTGTTTATTCCATCTAACTTTGCTATTTATATAATATGGAAAATTCAAACAGCAAAATCAGTTCATTATGAAAATTAATGATAAAGCTCATATTTGTGGAACTTACGTCATGCTATATAATAGAATATCTCTACACAACTAAACACCGTGGACATAAAAATGAATAGATAAAAACTCTTCACCCGATAGATATTGTAAAATATATGATCAGTCGCATGTTACTGCATGGGATAGACCTCTGGTAGGTGGGAGCCCCCAAAACGCATTATTGTTTCCAAGAATTTCATAGGATGTACCCATGAAGGGAAACAGGGTATCCTCGTCATTTCATCCGATGCTAGTCTGTAAGATGAAGAGAAAATGTGTGGTGGGTGTAATTGTGAGCTCGAACAGATCGGTGTCCAGAAAAAAAAAAAAGGAAAAACATTTTGAACAGTCTTGATACTTAAGGACAGGCTTCAGGGAGATGGATGGAAATTGTCTCACTATTGCCCTCTCATAAGAAGCTTAAGAAGTTTCTAAGATCTGTGTTCTTTTGTGATGGTCAAAATCCCAAGTCTTGTAATTTTCAAGGTTATGGTTGAACGGCTCATACCTGATGTATGCTTATCCCATAGCTTTTCCCTTGTAGCTTGAGAATTATGCAAAGACTGAAGAGGCTAAGGTTGAGGAGCTAATCAAAGCAGTTGCAGATTCAGGTGCAAAGGTTATTGTTAGCGGAGCCGCTGTCGGGGAAATGGCATTGCACTTTTGTGAGCGATACAAGTACCACCTCTATCTTTTTCAAGAATTATTTGCCGTTGGTGTTTCCCCAAGTCACTTCTAGTTGAGAACGATCCTGAATATGTATATCTGTCCTTCTGGAACATGTGGTTTCTTGGCTCTCCACCTCTACCATGTACATTCTATTCGATGCTTCTTTTTGTAATATCTACTGCCGTTCCTTGTACTGTATATGACAGTCCTAGTGGTGTGTTATGTGTATATTCATGTCTTTTGTTCTATGAAATGGAGCAGCATGGATGGGACACTGATGAGTGTGTTAGTGCCTCGTCGTGTTTTCATGTGTATAGAAGATGACTGGTAAATCTATTATTGCCTATAAAAGGACTCTTGCTCACTAACCAATTCTTTCCTCCCAAATTTCTTCTCTTTTCCAACATTTAATTTTCAGTTGTCTTGCTTTCTTGTTCTCTCGCATATTTTCCTTCCTATTAATTGTTGAGATTACAGAACGACTTTGGGACATGTTGGGAGATAGTAGGTAAATGAACTCATGTTTGCGTCGTCTTTTACCTGGCTGGTTTATTGTTATTACATCATGTCTCTCAGGTTATGCATGCTTTTAGAAACCTTATTAATTATGTTATTTTCTATCTCAATCTGGTTTCATGTTTGATGATTTTATTCTCCAAATTTTCATATCACCATTATAGCCTGGGCAGTCATGTCTTTTTGTTCTTGCCATGATTTAATTGAACATCCAAACACATGATTTTTTAGGCTCATGGTGTTAAAGATCAGCTCCAAATTTGAACTACGACGATTTTGCCGCACCACTGGTGCAGTTGGTCTTGTAAGCATGATGAAATTAAATTTGATAAATGTGCATGATTATTTTGTTCTCCTCTAACAATTTGCTTTTGTGCGAGAACAGTTAAAACTCAGTCAGCCGGATCAAGATGACCTTGGATACGTTGATTCTGTTTCAGTGGAGGAAATAGGCGGGGCCAGAGTATGATACGCATGCTGACCTTTTTTATTGTTTCTCAAATTTGTGACTCCAATCCTTAGTATATAAGATTTGCCAAATCTTTAATAGGTTACAATTGTAAAAAATGAACAAGGTGGAAATTCTGTTTCCACTGTCGTGCTGCGAGGAAGCACTGATAGCATATTGGATGACCTTGAAAGAGCAGTTGATGATGGCGTGAATGCATACAAGGTAATGTTTCTTCCGGTTGAAATTTTAAATTTCCCCCCAATAATTTTGCTCTATGTATTACAAACAGATAATAGGTGGTTATCAATTTTTGTGTTCCAAATCAAAAGATCTCTCACTTCAGTTCTTGTGCTATTCTCCACCAGGCGATGTGCAGGGATAGTCGGATAGTCCCTGGAGCAGCAGCTACTGAAATTGAGTTAGCTAGAAGGCTGAAGGAATTTTCTTTCAAAGAAACTGGGTATATATCTTTATATAGCTCTGTCTATGATTGTCGTAAATTGTATATCTTCTTGTTAGGATTCTCTGGCACTCTTCCTCCCCAATATGCAGCTTCTCTTGTGATACCTTTATAGTGAGGTTGATTCAGCTGAAGGAAAGAAATGGATATATTACATTGGGCTATCTAGTGCTCTTCAACTTCCATTAAAAATTGGGTTGATTGCCAGACCTCTCCTGAAGCTTGGCCTTATTACAGGAACTGCATGTCGCTCTTCCGACATTACATCCCACCATGTTCACCATCCTTGTTTTTTTCTCCATATAGATACCACTGATGCTGCTTGTTATAGAAAATGTTGACATCAGCCAAAAAAGATGGTGATGCGCTATCCTGACCTCAGGATACTGTTTACAAAATTTTGGAGACAACAAAGGTCTTGGGCTACTTGTAACGCTTTATAATATCCTGGTGAAATGTTCTTTATTCTTTTGTGTTCATTATCTATAAAGAGAACCGGATGTAGCTTCAACTTTAAATATATCTCTATTATATTTTTACAAATAACATTTATACCATTGTTAAATTTAGACAAGCATAAAACGATTTAAATTAACAAATCTTTTTATATTTATTTTTCTTCCCTTTGTAAAACTACTAACAGAATCTACAAATATTTATGAAAATTATTGGGCTAAACATACTGACTTATTGTACTCTGAACTAATATAAATTTTATATTTTAAATCACTATATAATATATAGGCTTATGTTAATAGAAGTTCAGAAGTAGAAAATCAACTTTACATAAAGTAATTAAAAGAGTTTAGATAAAAATATCTGAATTGAACAAAAGCAATAGCTAAGTTAGAAAATTAAGAAAACAAAAAGAAAAGGGAAAAGGGGAACTACATCTTCTTCGCTGAACCCTAACCTAACCGTTACACCATTTGAATTCTTTCAGCAGGTATTCACATGTTCATTTCTATGGACCTGCCTAATTATATCCTGGTGCTTCATCTCTGTCTTACCTAGTTTGCTTGTCCAGCAAATGAATCTATCATGTACCCTTTGGTGCGCATAAATCAGTATTTTATTTCATGTTTGGTCTTTGCCTGAAACTACATTTACTTGCATGTTTGTCTTCTACAGAAGCTGAAGAGTTGTTTCTTTGAGTGTGAGATGATAGTGTATCTGAATCTATCAATATTTTATGCCCCAAGAGTGAAACATTATGGCTCTTTCTTTTTTAAATTGTTTCATTCAATGTTCTGCTATATTTTTGTTTTGTATTTGCAAACTAGGAGAAATAGTAGTTTTATATATGATAAAGTACTTTGTACTTCTTGTGTTCAACTGATCCATATGTTTCTGAGATCAAGCTGTTACCTTGCAGATTGGATCAGTATGCAATTGCGAAGTTCGCTGAAAGTTTTGAAATGATACCGAAGACATTGGCTGAAAATGCGGGGCTTAATGCGATAGAAATTATATCATCTTTATATGCTGAACATGCATCTGGTAACACCAAAGTGGGCATTGATTTGGATGAAGGTGTCTGCAAGGATATCTCTACCATGAACATATGGGATGTCCACATCACCAAGTAAGTTGTTGACTGTGGAATAATCTGAAAATTGAGGATTTTACTTCTTTCCTTCTCTCAAGTATTTCATGCTGGTTGATAAAAAATGGGAATGGTGTGGGTTGCCGCTTTGGCCAGACCCATCCTTGTTCTACTCTTGTTAGACTGTAAGACACCTTCTGTTCACGTTATTGTGCTCCCCAAACCCTTGCTGTTGTTTCTAAACTGTGGTACCCTTTTTGCTTATGGATTTGATTTGAGAAGCTTGTCTTTATTGCAATAAAAGAGTGCAGAAATCGTTGCCACAGCAACTTGTTGACTGTGCATGCTGCAGCAAAACTGTGGAAATGAATTATGGTTGATGTTTTGTTTATCAACACAATCTCTACAAAATATGCAGTATAAAATTGGTGAAATCAAGGGCTAGCTAAAACCTGTTGCTCAACCTGAAACTGCTCTTTCCTGCACTACGAACTGTTATATACATCTCCAAACCTGCCTAATAAGTTTACCTTGGTAGGTACTTGGCAAGCTCAGCCTCAGTGGTACCCCTGAACGCTATCTTTCAGCAGTTGCATATTGACAAATCATTTTTGCCTCTGTATTATATGTTTGAGTTGGCAGCTACGTTAAGCTGATCCATTTGTTCCCATCCTTGCAATGGTTTTATGATTTTCTTGTATGTATTTACTTTTTGAGCAGATTCGTTGCCTAAATTATGCTGCAGATGCTATGAATTTGTTCCGATCCTTGCAATGGTTTATGATTTTCTTGTATTTATTTGCTTTTTGAGCAGATTCTTTGCCCTAAAATATGCTGCAGATGCTGCGTGTACTGTCCTGCGAGTAGATCAGGTAATAAGCTATCAGTAACTGTGGGCTATCTCTTTGGTCAACATTGTTAATGTAAAAATTGCTTTTTTTGGGGCTTTATTTCTTTGGCAATGAATATTTATTTGAGTTGGTAGTCTTTGATGTTGAACTAGTTGTGCCCCTCGTTAGTTCAAGAAGTTTTATTCATGTTATTTCCACATGATGTTTGAGCTAGCAAGTGAATTATGACTCAGCTGGGAACTTCTCCTAGTGTCATGGACTTACAACCACATAAATTAGATGAATATTCTTCCTCTGAAATACTTGACAAATTTCAGATATTATGTTGTGTTTATTTTGGAAGTTTGGACTCATAGAAGCTTGAAGCTCCATTTTTCATCCCTGCTTAACTAAAGGAGACTGGAAACAATGTACTTTTTAACTGCCTTCCATGCTTTGGTTCAGAACCTTTCAAGTTTGTGTTCGTGCACATTCCTGTCCTCCCTGAATCAATTTTACTCTTTATGCAGTCATCCCTTTGCTTGCCATGCATTACCTTTCTGCATTCTGGTTGGGCAATTTCTTTGCATCCTAATTGTTAGATGTTTATTTTTTCTCCTGCAGATCATAATGGCAAAACCAGCTGGTGGTCCAAAGCCCCCACCTGCTGGGATGGATGAGGATTAAGTGTCTGGTTGCAAGATTTTTCCTCCAGATCTTCTGTTACCCTGCTTTTATGAGCATGAGCGTTCTAGACATTGTTACTATGTATATGTGTTGCCCTTCGGCCCTTCCCTTTGATGCCAGTTTCATTGGCTGAAGAAATTTTTGGAGGAACTGGAATTGTTAGTGGTGATTATATATGCTGATATTCGTCCTGTTTTATTAATGATTACAATTGATTGTCAGAATCTGTTTCAGTTATTTAAATTTGTGCTTCTCTTGCCTTGCCTTGACCTCCATCATATCTCCTGCACACCATTCGGAGCTCTAACAACCAGCACACATACAGACACACGCATGAAAAGAAATATATGATAAACTGGTGAGCGAGCAACTCTGATATGTTTATGCCTCTTATGTAGCTGGTTGGAAGATCAGTCGGTGCCTGGCTTTGGGCCATGGGCTTGTGTTTGACAGTATGTTAATTAAGAACCAAACTGGAACCTGTTGCTTTTGTTAATGGTAGGGGGTCAAGGAGGTCATGAAAGAGGAATGCCAGTGGGTGAGTCAATTAATTTGCACGTGTTTTTTGGGTGATAGGGTGGCTTAATCAATACTATAAACAAAATCATTCGAACAGTTACAATACTCCTCGAATTGGAGGTGGGTGAAAAGTGGGAAGAGGTTTTTGAGGTGGAAAATGCATATTAGTTACTTGGGGACACCAAGGCAAAGCTAATAATGGGATTGGTGCATCAATCTATATTCTATCCAAAAGGAAAAAAAATCAAGGTACGTAGTATAGTGAGTGAGGATAAAAGGGGGCGAGGAAAGATTGGGGTGGGGTGGCTCATGGCTGGCAAGTGGCAAGGCCGGTAAGTAACTATACTATACATTCCTTCCCTCCCTCCCTCCCTCTCTTCTTCTTCTTCTTCTTCTTCTTCTTCATTAATGGCTTCTCTTCTACCCTTCTCTCCCCTTAAAACTTGCACACCTAAAGCTTCCGCTTCAACATCCACCTCCCCTGTTGAGAGTCTTGACCAGAAATTCGGGCGGAAAGGAATTAAATTCTTTGAATCCGATTATATTCCGAGTGTGGAGCTAACAGTTAGGAATGGGAGCTCGCTGAAACTTGAGATACCCAATGCCCATATAACTTCGTACAAGCCCAAAGTGTACTGGAAAGACGATGGATATGAGGAGGTTCTTTTCAGTCTTGATGGTTCTAGAGGTGGCATTGGTTTGGTCATTAATCAGCAAAATTTTTCCAATGAATCTGAATGGAGCGTAAAGGATGTTGATTCTGACTCCATCGATGCTCTCCAGGTATTAATAATTAATTTATTAATCAATTGCTTCATGGTGTCTTGTTTCCTTGTAAAATGAGGGGAGACCTTATTCATCGACAGGTTGAATTGAGCTGCAGCAGAGGGAGTCTGGATATAAACTATGTGGTGTCACTCTATCCCCTGAGCATGGCCACAGCAGTGATAGTGAAGAACAATGGGCGGAAGGCTGTAAATTTAAGCAGTGCTGCTATACTCAGCCACTTTAAATTCAAGAGTAGAAGTGGGGCTGGAGTGCAAGGATTGCAGGGCTGCTCTTACTGCATCCACCCTCCACCTTCTTCACCTTTTGAAATCTTATCCCCAAGTGAAGCTATGAAGGCTGAGGAGGCTGCAGGTTTGTTTTCTTTTGGGTGGGAGCCTGAGAAGAAGGCAGGAATATGGAGCGTGCAGGATGTTCCTATCACTGTTTTAAAGCATAAGGTGAGCAGGATTTACGCTGCCCCACCAGAAGAAAGATCTAAGCCATTTCATAGGAGCGCGCCTTCCAAATACGAAACCATTGATCAGGTGATGAAATAATGATAGCTTTTTTCATTTCTGCTACTGCAATAAAATGTTTTCCACTGACATACAGTACTGGTCTCTGGCTCTGCCATGTATGAATTGATTGGTTGGTTGCAGGGGCGTGAACTCTTCTTTCGAGTGATACGAATGGGTTTCGAGGAAATATACTTGTCCAGCCCAGGTTCATATTCTGATAAGTACAAGAATGAGTATTTTATATGCACCGGCCCTGCATCAATCTTGGTTCCGCTCACTTTGAACCCCGGTGAAGAGTGGAGAGGGGCACAAGTCATAGAGCACGATAATTTATGATTCTCTCATTTCAAACTATCAATCAATATTTTCTTCCTCCTCTTTTCTTCTCTATTCCCAAGCTAACGCAGATGCTACATCCGTTTACTTCTGTACTACACAAGAATAATCATGGTTTTATTGAGGCTGCGCTTTGTCCATCTAACTGATTGTTTTGAGATAGATAGGGGTAATTGATTTCTTTTTTTGGTGTGCAGGATGAGGATGGTTTTGTTTTGACATCTCCCCAATGATTCATTATCATCATCATTATTATCAGAAAAGATTTAAAAGTTTATTTCCTCTTCTTCCTGAATTATGAAAAGCTCCAATCCACCTTTTTGAGGAATATCCATAAATTACACCTGATAAAACTTTTCCTTCCAGAACAACGGTCTGTCTCTCTTTGACAACACTCTTAACCCTCAATTTCTTCTCTGTATCAAAGATTTTTCACTTGGAGCTCTCCAACTCATCGCCATATAACAAAATATGCTGACACATCTTAGGAACAATACAGACAACTGGCACAGTAACACCTCTATCCCATCATCAAGTCTTTTGAGTTTTTCAAATTTTGCTGAACATCACATCAAATTATTATGAAGGTGTTCCGTTTTTTAGATTTACGGAACAGAAATAGAAGAAGAAACAACCTAAAAAAGAGTGAGATTCACTACTACTAGAAACGAGCAACACACACATCAGTTTTTCATTTCTGTTTGTAAGATGCTCTTAAACAGAGAAGAATATCCCAAGTTATTGTAAATTCGATTCAACTGTCAATACCCAATACTCTCAAAACAAATCACTAACTGAAAATAAGTATAGAAAGTAGTTCATGTGAGGTATCTACATAAAGGAATCTATAGCAATAGTAAAGTGATAGCTGTCAAAAATGCCAGAGCCACCTGTGCCGATCTTGAAGAAGATGAGGTAGCTATCTGAATGGTGAAATTGCAGTTCCCCTGAGATATATTTTTATCAGTCACCATGGCTAGACCCTGGAAATTGCAGGTCAAATCTCTTTGATTCTGGACCTGAAAATACATATTAAATGCATACGATGCATTGCCATTGGCATCTAATCCGTTGCAGGAAGAACCAAAACCAAGTGCTGTGCAGTCTGAAAATGTACAAGCATAATTAATATTGTCTGCAAGTTTGCTTAGATCATTGGCGTCTGGCCTAAGCATACACCATTTTGTAGGAAGGTAGTTTACATTCTGTGCACCCACAAGATACTTGTCTGATTGTTGTCCAGACAAGTCCATAGGGAACTTAGGTTGTCCATCATACCTGAAGATTCCCCAGTGGCGCTCAAAATTACCTGGAGCTATGCTCTTGGCATCCTCGTCAATAAGGCCAAACAAGTAAACTTCTATATAACCAGGCTGAAGAGGGGTACCTTTGTTCCCTGCAAGTCTTGGTAAAAGACCTCTATAGAACCTCAAAGCATAATTTATGTTGGCATTTTTGTCTCCATCTGTTGGCCACCCCACCTCCCCTACAATAATGGTCATATCACCATACCCCAGTGCTTTCAGTGCTGAAACCAAGGTGTCAAAATTGGCATCAAAGACATTGGTGTATGAAATTCCATTATCAACAATGGGATTACTCACCCCATCAAAGAAGGCATAATCAACCGGGAAGTTTTCGTTAGCATACAGACTCAAGAAGGGATAGATGTTTACAGTGAAGGGCGCCTTGTTTTGGTTTAAGAACTTAACAATCTGGCTCATTTGATCACTAATATCTGTCCGGAATCTTCCAGCTGATGGAACAGGGTTGTTTTCTGGTGAACCATAAACATCAGCATTCAAAGGCACAGTTGCTTTAATGGAGTCCCCAACCCCAGCTTCATTTAGGGCATTCTGAATGTTCTGAAGAGCTGGGAATGTTGTGTTCACAAATGAGTTGTTATAGGATGTAAGGAACGGTTCGTTGCCAACTGCAACATATCTGCACAAAAAGAACAATTAAAAGACTAATAATGTCATTAGAGCTACACAACTGCTGATGGACTCAGCCCACAAAACTAAGTAAATAAAACTATTGACAGTGGAACCACAAATGAGGATTCCTTAATGAAAATGCACACTCTACAGAATCTGATTACTCAACTAAGTGCACACTCTCCACATTTTATGAGGCACTGATGTATGCTGCCAAGGGAAAGCATTATAACATTATTCTTGAATACGGCGTTCTCTGAATAGTTTTCTGAACAAATATATATGATAACTAAAACCAAACACATCATTGACCTAACAAATGCTTAATTTGATCTTTTTAGGTTGGGGATTCATTTGGAAAAGTTGCATGCTACAGTGAGGGAGGTTTCATATCTGCATTACTACAGAACATATGTAATGTCACACTCCACAAGTAGAGATATGCCACAAGTTCCTCAAAGTTAATGGGTGAGGCAACTTTTCTCGCCTCTCCTCTGCCAATATGCATTAATTTTCAGTAGAGTCCAATAAACGTGTGGAAATATCACGTCACCCACTTATAGCAGAACCCAAGTGTTAAGAGCCATCAGATCGGAATATGACGATGTTGTAAACTGAAATGCACACATTGCCATGTATGATTTTAAAGGTTTATAATCCACTTGAGTGGCGTGGATGAGCAGCATATTTACGTGTCTATAGAAGTTCAGAATAGGATGTATTGCAGTAGGAGAGAAAAGAGGTGTTCCAAATAGGCTCAGAATAGGAAGACAAATTTTTAACTGGTTTGGCTCAATATGTCGACTAAATATTTATACCAAGTTCTTACTTGTAGCCAATTCAACATGGCAAAAAAGAATAGAGCATCTTCAACTTCCTGAGTTCCTGGAAATTCTTAAGAATGCCTGAGTGTGAAGTAATAACAGCATTGCAAATTGAATATTACAAGTTAGCCAACTAATGAACAAAAATAATCCCCAGAGACGCTGCAATTAAGACGCAATGATTCTAAATTCTATCAGCAAGAAAGATACAGAATCAATTTCCTGGAAACAACATTAAGTTTTCCAGGAGTTACCATCAATCAACTTCCATACGGCTGCAAAGTAAATAAATATTGCAATTAAGAAAACTTACAATGGTGACTGGTATTCAGCTAATTCGGAATGAATTAACACGCCACCCCACCCACACACAAACAAAGACGAAACCAAATTACTCTCATATTTTCGACGGATGTGGTAACCAATCCTCCAAGATCAATCAGTCAAAAAACAGATCCAATAAAGGAATGTATATATTATTTTTTTCTTCTTTTAATATGTGATGTATAAGGAAAGGAAAGACGTAGTGAGAAAAGTCATACTTGATATTTACACCGCCATTGAAATTGTATCGGGTGATATTGCGCTTGACCCATTCCTTAGCTCGATCGTAACTGCCCATAGCAGAAAGCTGGTCATTAGGGATAGCAACCATGACTTCAATATCGGTGCCAGCCAAGGCGCTCATGGTTGACTGATCTGCATCGAATAGCTTCACCTTCTTTATTCCGTTGTCAGTGAGCATTTGCACCACCACTTTGGGCGGCAACTTGTGGGTGGCCATGGTACCCCAGTTCACACCAAGGCTTTCAACAACAAGCCCTTTATCCAGAACACCACAAAACAATAATAAATAGATGAAAAGACAAAATCTTGACATTATTTGGTAGATAAAAAAAATCGGAGCTTTTCCCTCTTTTTCTCCAGGAAGGAGCGAGTAAAAAGCAATTGTTTATGCCAAATCTAAGTATTCTTTCCCCCAGCGAAGCTGCACTAAATTACGTGGAGGAAGAGAATCTCCAAGAAAAAGGAAGGGAATAGGTGTTGGCTTCGCCGCAGGGGAAAATTTTGAGAAAGGAAAAGAGAAAAGGTGGGAGTGGGAGGTCTATTCTGAATATATGAATGTGGAGAGCTCTAACTTTATGGGAACTGTCAAAAGGGTGTAGTATAAAGTTGTGGGTGTATAAACGATGAGGGAGTAGTGGGGACTGGGAGAGAGAATATAGGTATGGGGTTGCGGTAGTTTTAACAAGGAAAGATTAGGAGTAGGAACCCACAACCGTTTCTTCTTGTAAGAGGCAGTCAGCAAGAAATAGCAGTTGTTCAAATAAGGGAAAAAAGAAACGATGAAGCATGAATGATGAAAGTTGCGGTAGTTTTAACAAGGAAAGATTAGGAGTAGGAACCCACAACCCCTTTCTTCTTGTAAGAGGCAGTCACGAAGAAATAGCAGTTGTTCAAACAAGGAAAAAAAAGAAACAATGAAGCATGAATGATGAAAGGTGAGCTTAAATTCGGGTTTTCAAAGTAGTGGTGTTTGGAATGGGAATAGTGATTAAAAAAGGGAATAATTTGGATGAATTTTGAGGGAGAAGGAGGATTGGAGTGCAAGATTGGATTTTTATTTGCACTTGTTTTTATTCAAACTTGTATTCTATTGATAGATAGATAATACATGTGTGTTTGTGTGTGTGGTTTGTGCGCCGAAATTGCATGGTGACTGGTGAGTGAGATGCTGACGCTCTTACAGAAAAACTCAACCAAATCAGAACAGGTCACAGGTCACACAGGTCAGGCTCGGGGAGACCCACCCTCTCTTCTTTATCTTAGTCTTATCATCATCACCCTTCACATTTCAAATTTGAAATATGAAAACTGGAAATCAAGATGAAAGTTATAGTACAACGGCTATTTTTTTCACACACAATATCTATCTATATATCTATCTATCTATAGAAAGAGATATATAAACAAACAAGTAAGACAAATCAATAACTTTAATCAGACAAACAATTTCAATTAAGAGGTTGTTTGCCTAAATTTTGGCATAATTACACTCTCATCTCCTGAGATTTGATATAATTATACATAGATTTTATGTGTGTGGAAAATTACATCTAACAATCTTGAGGTTTGCTTTCATCTAACAAATAAATTCATGAGTTAATCAAAATTCACCAAATTTGTTGATATTAACAAAAAAATCGAATAAAATTTGATATTTACCATTCATTGACTTATTACTGACTTATTATAGATCAAATAATTTTTTTCCTGACTTGATGCATTAATGCTTGAGGATGTATGAGAGTAATTTGATCATACAAATATTTTTTTGACCTGCAATAAATCAGTAATAAGTCAATTGGAGGTAAATATAGATTTTTTTTTTGTTAATATCCGCAAATTCGATGAATTTTGACTAATGGAGGAACTTATTTGTTAGATAGAGGCAAACCTTAGGGACGTTAGATGTAATTTTCCAAACTATGGGGAGTTTATGTGTAATTACACCAAACTTTAGGGGAGGAGAGTGTAATTATTCCCTAAATTTATTTAAAAAATCATATGATTTTGTATATCTTATAAAATATTTTGACAGATATTAAGGTATTTGACATATTAAATTCTTTATATTGGTAAATGATCAAAAGTGACATAATGCCAATAAAATCAATTAAATAATTATTTTTTTGACATACTTTGTATTTAAATATTTTTAAAATATTTTCTGAATATTAAACATTAATTTAATTACAAATAAAAATTTAATAATTGCTTTTTTACAAAAAACAAAAAAATGATGAAATACTACCAAAAATTTTGTAATAAAATAATATATATTTATATTCATATTAATTGAATATTAACATAGATAGATATTTGATATTTTATTTTGTTAATTGCAATGATTATTTTTAATCCTATAATTTATGATATTTTGAATCTATATTTTCTTTCAATAGATATAATATCAATACCCATCTTATTTCTGTGTAATTATAACAATTTATTAATAAACAAATAAACACTTTCTCTTCATTAAGTACAAGAAAAGTTAAATATAAAATGTTTTTTTAAAAAAATTAATTACAAATAAAATGTCATCCACTATTATGACTGAAATATAACTCAAAATCCAAGTTAATGAATAAGTGCTATTAAAATTTAACATACTAGATAAGTTTAAACATATGAGCCATAAATATACGAAAAAAGAGAAAACAAATGGAATATAGACAAAATCATGACGATATATTTTTCGTATGAAATATTAATCTTATAAGTTTACAAGATATTTTTAAAAAGTTGGATAAAATTAAATTTTTTTAATGAAAAAACTCATAAGATTCTAAATATCTTTATTTTGAATTTTATTAGTTTTTCCGAAAAAAAATATCAAATAATTTTTTAGAACTTATAAATTTTAAAATATCCTATAAAATATTTTGAGAAAATTAGCCAAATAAGTAAACATAATCACTGAACAAGTTTAAAAATCATTCTTGAACAAGTATAGTGCGGCAACTTGTTTCTTTTTTATTTGGCCACCACCTGACTCACTGACACCTCAACACGTTTCTCTATCCATTCCAATTTATTTTGACGGAGTTCGCGTTAGCTCCACATTATACGCGTTTTTTTTACATACTCTTTTTTCCCGCTTTTGTCCTCCTCTCCCAAGATCCAAGATTCAGATATTTATTGAACATTTGAACTTCAACCTTGCGAATTTCCAATACGCAAAAATAGAATAAAATAAAAGGCTACCCAGGTACAAGTAAAGTGAGAGTGATTGAATAGAGAACATGGGCGGTTTGGCCGGTGCCCAAACATTACACAACACCGCATTTTGCTCTGTGCACCGCACACCACCATCCTCTAGAAAGCTACGAGCATTTCTTACTTTCCTTAGATTCTAATTCTGTTTTTCTTTTTCTAAACAAATTCTAATTATGTGTGATGCCTCAAAAATGCACCCAGCTCAACAAGAAGTCCAACTCAAATAAAGCCTAGAACTCAAGAATGGGCACAACCCAAGAAAGAATAACCCTCAGCCCAAGACCGTGAAAAAGAGAGGTGGAATATAGCAAAGGCCCGGATGTACACCCAAGGGGGTCACACTCCATCAACTGGTAGGGGACTTGGGCTATAAAACTAAGTCTCATCTCCTCGATAAAGGGTAATATATTTTTGTAATACATATACACTCAAAGCACTAATATCTTAAGCATTCTATTTGCTACGTGATCACCCATTATTACTTTATTCTATGCAATCTTTATTTTTTTATAATTATTTATTGATTTGTCAGTCGGAATGCTAACATATTTTATGCAAGTTTTCTTCCAAGACTTGTAAAAAATTAGGCCCGAAGGCATCAAGCTTGGACCTAAATACAACAACCGACGTCTTGCTCGTATCATTGGAGCCATCTGGGGGAAACACAAAGCTAGGACGTGAGGATCAATGGAAGCACCAAATAACGGAATAGAGAAGCAGAAGGTTATTAATTTTTTAGCATCAGCTTCATGCCTTGCAGGTGGTACTCGAATCTTTGGCCTTGTCCAGTCTCACTGCGGAGGCTAATTCGACCCTATCGAGCCTGTAGATCCCATCGTACGACAGTCCATTTTCTATACTTCTTCTAGGTGGTTGTCCTCAGGATTGCTAGAAACTATGCAAAAGATGGTCACATTCATCGTACGACTGCAGCTAGCAGTCACACCTCAGGTGCCTATTGCAACCCCTTGGTTGTAGAGGCATCCGTAGCCACTGAGGAGAAAGCAACCTAGGTGTTGTCGGGCCACCTACTTGGAGAACGAGGATCACCTCCCAGCCATAGGAGGAAGTCCCAAATTAATGGATAACCCGTTTGGAGTGCTTGCAGAAGGGGCTTCAGGATGTGCAACATTGAGTCCCGAGAGCTTTGCTGGTGGAACAAGGTAGCGTTATGGCTGATGAACTTCTTCCTAATTGCCAAACCCTGGCCACATCAGAATATAATGGAACCACGAACTCTCAAGAGCATTTATCTCATTGCGAGAATGCAAATATCTTATTTGCTTGGGAAACTCAACAATGGTTTAACCAACTGCCTGCCAACTAAATTAGGAGCTTTCAAGAGTTCTGCTCCTACTTTATTACACTAATTTCCTAGCAATAAATGATACTGAAAGATGGCCTTAAGCCTCTGCAGTTTCTAGCAAAAGGAGTTGGAGTTGGAGTCCTTGAGGGAGTACCTTCAATGTTTCAATACTGCTACTCTAGAGTTGCCTTCGACTACTTCAAAGGTTAAGGTAAAGCTTTATCTCAAGGATTGCTAGATGGAGACTTCTTCAAGTCCTTGATCAAGAAACTAGCCTCAGATTTCGACAGCCCCCTGGCAGGGGCAGAGAATTACATTAATATGGAAGAAACCCAAGCATCCAAGAAGGAAGGTTGGCGAGAGAAAAGGAAAGACCGCAAGGAAAATGGGTTATCTAAGAAGCCAAAAATGGAATTTTAGGATAAGAACCCCCTCTTTCAGAGGGAGTATCCGACATATGCTCCTCTGAAAGCCCCCATCACACAAGCGCTAATGGCAGTAGAAGACAAGGGACTACTCGCTTGGCCAAGGATGGCCAAGGACGGGCTTACTTGGCCAAAATCAGACAAATATTGTCGGTTCCACAATGAATATGGGCAAACTAGGAAAGAATGTAGGTACAAGAAGAATGAGTTACAGAGGAAATGAAGAAAAAAGAGAATGAGCAACATTAAGGAAGAAGAGGATAAAGATGTGATGACCCTAACCTATATCCAGGTAGTCGCCTCTTATTGGCAGTTATGGGCAAGCGATTCCCGTAGGGGTGGTTACCATAATTGCTGTCCACTTCGCCTGGAGACTCGCGACCACACGCAATTATGGTGCTGCAGGCCATAATTAACTCAGTCGCCAGATGATTTTTTTCTTTTTTTTTTTTCAAAAAACACAATTATCCCAAGAAGTTGGTGGAGGATATGTGCCCTCATCGATCATAAGGTTGGTGGAGGATATGGATTACCCCCTCTAGGAGAAGGACTGCCAAGTCTAAGAAAATAGTATGCCTACTACTCTAAAAGGTGTAAGTTGGCCCCACCTCACTAGAGTGGGGGAGGGGGGGGACAAAATGATGCCCATAAAATGCACCTAGCCCAAGAGGAAATCGAGCTTAGATAAGGTCCAATAAAGGGCTAAAAAAATGTGCACAACCTAAAGAGGAGTGGCCCCTGACTCAAGACCTCACGAGAGGCCCTTGGGAGAAGTGAACTATAGTAAAGGCCCGAAGGTACACTCATAAGCCCATAGAAAAGGGTGACCTAGCGACCACCTTAGCACCAACGTGCTCACATATGCAATTGGCAAAAGGCCATTTGACCACTTGGAGGCAGACAACCACATTAACTCATGACGAAGCCCAAGGATCTAGGTAAATCCCCTTACTCGCTCCAACCACCACCTAGGAAGCCGGGAGCATATCTTGCAAGGAGCTCCACCGGTCAAGGGACCCCAACAAATGCAATCTACAAGATTTTTTCCAAATTTATGGAGGCTTATCCATGCTAGCTACCTGCTCGAGTCCCAATGGGTCTACATTTTGTCAATCGGTGGGAGACTGTGACTACAAAAGCAGGTCTTTCCACCCCGACAAAGGATAACACACTTTTTGCAACACATGCAATCAAAGCACTAACATATTAAGCATTTTATTGCTACATCATTGTCCATTATTACTTTATCCTACGCAATATTTTTTTTGTCATGATTATTTTATTTGCTTGAAAGGGTACTAACATATTTTTTAAAGATCCACTTTCTTGTAGAAAATCAGGCTTGAAGGCATCAAGTTTGGACTTAAGCCCAACAAACAACTATTTGCCCACATCAAGTAGCACCACCTATGTTAAACACAAGGCTAATACGTAAGATTGACGAAAGCACCGCCGACAAAAGATGGGCGAGTATAATAATTGAAAAATCAAGTGATTTGCAGAACTTTGTTATGCTCCACGAAATGTCAGCGTAATTATCCCTTCTCCTTTAGGCGATAAAATTGATGGGTTTAGCTGTTAACCAAAATATATTAACATCAAAACAATAGTTTGAAATTCATGTAGTCTGAATCTTTCTCGGGGAAAGTTTGAGGGAGCATCCCTAAATGATTCATGAAAAAGCAGATGAATTATATATATATAAAAGAATACGCAGAAGATAAATGATAATTTAGTCATTTCGGATGAGGCAAGTGTAACTAACCAGATGTTGGTCACTCCAGGCACTAAATACCATAACAGAACAAAAGATTTCCTATTGAATCAGAAGGAACATCGACCTTAGAGCGATTTGAACAAGTAACAAGCAAACTGTAGCTTTTCACATATGGAAATCAGTTACAGAACACACTGCACAATCACAGTAGCAGACTACTAATCTTATTGTCTCCAATCATGGTATGATTGCAGCGTCCTATTTGAGAGAGGAGATGAACAATAGCATAATGACTGAAGGTACCACTAGATTTTATGATTAGATCATCTTTAAGATCACTGTACTCCTCAAGAGATCACTGTACTAAAAAATGAACCCGTCTTGATTCTGGCACCTGAGTCAAAGAAAAGAAAAAGGAGTAACTAAAACCATGAATATATAGATAGATATATAGATAATTGACTCATCTCTACTTGAAGCAAAATCAGCAATTAATTATACATACACATACATATATAGATAGATATATAGATAATTGACTCATCTCTACTTGAAGCAAAATCAGCAATTAATTATACATACACATATATATATATATATATATATATATATATATATATATATATATATATATATATATATACACGTTCTCAGATATCACAGACCAAATAGCCTTATCAAGGCAACAGCGCCAAGCTTTCCAGATGTCTACCTCACTACATACTCCATCACTACCATTCTTTCTTTGATGTCGAAAGAGACAGCTCACTAACTACAAAAATAACATACACAATCTGCCTCTCTCTAGAAAAGCAGACCGAGCTTTGTGCTTACAAATTCTCAGTAACCTTATGCAGTGTCAAATGCAAAGTCTTTGCTGCATGTTAATACTCATATCAAGCTGATTGGTATAAACATTAAGTGCAATATCCACCATACCAACATTAGTCACTCCCAGCAATGTAAAAATGAAAACTAACATGACTAGCATATCATCACAAACGGGTGGAGCTCAAGAAAATTTTTAAAGGTTTGAGTTCAAGAATTGAAAGAAAGGAATTGAGCACAAACTCATTCACGAAAAAAGCATAAATTAAAATCTATATTTGAAAAATAAGATTTTGGAGAAACTTGTTATTTTCTTAAAGTTATGTATCAAACAAATAAGGTTTGACAAAACATACTTCTATTTTGCATTTAACTACAAGAAGAGATTCTTAATTTGGTACCAAACTAACAAGATATTTCAAAGAAGTAGAGTGCCAATGTGAAATTAGATGCTAAGCAAACCCAAAACAAGATATCATGATCTTATAACCACATTAGCGGATGTGTACCAGAACCTAAAGTAGTATAAAAAAACAGCAAACTCCGGAGTCGAGTTTGGATCAATGTAATGTACGTATGAATTAATGATTCTAGTCCAGCATGAAAAAACAGTTGAACCAAAAAAACCTGGTAATGATGGATAAAATTCCTCAAAACACATGCTACAGGCCAAAGCTCATGATGTCTAACTTAAACTTAATTTAATTGAGAGGACAAGAATGACCAAATATTGTACAAGAGTTAGACAAGAGAAGATTGATGATATATATCAACAACTAAAAGAAAAAAGTTGTAAATGGTGAATTCAAGTTTTGGGAATGAAATCATACTGTCTACAGCTCCACTCCTTGGTGACCTTGCACGCAAGTCCTCATATAGTTTGCAACTGAGAGAAGGAAATCCGAATGGTTGAACCACTAAGTGATGTAGCATGCTTGCACACAAGGGCTTCTGTAGCCTGCTCCTCATTTTCAAAGAGGACAAGAGCCTGCTTTTTTCCATTCATCTCAAAGAGTTTTGTACTAACAATTGCTCCATGCTCTTCGAGGTGGCTTATTATTTCTTCTTCAGTCACATCCTGGGGGAGAGTGGAGATGTGGATCATTTTGGTTGGTGAACAACAATACCGGTAATTTTTGGCAGCATTTCGATTGAAACGATTGAGATTCGAGTTGGAGTACTCGTGTGTATCAGCTCCAGTTGTAATGTTTGGATGCTTTGAAAAGTTCACTTCCAAGCGCTTCCCAAACAACATGGCACCCTATAAAAATGAATGCAAGTTTACTAGCATAATCAACAAAAGCAACATAGATAATTGAAGGTTCTGAGACAAAACAACAAATATGTAAGTCAGGGGAAGTTGCAATTTTTCCCATTTTTACATATATGATCACTTTCATAGGTCAGATATAGAAAGTCCAAACTCATTCAGCTGGATAACATAATGCATCTGGAATCAGTCAAGCAGCACAAGTAAATAAAGAAGAAATTCACTGGACCTTCAAAAAGTGAACAGCCAATTCAGCCTGAAAACCATCTCCCATTTGAACCAATGCATGATCTGGTTTATTCCGGAGAAGTTTGATTCTAATAATGTTCCCATATATTGAGAACAAATTGAAAAGCTTATCCTCATCTATTCTCTGCAAAAGACGGTAAAGTGATGATAGAGTGAGTACAGTTTTGCCGAATCCTATAATTTCAAGCACTAAAGGCAATGAAAAACAGACAATACATCAGCTTGTGTGAATATGCACCTGTGTGCGTGTGTTCGTGTCAGGGAGGAGGGGGGCAGAGAAGAATAACAGCTAGAAACTTACATCAGGATTCAGATTAGATACAAGAACAGTGCACCTATCATTTGTTCCACTTATACCAGGTGGTAGACCTCCTCCAAATGCAGCCGCAATGGCAGCAGCATTGCCCATCTACAATTTAAGAAAACAAAGAAAAATCCACCACAAATGGTATAAACAACCTTAAATTTACATGTATACATCGGAAGCAGCACCCAAATGAGTGTACCAGAATGGCATACCATAATTTAAAGTAAAATTAGATAAAATACACTGTACTGGCAAAAGAAAACACTTATTTAACCACCATATATCAAGGAAGCAGCCTGACCAAACACCAGAGTTAATGCGCCATCATTGTCTTCCAGGTCAGCACAAGATGGATGATGATAAAAAAAGTGATACTATAGCTGATAAATACAAGCTAAACTGAGTAGTTATACCTACAAAGTATTATGATAGCAAGTGCATGATAAATTTTTAGAAGAAAAAAGTTGAAACAGTTGCAACACCATCACGGCATATTCATTGCATTTGAGGTGAAGATAAAAGTTGCCAGAGGGTGTTAAAGACCAATACACCAGTTGCAGCCAAGACAAGCAGCAAGGCACTCACCTGTGGAAATCCAACTGAGAGAGCAAGAGAGAGAAAGAGGGAGAGAAAGATGTTAGAAAGAGGGATTTAGTTACAAATGAAATTGACAACAAAGAATCGTATAATAGATAATTAAGCACCTGCATGGGCATACATGCCTGTATCTCCATACCCAGGCTGCCATAAAAGGAACCAAATTTGATCTAATCAGGAAAAATTCTCAAGGACAAAAAGCTAAATGATGTCAATTGTCATATCAAGAAGATTGGATTTACTTGAGAGGACTTGCCCTTTTGTTCTGAAGGCAAGGAAGGGTTTGTGAAATCCCTAAGAAGAGAACAAAAAGAGAATCTTAATGGCAATAGTCACCGACAAGAGAAAAATGACGTGGCATCTGACTGACAAACTTACCTTGAGCGTTCATTATTATAGTTCACTTGCAGTTCGTCAAGGCTGGATAAAAAGCACTTTGGTAACTATACACCATAACAGCAAGCAGAATGCAGGAGGATATAGTAAAATGTACATGCACCAAAACTCTTAAAATCAACTCACTTTGAGAACTGAATATCCAGCTGACAGCAACCATCATATATATTTCGTCCCTAGAAAAGAGTTGCAAGTAATAGACTTTGTTTCAGTGCCAAATAAGTACACCCATCTAATAGTTTAACATTCAATATACCTGAAGGGAGTTTCTCGCAGAAATAGCACTTTGGTGTAATTGATACTGAATTAGAGCTTGAAAACCTACACAATTTGCAGGATTAGAGTATTGTCAACAATACAGCACAACTAGAGAAAACTAGCACTTAATGATGCAGTTAACAGATTAAGGGGCCAAAGATATCTCATACACGACAAAGAAACAGCATAGACAGTAATTCACCAAATCGTATTTAGATCTCTCAAGAAAGAGAGGAAATTTCAAACCATACATACAAAGATATTTCTCGCACAGGATGACGCAAAATTTAGACATTCTTCCTACGGCCTTAACCAATATCGAAATTAAGAAGAGAAAAGAGAAAATTTGAAGATGCTGACCAGCCGACTTCTGAAACGTGACGATCTTCTCTACAAATCCATGAGGAGAAAAAACTTGATGCAGCACTTCCACAGTAATAGGATATAGCATGTGATGTATCGTAACTAAGAGGATTCTGTTAGGCTGGATATCCAGAGAGAGCCGAACAGCAGACCAGCATAGAGACAGAATACAGAGAAGACCCCAACAGCAAACCAGCACAGACACAGCAGAGAGAGAAGAGAAGGGAATGAATAGAAAAGAATACAGAAAGACAGAAGGATATGGACATATAGAGCTAGAATAACCAGCATAGAGCGATCAATCAACATGTAAACACACAAAATAAATATATAGAAAGCAAGAAATCAAGAGCCTTAGGAGTGACATAATTGGTTGGTTTGAGGCTATACTGCTTTGCCTGATCTAACATCATGCACCGTCCATTACAATGTAAATATGCAGAAACCTCGCCCCCCAAAAAGCACATAAATAACTTAAAAAATAAGATGGAGAACACCATGTAAGGATCTCCAATCACCAACAAGAGATACTTGCATCATGAAAAGAATACCATAATCCTCTCAGGGATAAATTCATTGAAACACCATACTTTTAATTCTTATTTCAATCTATGAAAGAGAGAACATATCCAAGAACAAGAACTTTTCTTACACAATAAATTCCATCTACACCGTTAGTTTTCTTAAGCAGAAACTCCATTGGAACAATCGTGTTTTCCAATATAAGAATGTACTAGCATAATAATCACAAGTTGAAAATCCATCGACAAGTGTCTCAGGCTCATATTATTGATAGGGTGTTAATGACACAGTTCCTTGTATAAAATGAGGATAATGAAACCAACTAACAGGTTTTAGTAATGCTTCTCATGCACTTTGGCGGATTATATGCAATGATATTGGGCCCATTACATTCCATCACTGATAATTTATTCTACTTGACATTAGATGGTCTACAAGAATATTTATAATATTACGAGTACCAATGCTTAAATGGAGCTTTATATATAGTTACAATAGCCATTATGGCATGCCGTTCTTGCGTGCGTATAATAAATATTATTTCATGTTTTAAAATATATTATGAATAATAAAATATATATATATACCACATCACATTTTTAAAAAAATAAAGAAAGAAATAAAGCAACAAAAGAAAAAATTAAAAGAAAATCAACTTAGGGTACTTTCGGCATAATAATAAAATTGGTGTTGTGGTGTCGTAACCGCCATTTGTGACAGAAAAATACCTTTTCTTATATATTAGTAATATATTAGTATAGATACATGAGGTCTTACACCTACTTAAAGGAAGACAACTCTCTTTCCTTCTAGGCAAACTAAAGTACCAAAAATTTATTTTGGTTATTTACAGCTTGTCCAAGATACATTGTCAAATGTAGACATTTCATACCTTATTTTCCAATATGGACATCATTCAAAGATGATTAACCCGGTCAACATGACGAATCTTAATCATTTCATCTTTCTCAAGTGAGTCATAAAGTTTCGACTTCTGACCATATACTCAAGTAAGTGACAACCCAATTTGTGAACTATAGTGGCCTCAAGATGATAGGGAATACTCTGCTCAATTTTTCTTTTATTACTACTGCTACTATTATTGTTGCTTCGATCATTATTATCACCATCATCATCATCTTGTTACATTTGGAAAGTGAATAACAGCTACCCACGCTCAAACTCCTGCAAGCCATTTGTAACTTGGTACAACTGACCAAAACATGAGTCTCAATGAAATATGGGAAAATTGTCGCAGTCGTGCATAATATTCACCTCATCTCCTCTCGCTTGAGTATTTTGGTCCATAATGGTTAGTTCTTGGTGTGATGAAAATTGAACATAAACATTCCTTCCCCTAGAAGTCAGTAAGAAAATAAATTAATAGACTAGACAATGCTAGAAACATGAGAGGAGAACTCTCATAATTAAGTTGGAAAGCTGAAAAGCAAAAAGGTAATATTTTCTACCAAGTATCAAGATACCTTATGCTTGGCTGAACATTAGTGTAGAATTGCAACGCATTTACTGCTGAAGCGATATCTTGCATTTGGAGGAGGGCCTGAAATTTTGATATGAACAGCTATCAGAGACAAATTTACTGTTGGCTGTCCACATTGCACAGCTGCTCAAACATATTTTCAAGAAGGAAACCTGATTCTTGGCTCGAAGCATGACAAGTTTGGTGATGACTCCAAATGGCTGGAACAGCTGGAGCAAGTCATTCTGGAGAAGAATAAAATAATACAAAAAAATAGAACCTATAAGTAATTTATTATTTTATTGAAAGAGCAATAGATGTATTTATATGTTTGCATCAACAAAGAACAAAAAGGAAATATGTGTACTTGCTTAGTATTTTAAAGTGATGAAATATAAATGCTTTCTAGTCGTTTACTCAATGAGTTTTCTTGTAAACATTAGAAAAGAGGATGATTAATTTTCTTTAATTAGCCATACCAATTAAAATTTGAGGATAGGAAAAAAAATAAGAGTCAAAGATTTTGTAAATCCACATATAACCATTAATTCATATTAAACAAAGCTGAATCATTTGCTCAACCTATGGAAGCTGGGGAATTACATGCAATAATAGTATTGCATGAGTGATCATTAGTTATCAAGAGACACCAGCCTACTATGATCCCCAAAAAACAGTTGACAGAATAAAGGCACAAATCAGATAACAGTATGATGAGGCTGTGTATTATTTGAGAGAATAAGATAAACAACTTCTTAGCAAAATAAAGAAATAGATCAAGAAATTAACTTAGGTGCATTTAGCTCAAGACGCATCGGTTAAGATTTCAAGTCTTGTACCAATCTGGGCTCTATAGGGATCCTCTTCTCTTGTGCCTACTTAATCAATGACAATTTCTTCAAATCCAAGTCATCCCTCCTATTTCTCAATCACAAATGTGTGACCTCATCCATTGTTATATACTACTTGATCTCTTTTTTGCTAATGATGTGCACTAGCTTCAGTAAAAAATTCTGTGTATTGGTTATTTCAGTTTTGGGATTGAATGCAATTAAGAATATAAAGACATGACATTCTTCCAAACATGTACGACCAACAAAATGCAAAATCTGAAACTGCAACATTATGTTTCAAATATGCATAGGTAGATGGAGATTACCTCAGAAATTTCATGACCAACATTACGAACGTGAATGACTTTTGAGGGCTCTGCCATAATGAACAATCCTGAAACTAAAGAATGTAACTATGGGGCATCATGATATGGCTACTCCTAGACAATCAACAACCAAGGATAGCAAAAATGAGTATGGGCAGGTTGAACATAAAAATGAAAAAACCACTAGAAATAAATGATATGCTTCGGAGGTTCACCCAGAAAGGAAGAAAGAAACAAATCACAGAAACTGCAGAGCAGTCCGCTTCATATGCATTGGATGGTCTATCATTGGAGTGATGGTAGTATATATGACCCGACATTTACAAATGAATCCAAACCCCATAAAGTTGCCCTATTTCTGAGTTCGGAACAAATGAGAACATGAAGATATCAGCTCATGTTTGAGCCAATAAAGAACATAACATGGATCCTAGCGTTGGGCCACGGTCAAGTTTTTATAACTTTTAATTATTTGGCCTAAAGAGCATATGAATATACCCCTTTTGAAAAACTCAGCCACTGGAAAGGGTATCGCCTTAATTACCTTCTTTCAGCAAGCTTATTACCCTTTCAGAAGTGGTGGTTCACTCTTCGACCAAGCTTTTGTACAAACTGAAGGAGCAGAACCAGTGTTGAGGAAGCCTGCAAGAACAGCAACATGTATAGCACATGCTTGAAAAATTAAAAAGTTTCCACACTAGCCCGAACCTTAGACGCCCCGCCCTCCCTTCCACCCCAAAAGGAAAGGAATTCTGATCGATACGCTATCAAATGAGCAGCATAAACATGTATTGTGAAACTATACACCAAAAGTATTTAGAGAAGCCCTAAACGGGATGAACAACAGAATAAGACAAGTACAATCACCTTAGATAATTGACAAAGAGAGGAGCAGACTAGGCGCGGATGGAGAGTAAGTACTTGAGGGGAGTTAGAACGAAGCAGAATGGAGCAATTCAGGGAGTGGGAGGGTGGGATGTACTTAGGGAGTAGGGTTAGGGTTTTCTCGGCAAGCAACTCATTTTGCTATTGACAGTTATGACCTCGGGAACCAATGGCAATGGGTTAAGGTCGCGAAGTAGTAACTGGAACTAAAGGGGTGTTTCAGGTAATTAAACAGAGACTACGGGGGTGGAATTTTTTAGGGAATATAGGAGTATATAAGGAGAGAGCAACACAAGCAAGGGCTTCTAACGCACTACTTGATCTTATCTGAGCAGGTGGCGGTGCAGGGCAGGGAAAAGGGGGACGATTTTTTCATAGATTGTGAAGATTAGGATGCCGCCCTCCGTCTTGGCTGCAGGAGGCTCCGATTTCTTCACACTCGCTAATCGTTTCCCCGGAGCCGTCTTTCACTGCTTCTACTGCGATGAAGACTGCCTGCAGCCGGAGCTAGCCCCCGTATGGCGGTGATGATGGATAAGCGGGCTTTTCTTTCGAAATCAGTATCTTTTATTTTTCTTTTCTTCCCCTTTAACTTTCTTTGGTCCCATTGTTGCTTCTTACTTGTCAACACTCAGAAGTTTACATTTGAAGTGCGTTCGTCGGTCTTTCCAGCGTCTGCCATGTTTTTACTACAACCTCTGTGAAGCCTACAGGCTTAATTTGTTCCCGATGCCATTGATGCAATGGCCTTTTTTGGATGTCTAAACTATATTCTTAATTGGAGATTATCTACTATACATCCTCTGGTCTTAATATCACAGTTTTTGGTCGATATCAGCCTATGGATCACCTAGTAACTATTGGGAATATGGCTAAATCATTACATTGGAGTTATCAGATCCCTTACATCCTATATTCGCTACTCAATTTTTCCTCGGTGGTGTAATTTTATCATCTGCTCTTTGTGCTAATCTACGATCCAGACTTTTGAATGACTGCACATTTGACATGTGAAACTTATCTTTTTGTGCAAAATGATTGTATGCATTATTGGTGTTTAACTATTTCTTTATGGATGCAAAAGCAGAAAGGGAAAGCTGACATATAAGCTTACTTGCCTTTTGCTTGAGCATATAGGTTCCATTCATAGATGCAAAAGATCCAATCTTACTATATTATAATTACAACCTTAATGTTTTTGCTTGTGTAATCTAATAGACTATGTCGTTATTGGACGTTCATTCAAATTTGTTACTTCTTGAATACCTTGCAATTTAACTGCTCATGATGATTTTGTTATTTCCAAGGCTGAATAACGGTTCCTTACAGACGAAATGATCCTGTTCAGCACCTTTGTCCAGTTGAAGAATACATATGCTCTTATGAGGACACACCCTTACGTCTCCCTACATGGTGGATAGGAGCTGGTGAACAAGAAGTCTATGATAAGTGTCACATTATGAGGCCATATCTGAAGACAAACATGATGTAATAGATCGCCTTGTTTTAGCTCAACCTACCATTAAATATTGGCGAGTTGTATAGATGCGAAGATGTCATCTGTGTCAACTGATATTCTTTGGAACATGAACTGGAGCTTAAGATCATAAGTTGTGTCGCATACAACTCAATGCTTAACAGACTTGTGTTTTGTTTTCTGCAGTTTATTTTCTCCATGCAGTCGTGCTTCAGTTCTTCTAAAAGTTACTGGGAACACTGGCCTGTGGTGAAAATAGATTGGGAAGCAAAATTGTCAATTTGCTGCTTTGAGAAATAGCTTGATAAAACAGTGCAGAAGTATTTTACATGGATGGCATCATCCTATAATTATCAAATCTACAAGTTCGCACTTCTCCTCTCTCTCTTCCCATGATCCCCCATCTCCCGTGTATCTATGCACATGGCAAAAGTTGTCTTGCGAATGTTAAATCCTGCACAAGGGGTCTTCGTCCACATGGTTGCATGGTACAGCAGCATGTTCAACTAATTATAAGGAATACACTTCTGGACATTGTTGGCATTCGATCCATGGAGAGTTGTTAAAGAGAGCAAGGGAAGGCATTTGGGGAGGGGCAAGGGGTGCACAATGTTTGAATGCACCATAAACTTAGAGCACCAAACTAAATCTGAGCAAAGGCGTTGAAGTTGGACATGCAAGGTGCTTCATTAAGTTGCTGAGGATAATACAAAAGCACAAGTACACCAGTGAACTGCGCAGAAGGTACATTTATATGATTAAATCATCTTCAAGATAACTGTACTCAAAGGTGAACTCAGTCTTAATCCTCTGACACCTGGGTGAAAGAAAAGAACAAAAGTCAACCAAAACTGAAGCAGATTTATATCACAAATTGGACTTGATAAAAAGCACACTCAAATAAAAACGTGAAACACAAAATTCACACAACATCTAGGCAAGGTATTTTAATCTCCCTTTTTCCTTTAGTTTTAAAGTGGTGAAGCTCTTCAAATATCAAGACCGTTAACAGCAGAGAACATGCTTACAGCACCGAGCGCTAATTGAAGCTCCTATTATTAGGGACACATTATTCAATGAAAAAAGGAACAAAGTGAACCCTTTACTTCTGGAACATGCCATGACCACCAGTGCGATTCATTTTGCAGCACAGAGGCAAAACCTCGGCCACAATCATATTAATGCCACTACCAAGTAGATTGGTATAAACCCAAGCGATTGCTACCCTTAATATTATGTGTTGTCAAAGTCAGCTTCTTCACAAATAGATTTCAGAATGAAGCAGCTGAAGCAAAAAGATAAAGTACAGAAAATAACAGGTTACAGGAAACAATCAGATATCAGAACGTCCCAACCAAATAGTGTATGTAATAGCATCATCATGACATAGAATGGGCAGATAGTAACAAAATAAACAATAAATGTGTTCTTTGATTTAAAGTGCAATCACAAAGATGGAACATAAGCAAATGGAACTCAAGAAATGAAAAACATACCAGCCATGTTGTTCATCGTTGGCAATATGGAAATCGAAGTACACATATGTCCCCTGTTCAAAATCATCTGTGGCAACTTTTGGCTCCTCGTGCCGTTGGAACCATGTGTTGTATTTTCTGTGGTATCTCCACGACTGCTTTTTCAATTCCTTAGCAGCCAAATATTGCTGGTAAGTATTCTGCAATGAGCGTTGGCATCAAAACAAGTTCAAGAACACTGTAGTTCATGCAGGATACATAAATAAAGGACTGGAGTTTAAATAACCTGTTGATAGTAGAATGAAAAGAATAAGGTATCAGTGCCGTAAGTATCTGCACCAAGCCGTTCCCAGAAGGCGGGATTGTTGACAATAGGGGCTTGTACTTGAGGATAACTTGGAGGTGTAACAGCTGGGTGTCTCTGTACATAGCAAAACAAACATTGGAATGGCGAAGAAAATGGAGAACGAGATCTACAATAAGTTAGCTGCATACTGGAGAATAGGTCTTTGCACGTTCAGAGTCTTTGGGCTGAGGAAGTCTATAATAAGCAGCCTCGAGCATCTGCAAATTGTATAACTGATCATGCATTCCTCCAGAATTTGCAGTTGATGCACTGATGTTATCTCCAATAGCACCAAGATCAGATACACTTCTTCGACCAATAACCCCAAGACTTCCAGAAGATGACGCTGATTGCAAAGGTTGTCCTGGAGATAGGTCAGTTTCCCTCATCACTTGAGAAGGTTCAGCAAGTGCGCCAGCAGCAGCTGCAGCCTGCTAGCAAACAATTGCATAGCAGCAAAATTGATTTCGTGATAATTAACTAGAAAGGTCGACAAGATGACTTGACTCAACCAAATGAGTTCAATAATGAAACCGAAACTTGGAATACTTTGAAAATTCAAAATAATTATACACGTATCTCCCTATTACAGCAATGTTATCGTTAGCCAAATGTAATGTTAACCAAATTCCCTAAAAGTTTTAAATTAGAAAGGACCTCACACATACCGCAGAATCTAAGGTGTAAGAAGCTTTCAATTCATCCTCTTGCATGAGGTTTTTCCCAAGAACGGAGTTGGAAGCAGAATCCACGGATGATTCTTCTGTGAGGGACTGTTGCTGCTGCAACTCCTCAACTTTGGTAAATCCGGTTTCTACAGATGTAAAAACAATTTGTCATTAGGATGTCGCAATCAAACAATTGCCTTAAGGCAATTTTGGATGGTTCGCTTAAAATTGTCGCAGAATTGTAATTATAAAGATAATACACAGGACCTACTACAACCTTTGTTAACATAATTAGATAACACTAGCAAATGGATAGAAGTTAAAATTGCATCATGCAGATTCCAGCATTCTTATTTTAAAACTCAATGTACCCTATGGCTCTAGAGATAGGGTACTATAAACACTTTGATCATAATGAGATCTAACTTTCAGAATGAAATATTTTTAAGCACAAGTACAAACTATTTTGATCATTTATGGTGGAACTTAATGATGCAAACGTAAATCGTCAAGGAATTCCTTAACTTCTACAATCATCAAATGTGACAGTGAACAGTACCTATTATCACCTTCTCTCAAGGTCAGCAGTCCCCTTTGGTCCAGAAAAAGTATCAAAGAGATGCATCTTATTAATTCATTAAAATCTCTGCTTTCTCAGTTTCCATTCTGTATAAGAAAGAAGACATTTTCTATTTCTACCACAGTTTGGACCAGAGAAGCTGTGCTTAGAGGATATATAGCACCCTAGTAGCCTTTGATTTCTCAACAAGTTAACATGTTTCAGACATGTCAAATGAAAACTAATTTATATTACTATCCCAAGCTCCAGTACAAGTGCCAGAAACATTGTCAGTCAAGGATGCTTCAAACTCAAATTTGCGAGCAACATATACCTGCATCTTTAGATGTTGAAGATATGATTGTCTGCTGATTAGACGGTTGGTGGATTGCACTTGGCTGCTGCTGCAGTGAAGCAGATGTTGTAACACTGTTAAGACCTGAAGCTTGGACCCCAATCCCCAACCCAAGTTGAGGTGAGATAGATGGGCTTTGAGCATTGAACTGAGTGGGTTTTTAACAAGTGAAAGCAAGTATAAATAAATTAAACAAGTCCAAAGGGTGAAACTGTTCAAAGAATTCTATCATAGCAAAAAAGAAGAGAAAAGATTCCCAATCCGCAGTAGGAAGATTGTATTGATCGGACCCTATCTTCTTAACTCTTTCATAACCTTCGAGGAGTCAATACAATAGAAAGATAATTGGATTTTAGGAGAAAGAGGAGCTGACTCAAACACATATGCAAACTAGACAAGAATGTGCTTTCCTGGAAACTTCCTAAATTTAACCATAATCCTATGCAACAGCAGATAGATCAATCTATTAGTAAAACTTCTACAAGTACTTTTCTTTAATTAAAACAGATTATAGTTCTTTTAAGGTACAATCATTTTAAACTATCAGAGCTCAATTCACCAGTCACCATCCAATCAACATATTTTTTTAGTGATGGCTGGGCAATGAACTGCTTCTTTATTGCTTCTTTCTCCTCATCTTTTAGCATGGGGAGAGACCCATGGACGACGAGGAATGTAACATATGTGCATATGCAAAATGAAGAATGCATGCTTGGAGTTTTCCTTGAGAAGACCACAGTTGAAAAAAGGAAAAGTTATTTGTCAAAAGACCTTTACATTATTTCAAAGTCCATAAGAAAACATGTAGACATTATCCAACAAGTAAAGATTTACGACACAGATTCACAGTCACACGTGTTAAAAGACCTGAAAGAAATGTCACGAAAGAGTAGGAGACAAGGTACTTGATGAAAAAAGCAACGGAAACCACACCTGCTGTAAGAGCACGCTCTGTTGCTGCGTAGAGTACTGTTTTCCTCCAGAAAGAGGAGGCATACCAAGAAGATTACTTTGACCTTGCTGCTGTACCTGCTGAAATCGCTGAAGAAACTTTTCCCTTTGATCAGGAGCAATCTCAGTTCTCCCACGAAACTGCCCCTAAGAAAACAGGAAACTAACTTATTTCAAGATGATTAATGGTTTTACAATCAAGATTGTGTATACTGAAGAGTGACGAGACCATGTGTGTAACATGAGTTAGAATCACAAGGTAACAAAAACAAAAGATTTTCGGGCAACAACATGTTAGAAAAAATTGACTTCTAGTTCAAACAGCAGAAATTTCCCTTGTCAAACCAATTAAATTATGTCCTCTTAGAGATGCCAAACATGATCTCATTGCTCGTCTAGATGACTAACAATACCAAACATCATCATAAACCAAAAGAACAATTTATTCTTAAGTTCACATTCTTGCTTCAATCTAGCTTCTTATATTGTGCCTACTACCAGTTGATTCCCCAACAATTATCGAGTTTTAATCTTGATCTCAAAAGCTTGCGGATTTAGATTAGATCCCATCACTGTAACTTCTGGTCATTGTGTCTTATACTTGTCAAAAAAATAGCTTTAGCACAAGATAAAAGAATCATTGTCAAATGTTAAAGCAGATATGAGGGTAAAATTCAACTAGATCCTCCACACATTGCAGAAAACTCCAAGCAAAAATGATTTCTTTTCCAGTTTTGATTTTAAACTTGAGGTCATAGTAAGTGCCTAAGATGCTAATAGAAGGTGAACTGAGGATCACTAACAATATGGAAACAGAATAATGGAACATACTGCTTCATTCTGGTTTTGGAAGGAACTTCCGGGCCTCCATTGCATACCAGGAACCACAGGAGAAGTGAAAACCCTGCTGCTCATAATTGCAGCATCATTAACATTTCCACTATCAGCTGATCCAAGTGTATCAGTAGCCTTGGCAGCTTGTGGCAAGATTATTCTATTACTTAGAGGGGATACAAGAGACTGTACCACACCACTACTCCCTGATCGATCATCAGAACCTAAAATATTTCTTTTCCCCATTTCAGAAGCCAAAGGAATGTTACCAAGGGCCCCATTGCTGGAAATTGTGTTGCCAGAACTAGGAAGGATATTAGAAGTTGGTTGACTAGGCAAGCCACCTCTACCAACAGCCCTTAATCCAGTTTCAGCCAGAGCTGGTGATGATTTTCGACCAGGAAAGTTCAAAATCTCCTCTTCTTTTGTAGAAGTTGAAATGGTTACCGGAGATGAAGCAGTAGCAGCACCTGATTGTTCAAAAGTGCAAAAAGGAACTCAAACCAGAAAATAGGAAAGGAACTCAGAGACCAGTAAAGTTATAGTTAACCAACTTGTGATGCCAGGAGATGCCTGGCCTGCCACTGGTGTTTGTGGTGCAGAAATACTGAGGGTGCTACTTTTAGGAGGTGGGGTTCTTGCAACTGCATCATCCTGGAAAGCTGTTTCATCTACTTGGTCGGGCACAGAAGCAACCTGTTGGATGGAAGCTGTCGTTGTTGCCTGAAAAGGGTATCATCAAGTTATACCATAGCAGATAAATATAAGTAAAAAGAAAAATGCAAGCAGATAGGGAATTCAATATATAGTTGTGGATGCATCAAGTTTTCAGAAACCTCTCTAGCTTTTTCTTCCTTCAGCGAATGTATTAATTTTACTCTCCCATTTGATAAGTTAAATGAACAGCACTCCATTTGATTCAAGTGAAGCTATTTCCCAAATTTCATTAAAAAACCAAGTTTATCCCGAGAACCACTGCCAGTACAATCTCTTGTCAACTCAGCCTAAATAATAATTAAAGAAAGGTCTTCCTTTTACTTGGAATATCATAAATTATTGAACAAATTACTGTTGCAAAGTAATGTAAAGACCCTTATTATGCCAACCTTTTGACAAGGAAGTATCTCCTAAGAATCTATGTAACAACGTGCATTTCAGTAATAATTAAAGAAGGATCATTCTTTGTCAGGAGCATTGTTACGAATAACCAGTGAAATTATTGTTCCAATAGCAAAACCTTATAATGCCATCAATATCGATTGACAAAGTATCTTCTATAACTTCTTTGTATTAGCCGATACCATAAACTTGGACAAATTTAACATAAAGGGAAAGAAGATAATTTAATTTACACTCTACTGCTCAATAGCATGTCCAAGGACAAGATGATTAAAACATTCTTACATTTTCTTAGCATAACTAGCAATGAGAAAAATTCGGAAAAGTAAAAATACTGGAGGTTATAGGTACAGCTTCAAGTGATGTGAGCAAATACTCCTAAGACAAAAATAAATGAATAGGAAGCCAGAGCATTGACGTTGACAGTTTGTTAGAAGAAGTTGGAACTCACAACTAAATTTTCTTTGTTATCTCCTTAAGGATTCCATACAAGTTAGTAGTACTGTAAAGCTCTGCTTAGTGTTCCCTAGACATTAGTTTGTCGAGTTAGGGGTTAACAAAAAAAGATAGCTTCTTTTCCAGGGCAATAGAAAGTCAAGGGACATGGAGTGTAAGATGCAGTATCAGAAATGAACGTACTGGAGCCTGAGTGGGGGCTGCAGCCAAAGAAGTTTTCATACTTAAAACTGCACTGGAGGCACTGACACCCTGCTAATAATAAAAAGTTGTGTTAGGATTTCAGCTCTAATGTTTCCTTTTCCTCTCAAAAGAAAAGGAATAACAATCTCTACTCATGACAGTACTTATAAAGAACCTAAATCGAATGTGAGGGGGCTGCGGCATATATTCTAACCTAGCTTTTTCTCTGTTAATGCATCGGATTGCATCCACTTTCTCATTACTAATGAAACTCTGCTGAAGTCAGTGGGGCCGATTAAATGCCCACAGGCATGGAAGATAACTTTGTAGAACATAGTTTTAAACTATACCATACACAGACATGGTAGATAACTTGGAATGACATGTCTGCGACACAAATTGTAATAAAGAAGATAGAGAGAGAGATAATAAAAAAGCTGAATAGACTGAGAACTTTGGGAACACAAGTAACTGAGGGAGAAGTCATTCACCTTTACAAGACCAGGAGGACCAATAGTAACTAAATCTTCAAGAGATTCCACCTTGTCTAGAGGTAAAGAACTGTAAAGCTCATCAACATCACTAAATTCGTCAAAGTCCTCCTACAAGTTATACGCCAAAAAGGAAAACATAGTTTAAGTTTAACTACCAATAAGTCAATAACCTTCACAATCAGCAATAACAGCAACCAAATAAAAAACATAATGATGCGAATAAACTAGTTATTCCTCTATAGATGGTATAACAACAATATAAGCTCCATTTGGAAATGACAATAATGGGGATAATTAAGAAGACCTGATTTCTTTCCACATAGTCATCCAAGAAATCCTTGACATCATTCACTTGCTCTGGACTCAATTCATCGTTGTCCAGCAGCCTTAGAATTAATTCTAACTTCATAATATGAGCCTTATGCCGAGCAATCGATGTCTCCAGATGCGTCTATAAAAGAAAGATTTTTCATAATACAAACACAACACAGTTAACCAGAATTAAGATATCTAACTTTCTTCTCATCATACCAGTCTGGGAGGCCTTGTCTTCCCTTTTTTGACAGAAAGTCCCTCTATTTCAGCTTCAAAGCTATCAATTTGATTTTCCAGCTCACTGACCTACTCAATGAAACATAATATCTTCAAATATACCCATGGCTTGTTTAAAAGGTATCATGAAAAGATAACATTATATGCGAATCAATGACTAAGAGTCATGCCACTCTGAATTCATTTTTCGGATACCCACATCTAATGTCCGTTAGCTAAATTAAAAATCTAGTATTCAAAAACCCTTTAAGGCAACGATTTGACTGTCATTAACTACTTCAATGGGTAAAACTGTAGAGATAATAAACTCTCAGTTAAGTCATCCAAAATTCCATGAAACTTCATATGGGTAGACCTTTGGTTTGGGACAGAGAAGTTGTATAAACAGTTAAATGAATGATGACAACTGTGCAAAAGAATAACAATTGAGATCCACAGCTGAACCAAATAAAATACAAAATGAGGAAAAAAGAGATGGAAAAACTCAAACAGACATGGATGAGATCATTTTACATGCTAAACAACTCCTTGAACTATCGACTCAGCTGACAGAAATACAAGAAGAATTCCAGTAACATACCACATTATTCAGCCAATCTCTTGTCTCTGATTTAGCTTTTTCCTTCGGATCCTACACCATGAGAAAAAAAAATTAAAAATTAAAATAAAATAAAGGCTACCGCATGTTGGAAGAAGCAAAATATGCTAAATGCCAAACAAACAAGCCAGGCTAACTCTTCCATATTAACTGTAAAAGTTCCATTTGGTGCAAAAGTAAATTCATGTGACAGGGAATTATTAATAGAATTCCACCCATCGACAAACTATATTTCTGAAATGAGAGACTAGATTCCTGATGAATGTTAATCATAGTGAAACTTAATCCAGAAGACAAACAACAGTTTGAACAGCCACAAACAAAAACAAGAGCAATGAAATACCCACTGTTTTAGGTTGCTGGCCAAGGCCTTCTTTTGAGAATGCTTTTGTCTTAGTTTCTTTTTCACATATCTTAAATCGCTCCATTTCACGCTCAATTTGCTTTCGAGCATCCATCAGAGCCTGCTCATAAGAGGCACTAACCTATGTCAACAAGTATCAAAAGAAAATCCACTGTCAACATCAGAAAATAGGCGTCAAAGAAGTGAAATACGACTTTCTCAGCTACTGCAAAGAAGATATTATATAATGGACTCAACCACAAAATGACAAGATCCCACTTAGGAGCAAGTATAGTAGGAATATAAAAGCACCAACCACCAGAAATCCAGTGAGATTACGACATCAAGAGAATTCACTTCCGCACAAAAGCATCAATATCTAATCACAATATATCAAAATAAACAAATATAACAGATACCATTCATTGTCTTCCTCATGTTTTCCAATGGTTGATTGCCTAATTACCTGAATTCATCAATACATTTATTTCCTAGCTCCACATTGGTCCAGATTTTAAGAAATGCCAGTGTAAGCAAACCACTTATCCTATGCATATTCTGGGTCCATAAAAGTCGACTAGCCAATTTTGAAAATACATTTTTCCTTTTTGCAAATTTTGAAGTCATATCAATTTGGAGAAGAGGTAGTTTTGAATCAAAACCAGAAACCTTTGCAACATTGCATAAACACCAAATGTATCAATCACTAAATACTAAACTAGATGCGGTTCATTTCCACCTTGTGTTTTCAAGTTCACATCAAACAAATAAAAAAGAAAGGCTATGATACACTCCTTTTCAAGGAATTATATATTGCAGATTTCCTGCTTATTTTGAACCACTTGAATGCTTCATGCGTCTGATTTAGATTAGTATTTTTGTTGTTGCTTCTAGAACATCTTCATTTCTTGAGGGGAGTTGCCAATCTGTTCGTTAATATGTCTTTTAGTGACCAACAGTAGCTCCGACGGGTATTTCAAAAGAACAGTAAAATTAGTTCTCAGAAGAAACCAAAAGCACCTGGTAGGCACATAATTACATAGTAAACAGTACCTTCTTATCTTTTATCTCGCTGGACTGTATCCATGTCTTGATCTGGTCTCTATATCTCTGCAACTTCTTTATCTCCTTCTTCAAGTCAGCCTCGAATTTTTCCTTCTGATTTGCATTGTCCGTGTCATAAACCTAAACAATAAAAAAGAGCCATCCGATCAGAATTTACAGCAAGATGAAGATATTTCGAAAATGCAAGATCCATCGGAAAAAGAGAAAGACCTTGTTCCAAATGCTATCGAATACATCGACGCCCTCTTGAACTTTCTTCAGAACTCGATCGATCTCTCCCTGTAGCTTCCTACTTGCTCCCATTGTCAATTTCTCCAAGTGATCAAGAACGAGTCAAGAACGGTCATTCAAAACCTTAGGGTTTTCAGGAAGTCGATAGAGGAAAAAAGAGAACGAACTTCTCTCTTGCGGGTCTGTCAGCCGCTATTAGTAATCTTCTTTGTGAGAGTAAGGAACCAGTGTGAAGGGGAACGGATATTTCTGTGGGTGGGCCTACTCTGAACGGGCCTCGAACTCGACCTGGTAACTGGATGTTGAATTGGGCTTCGGCAAACTCATCCCAACCTATCTTCTATGGTTCCTCCTTGATTCGGCCGATAGAGTTGGCCCACCACAACTTTTGCACTGGTCACCTATGAGTTTTTTTAAATATTTGAATAACCAATTTATTGACAAAATCTTTGAATAATTAATTTATTGACAAAACAAATAATTTTGCATAAAATAATAATAAATATTTGAATGATCATTTTATATGACTGTGCAATTTGGACATCAAATTTATTTTTATTTTCCCACGTTTTTTATTACCTACAGCTATTTCTAATTCACTGATCAATTTTTTTATTTTCTTTTTTAAGAAGGAGGCATTCCATCTTTTTTAAAGGTTTGTTTGGTTGGAGTAAAAAATGATTGTGTAAGAGAAGTAAAAGTACAAATAGAAGTATAAATTTAGTATTTGGTTAGGAAAAATAGATGAAGGAGAAATAAAATTGGATGTATGTGAAATACCTTTGGAGTCTAATTTTATTTTCGTCCAAAATTGGGCAAAGAAGTGATTGTATAAAGTCAAAAAGATAAAAAAGTATATATTTTATTTTTATTTACTCTATTATCCATATACAAAATTTATCCAATTATTTTATCATTCCTGCTATAATACCGATACATAATCTTTTAAAAGATAACTAAATCACCAACAAAAGTGTTGATCTTTGAATTTGATTTCTTCATTTAAGGGCATTTGTAGTAATTTTTTTCTATTTAAATCGAATACTTTAGGATAAATAATATAGCACCTTTTAACGGTACTATGACTATAAATATCATACTTAAAGTAAACCTATTTATACATATAAATATGCACATAATCCAATCTATAATGGTTATTAACAATGATAAATATAAGAGCATGAGGGGTTTCATGAAATAGAATTTATGAGATAATTGATAAAACTACATATGTCTTTATAAAGCCTAGATTGCCTAGTATTCAGAAGAAACGAAATGAAGATTTATATTTTCATAGAAATAAAATATTAAAATATTGTTAGAAACCGTATGAATAATATTTAATATTTCATTCACAAATTACGATATTCTCAATATATTGATTATATGCATTATAATTTATTAGTGATTGTGGCACACTCTATTAGTGTGCATAATTTATAAAAATAATTTACACTTTTAAAAATATATTTAATTGAAAATTAAAAATATTAAAAAATAAAGAAGAAGTTATACATAGTTAGTAGAAGTTGAAAAGAGCAAGTCGGGAGTTTAGAAAAATGGTTTGAAAGTTTAGAAGAGTGGAATAGTGAGAAGTTAATAAATTAAGTAATTAATTAAATTAAATATTAAATAACAGATCAAAATAGTGAGACACCAAAGTGATGCTCACACTTAATAATAACGTATAGATTATAGGATATGGGATAAAGTAGAGGATTGAACAACTTCCTATCTGCTAATTAAATCATTGTAAGATCGAGGTAAGTAAATAATAATTATTGTTTATATATGTTTCATTTCCTTGTGATACTACTTTTATGTTGTGAAAGTGACACGAGGAAAAGCATTGAAATATTCCATTTATTGTATAATATGTTGTTAGTGTTTGCAAATGATATATAATGAGATGTCGTTTCACATGACTAGTTGCTTATAGGAACAGTGATATATGAAAATGAGGGAGTGATGGAAATTAAATATAAATGTGATATGAATACCCTTCGGTGTTGTTCGTGGGGAATGCACTGATTTAGTGTAGGTTAGTAAAGAGGGCATATGAACCAAGAGATAAGTTGGGCTGAGTTTCAAAGAAAATTCGATGATAAATACAGACTTAAGACGTACCAGGATAAAAAGATGATAGAGTTTCTAAACTTAGTGCAAGGAGATGATCAAATAGTGGCAAAATGAACTTCGTTTTATTGCCTTAGCCAAGTGTTTAGGTTTTTTTTTTTCATTTTACTAAAGTTAACAAACCGCAATATTAACAAACTTATTCACATGTTACACAATCATCAACATGATTTTACAGAAGAAATAGAGCAGATATGCACAGGAACGAACAACGAATTAACATTTTAAACTGATGAGAATCCTTCAAAGGAAGGAACCACATTGAGAATCCATTTAGGTAGTAAATCAAGAACTTTACCACGGGGTTTAAGGGTTTATTTTTATAAAAAAAGGGAGAATTGTCGGAATCCCCGTCTCCTCTCGATAATTCGTCAAAAAATAAAACATTGTATTTGCACAATTACCAAAAGCCCTACACAACACCCACAAAAAAAGCCCAAGAAAATGAACCCCAAAAATTAAATCTTGACAACCTAAAAGGCTCGAGAAATAGCCAAGTACAACCTATATGAAGCAGCCCAAATAAAAGGTCCATAGAAGTTTGCTGGACAAACTAGTGAAACTCAAATGTTGGCAGCCCAAGAAGAGAGTCAAGGCAAGCGGAAGTAGCAACAGCTAGAGTTTCGACCCATGTGTTTGTTGGCCCAACGAAGAAACCCAAGTGGGGCGGCCTTCAGTGATAAAGGCGGCCCAGCAATGCTGATAGATCCAAAGAGTTGACGCGTTTAAACTTTGGGGTTTGGGGTTTGGGGTTTGGGGTTTTTGGTTTAGGGTTTTAGGGTTTGGGTTAGGGTTTGGGGTTTGGGGTTTTGGGTTTGGGTTTGGGGTTTGGGTTTAGGGTTAGGGGTTTGGGGTTTGGGGTTTAGGGGTTTGGGGTTTGGGGTCTGGGTTTTGGGTTTTGGGGTTTAGGGTTTAGGGCTTTAGGGTTTGGGGTTTAGGGGTTTGGGGTTTGCGTTTAGGGTTTAGGGTTTTGGGTTTAGGGCTTGGGGTTTGGGGTTTGGGGTTTAGGGTGAAGGGTCTGGGGTCTGGGGTCTGGGGTTTAGGGTTTAGGGTTTTTTTTTTTAATTTAACCGGGGACTTATCGGGCTCCCCGCCCCATCTAAATAAACGAGAATGAAAATAATGTTTGTACAAGCCCATATGAGAACTAAGCCCATGCAAATTTTTAGAAAAGCCCAAAAAGCTAAGAGAGGCCCAAAAGATTTCAAATGCCCATCAAAATTGCAAGGCCCAAAAAATTAAAGGCCCAGTCGTTTAAGCCCAAGTGCAAAAGTAGCAGATGGGCCCAGGAGGTAGCCTGCGTTGGCCCAACTGGTGAAACCCAGAGTCTTGGTCCAGCACCTAGCGCAGCGGCCCAGCCCTGCTCCTCGGCCCAGCCACCCCGAGCTCACAAGTCCAGTCCAGCAGCGGCCCAGCGAGCCCCATCCAAAGCCCAGCGGCAGCCCAACGACAACAGCCCAGCGAGCAGCCGAGCAAGCAGACGCGGGCCCGCGATCATCAAAAGCCCATCCATGTCGTTCAGCCAGCTCGCGCGGCCTAACCTTTCCAGCCCAGTCCAAGTCCAGTCCATGGACCAAGCTTCCAGCCCTCATCCAAGGTCCAACCGCAACCCAGTGACCAGCTGCTCCAGCCCACAAGCCCCAGTCCGAGCCTAGTCCGTGGATCACCCCAACCAGACAGCCCACGAGCCCAGTCCGCAGCAATAACCCATTTCAATTTTCAGCCTTTCTCAAAGAAAATTGCAGCCCAAAATCCAACAAACATTTCCAACCAAAACACAAAAAAATCCTACCACTTTTTCCTTCTGTTTTTTCTTCATTTTTCATTTTTTTTTCTTCTCTTTTTTCAGCAGAATAAATCCAGACACCACATCACCAAAAAATTGCAATTCTGCCAATTCTCCGAATTGCAATTCTGCTTCAATTCTCCATTTAAAAAAAAAACCAAAGCCAATCGCCTCATTTCCAAAAATTGCTTCAAACACCCTTTATCCACCCCGTAAATTCCAGAAAAAACCAAGCCAAACTGTAGTAATTTGGCAGAAAAAAGATAACAAGAGGTCATGAAATTCCATCAATTTTCCAAAGACAAAATCAGCACTACTTCTCCATCCTGTTCTTTCTTCTTTTTCCAACTCCCATTCAAGCGTTTTCAAGCCCCAATCTCCCCAAATTGCAACCAAAATTCCGAAAAATGCACCCAATATTCTCAATTTTTCCAAAAAAAATTCACCAAATTGAAGAGCAAATGACAATCAGAACTCAAGTCACAAAAGCAAAAAATTCCCTCCCACGACTGAAGTTACTAATTTTCTTTTTCTGTTCATTTTCTTGCAAAAATTAGAACCAAACCAAGTGCTTCTTTTTCATTGTTCTTTCTTTCTTTTTTCAGCCAAAAGCAAGATCAAGGATAATCTTGTAATACCTGGAGGAATTGCTCTCCTGTGTCAAGTGGTTTAAGGTTGATCTGGCGGACTGGATCATAAAGCAATACACATTTCTGAAATACGATAGCCGAGCTAACCGCAAGTCTGTTCCTTTTTATAACCTCTTCGACATCTTCCTTAATGCCTTTAATGACTACTCCAACATGTTTCAGCGTTTGAAATATCCTAAAGACGCTGTCAACCTTGATCCTCTGCTTCCCCCTCATCAGATCACAAACGAAGTAATTTGGTCTAATAATCAAGGTTCCTACAGTATCAATGGGCTTAACAATATTCTCTTGCGATTCTTCCAACTCACAAACAGTTCCAAGTGGATCTTTAGCATCAATTTCAATTGCAGCAAAATGGTTTTCATCACATCCATTATTCACTTCAATTGCATGATCAACCTCATTATTTTCAATAATTTCAGTCTCAATATGTTCAACATTTTTAGTGCCAGAAACAGGGTCGTACCTTTGCTGAATATCGGTCATTTTGGAGCATTCGCCCTTCTCCGTGGTGGGTGTGTTCCTAACAGTCATTTCCTCGAGCACCTGATGATCAGCTTGAACAACCTCCTTCCCTTTCTGCAATTGTTGTTGTTTTACCACAGCACATTTTCTGCCTTCCACACGTTTGCGAGAAGGGGGTTTGGGTGCGTTACCTTTTGAGTACCACGCGGAGTCTTGATGCCCCACATGATGGCATAGCGAACAATATGTCGGAACGTGTTCGTATTCAATTTTTTGCACAATTATTTCACCGCATATTTGTAGGTCCACCTCTTGTGGCATTGGCTTGAGAATATCAATTTCAACACAGACTTTTGCCTTAAAAAACTTGGACTGATTAGTGGTGGAATTATCAATTTGAAGGGGCGTACCAATGATTTTTGCAATGACAAACAAAACATCCTTGCGAAAGAGGTGTGCCGGAAGTTCTGGAAGGCTCACCCAAACAGGGACGATGGATGATTCCTGGGTTGGAGAGAACATGGGGGACCATTTGAACACCCTCATTGGAAGGCCTTTAAGGTACCAAATTCTCCGAAGCCACAAACGGGAATAATCGAATTCATTCGTCAAAGTAATGAGGAAGTGTTTTGAGTTAATCATGCTAACCGTGAATTTTCCTTTGAGACCCAAATCGGAGAGGAGATGATGAAGCTGACTGTAAGGTGGACTCCCCTACGAGAATTTCCCAATGAGAGTCAAGTGAAAACAGGCTGCCAGTGCTTGGGTTTCGGAGTTGGAGAAGCTGACGGTGGGGCGACCATTAATGTAGTCGACAGTGCCAATTTGTGGCGAGTTTGAGTTGGCGAGGTAGAAATTTTTGAGCTCTGCAGTAGGTGGAGAGGGTACCGTTTATCAGCTATGGCATCGCAGAATGATTTTGAAGTGGATTGCTGAGTCGGGACCGAACGGGTTGACTCAGGTGAGTTGGGATTAATGGCCCGAGTGAGTGGGGGGAACTCGTCCGAGTTGAAGCGAAAAGACACCATGTCCGTCGAGCAGCTGTTGACGAAATCGAAGTCGAGGGGGTTGTGCGTCTTGGAAAGACGATCTCAACGGTGGTGCTCCGTCGGAAAATCGCCGTCTGATGACGGAGAAAAAATGGAAGAACAAACAGCGCCTGCGGAGTTTTGGGATTTTGAGATCTCGGCCAAAGGTCAATGGAAATGCTGATGAGTGGTCTCGTTAGATTTGCAATGGAGAGGGGAACCCAACGGTTGTGGTCCGCGACCGTCGTTCGTTTCCACGGCGGCGAATCGACGGTGAATTGCAAACGGCGACTTGAGGCGAGCCCAGCCGGAACAGTACACTATTTTTGAAATTGGCTGAGGGGAAATGTTCTCCTCGACGAGGGGAGTCGAATGCACCAGGTGGCTTTCGGCGACACGATGTAACGGTGCTGGAATTTTAGAGAGAAGGTGACGACGAAACGAAGGCGAAATGTGGGCGATTTCAGTGACTTTGACCGACCATTGACGGCGCGTCGGAGCTCTGATCGGGATACGCGCAGCACCACCGGAAAGGTCGTCGAAGCCGATCCTCATGATGGGTTGCTTTTTTCGAGACGCTCCGGTGAAAGTTCCGATGGCGCGGCGGCGGCGCCGCGATGGAGGTGGTGTTGGGCTGTCCTCCGGTGGCGGCGGTGGTGTTAAATTAAGGTTAGTTTGGTGGTGGTTAGTGGTGGAAGTGTATGTGTGTGTAAATCTCACCTAGTTTTAGTGAGAAGGGAGAGAAAGATGAAATGGTTTGGTTTAGGGTTAGGGTTTGGGGTGGGGTCTGGGTCTGGGGTTCTGGGGTTTGGGTTGGGGTTTTGGGGTTTAGGGTTTAGGGTTTAGGGTTTTTTTTTTTTTTTTTTGAAATTGGGGAATTGTCGGGATCCCCATCCCTTCTCGATAAATCATCAAAAAATAATATGATTTTTTACAATTGTTGAACTCCTACACTTAACCCACAAAGTTAGCCCAAAAAATCCAAAAAATAGTTTAAAACATCTAAAAAAAGAGCCCAATTCGTGGGCTGTTGTAGTTGAGCCCATGAAATGAGGGTGTCGTCCATGGCAGTTGATGGCAGCCCGTGAAGCAGATCCAAAATGCAGAAACAGCATCAGGTGGAGCAACAAGGAAGGGGGCCCATGGCTGGGCCCAGCAAGGTGGCCCAGGCACTAGAATTGTGGGCGGCCCAGTGATAAAATGGCCTAAAGTTGTCAAATATTGTGCCTGCAAAGGAAACATGATCCAGCAAAGGTGGTCCAAATTTTCAGGACCAAAAAACTGATGTAGCCTATTTTGATTTGTTTCAAAAAATTGAAAGTTATCAACCTATTCCAAAATAACAAAAGGAGCCCAAGTCTGTTAGAAGAAAAATATGCAAAATTGAAGCCCAAATATACCAAAAGGAATTAAGGACCAAGAGCCCAAAAAAAAACCAAAGTCTGTGCATAAATATGAAAAACGGAGCAGTGCATGAAAATGAGCAACCAAATTTCAATTCACCACAATTCATGCAACCTAAGTTTTCAATCACTCTTCACCTTTTTTCGTCTTTTTCTTTCTATTTTTTCTTTTTTGTCTAATTTCTTATTTTTTCTCTCTTTTTTCTCTTTTCCATCTTCTGAAAAATCTGCTACTTCTTTTTCTTTCTTCTTCTTTCTTCTTTTTGTTTTTTTTTGTTTTTTCTTTCTAATTCCTCCATCCTCCAAAAGAGTAAAAAACCACCAATCAAGTAAGCAGACCAAATGTTCCTTGGTCTCACCAAGCCAAATTTTCAAATCCAAAGTGTAAAGCAAACTATCAATAAACAGACTCTTGAGCAATCTCATTGTTGCACAAAAAGACAAAACCACAACAATTTGAGCAACACATCCAACAGACTAAGGGCTGCAATTGAGATTTTGAAAAGAGGCCGAGAGACTTCAATAAATCGAAAACCACACATAAAGTAGCGGGAGCCAACAGAAAATTGAAACCAAGAAAAAACAACTTTCACGGTAAGGTTTTCAAAAAGCCAACGAACATAAAGGGTGTGTAGGAAAAATATGTTAGAGTGGTATTCACACAACAGACGTGAACATGCCATAAAAAAACTTCAAAAATCCAATATGTAGCCAAAACGACAAAATATGATGTGTAGTGAGAAAATGCACTTTGGATGGGTTTAAGTAAACAAAATCTATGCAAGTGAGTCGAACGTGTACGGAATGAGAAGAGAGAGTGAGACAAGCATTGTGTAAGCGAAATGATGAGTGGTGAGTGAAGAGGAAAGAAGAGACTTGATCGGAAGTTTAAAATCCCCGGATTGTTGAACGAAATTTGCCAAAATGCAATCCTCTCAGCTTTTTCCAGATGGATAGAGGCCAAAGAAACTCTCTAATGCACATGAAAGAGTGTGCATCAAAGATAACCAATGACCGGGGTTGTGCGAAAAAGTTCCAAGCCAAAATCCATACCTGATAAGTGTCTTCGGTCATGAATTTTCGTCCATGTTCAGAGAAAAAAAACAAGGTGGCTGTGGTGTTATTGCATTGAAAGCAGCTTCAAAGCAGGGTCGTTTTGCTGCAGAAAAACAGCGTTCAGCAGCAGCAAAATTTTCTCAACGATAACAACCAAATGCAGCGGCTCGGCGATGCGCAAGAGGCTGATCGTGATATGATTCATCCCCTGCTGAAAAATCTCCTCCCTGTTGTTATTTGTGACCTGCAGATTAAGGTTCAAATGAGAGGTAATTGAAGTGAAAAAGAGCAACTGCAACAACAACAACTAGTGTATTTCAGCAGCGCAAGGCCTTTCATCACTAGGGCAGAAATGCAGCAGCGACAGAGCGAAATTGCGGGGCTGCATGGGGTGTTGCATATGGTTGTGTGCTCTCTTCATGTCTGGCTTCAGACACTCCCGTTCGAATGATCATGGGTGCTGCCACAAAAACAAAACGCAGCAGTTAGCTAAAACGCAGCAACAGCAGGGGCAAACGCACAGCGGCAGCAGAGTAGTTAGTGCAGCAGCAGCAGCAGAGAGCATAGCAGCAGGAGCAAAATGCGGTCAGCAAGCAAAACGCTACGCGGCGCAAAGCAGGACAAAGAGCATCAGCAAAACTGCTGCAATGTTCTCCTCCGTGGCTGTTCGAATTATTCTGGTCGATGACAATAAAATTTACAAACACAAATCAGAGCTTATAGACAAAAAACTTGCAAAAAGTTTGCTTACAACAGCAGAATCCAAGTTTGCTGCAGCTTAACCGAAATTGCTTAGGGCAGAAAGTGGCTGCAGCTGAACAGAAGTCCAGAGAAGGCACCAAGGCTTCCTTCCATGCCGTGGTTGAAAGGATGGCTTGCCCTCATTTGTAAAAATCTCCTATCTTCCTCATTAATTGGCCTGTGAAAGCAAAGGTATAAAAATGGTATTTGAAGTCGAAATAAATGGTTCAAGATAACAACGATGCCTGTTCGCATCATCCCAGAAGTTGACCCTTTTTCTTGTCATTTTGCAGCAGCAGCAGAGGGTGCAGTAATAGATAGCAGCCGTAGAAACACAGTGATAGAGAAGTTTTGTGGCCTGGGCAAGGAATGGTAACACAAGTACAGAGACAGCAACCACAACGCAAAAATAGCAACAGCATAAAAAATCAGCGCAGAAACTGTAACACACACTATAGTGACTGAAACAAACATCGAAAAAATAGCAATAGCAATGCCGACAATCAGAACCAGTAATAGTAGAGCAGAGACAAAGACAGATACAATAATGGCAGCTTTGAAAAAACAGCCGAACTAGGTTTTTAGCAGCACAGACAACAACAACTCAACAACACCAACATCACAATAGCGCAGAGGCAGAGAAAGTGTAGCACTGCAGAAGCGGAAGAGCATAGAAGTGGCAGCAATAACAACAGATGCAAAACCAGAGGACACGCAAACACAACAGTTACTAGCAACATCATCAAGGCAAGAAACACAAATGTGCATAAGCAGCATACACGGAAAAACAGTAACAGAAGCACAATCTCAAAGCAGGGGGGAGTAAAAGAAATACTCCCTGAAATCCTGAGTTTACTAAAAAGGAATTGCAGCAGCAGCGTGAAAAATTGCATCATCAGCAGAGCAAGCATTAGCTGCCGAGCAATTCCAGTGCAGCAAGTCCAGGGCCAGCAGTGCAGGAGCAGCAGGAAACAACCAAGGGGGGTAAATTTTAGAAACAGTGAAGTTTGTGTAGTTCATTTATCCAAGTCTGATATTAGGAAGATCAAAACGGTCCAAACTTATAAGGCCTTTGGCTTTTCTGTCAATTTGCTCCGGGCTGAGAATCTGAGAGGATTTCTCCATCACTGCTTTATTTGCAAAGAAGTCAGCAACTGTATTCCCTTCTCGAAATATATGGGAGAACAAAACAGTCATCGATGAACATAGATAATGAATTTTTGCTAAGAGGTGCTGAACCTTCCAGTGTCCAGTATACTTCTCTTTAATAAGCGCAATTCCGACATTTGAATCCATTTCAACCCATATGTCGTTCAAACCCCTGTTGTGTGCAATTTCCAACCCTTTAGCCACTGCACTGATCTCAGCGTATGTGTTGGTTGCAATGCCTAAAAACTCCTGGAAGGCAACAACAGTATGTCCTCTATCATCTCGAATAATACCCCCAGCTCTTGCCAAGCCTGTCGATCCTTTCGACGCTCCATCCGTGTTCAGTTTAAATCCGTGATTGTTTGGTTTCCTCCATCTGACAATAGTGATTTTTTTTCTCTGGTTCAGAGCGCTGAATTTTGAGGCCTAATTGTGTGGCCAATGGTGATCTCCCCTCCACCATTTATGCCCATTTTGTTTGCAAACTTGAAGGCACCAGAGATAGTTGTGGACTCTCCAGATAATCCTCTTAGCACTAAAACTCATGTCCTATGTTTGGAGTCGTTCCGCTCTGTCCACAGAAATCATAAAATAAGGATAGGCATAATAGATCTAATATGAGGAGTGGACTGACTGAAAGCTGAAGAAGATTTCCATGAAGGATCATCCGACATATATCATCTGTGTGGGGATCTGGAGGTCAAAAAGATGAGCAAAAATGATTCCACCCCAGTTGGCTTTTGTCACTTTCAAGAAAAAGATGTTCAACTGTTTCTACTCTGCTTGCAGCACTGGTACTGTGATGCAAGCTGAATTCCTTTTTGTTGTATCCTAAAATCAACCGGGATCCAGTTATGAAGAAGTCTCCAAGCAAATGTAGAGATAGTAGGAGTGAGGCTTTGTATTCCATATATCCTTAAGCATTCGCTGACCAGTTCTCTTTCACGAATAAAGGTCCCATGCTGAGCTGATTTGAGAATTTTTACCGTCATTCGTAGGCTTCCATTTGATTATGTCTTCAACAGCTTGGAAAATCGGAATATTGCATATCATTTCTGAAATATTTGGAGGAACAACTCTATCAAAGTTGTGCTTATCCCATGTTCCCTCCAACCAGTAGTAGTTGACAGATTCGAATCCAACGTAAGGAGAGTTGATCATCTGGGATAAGGTTTGCTCTCCAATCCAGTTGTCAAACCAAAATGATTTTTGCCATTTCCAAGAATCCAAAAGATGTGTTTGAGCATCTGATGTGAACTTTAACACATTCGTCGCCAATTCGGCTATTATGAATCGAAGCTTTAGGACAACTGGGGGGTGTCCCTTTACAATTATTTCTTGAGAATTTTAGCCCAGCGAATTTCGCGTCGGAATCTCCACCAGAGTTTAAAAGTGATCGTTTTCCATTTGGTCCAGTGTATCTTTTTATGCTGATCTGTTGGTCCCATGTAAGATATATGTCAATCTAATACAGTCATGATTGCTTTAGTAATATATATATTAGATGCAAGTCTATATAATATACTTTTTAATATCAACTTCCCAGTGAAGAGGCATAGTCCCAAGAGCTTGGTCCCAGATATCTCTTTATAGATCTACTCCTATCCAACTAGTCAAGAGGAACTGTGAACAAGTAGTATGTTTGTGTAATTCTCTGTTTGATCAAGCGTAATCCCAAAGATATTGAATGATGCTTGCCTATGTGAAAGCTTGTGCTCCGCTCAGATGCCTGAGATAGCTATCAGCAATAATCAATCTATTGTGCGTGTTATGCTTTTTGTCTCGCGTTGGAGTAATAGTGATGTGATGTCTATCCGCAAATGCTTGGTGGTTGATCATCAGTATTCCTCATTTATCTAAGTATCCCCAGAGCTGGATTGCCTACGGAAACAAGTGTGCTCCACCCCCTTGCATCGATATTCAGCGAGCTGACCTAACCAACAGAGACAGCGCCTGAGAATGGATCAACCTCTGTCTTAAGCCCTGGGAGGATGAAAAATAGAAGCGCTGCTTTGTCTCCAGTTAACAAAAAAAAAAATAACAAAAAAATAAAAATAAAAATAAAAAAAAAAATAAAAAAAAAAAAAAAATAAAAACAAAAAAAAATGGAACGTGCGTGTAATCTCAACACTGCCTCAATGCAATTTTTGACAAGGTTATGAATCCAATTTCTTCATTGAACCCCATTTTCTGCAATACATTGTACAGAAATTGCCATTGAACCCGATCGTATGCTTTTGCATGTCAAGTTTGTTACACCACATATTCTCTTTTATCCAGTGTATGAATAAGCTCTTATGAGCTCGACTATCACTGATGAGCCTCCCCCCCCCCCCCCCCACCAAGCCACTTTGAGATGGTGCTATCATCCTTGGAAGAATTCGAGACAGCACGGTCATTCATGATCTTAGAGCAAATCTTATTAGATACGTTACACAGTTAAGGTTTAGGTTTAGGGTTTTTTTTAAAAGGGGATTTTTCGGGCTTCCCATCCCATCTAAATAAAACGAGGCTGAGAATATTATTTTTTACAAGCCTCACAAAAAAATGCACAAAAATAATTAATTCTAAGACCCCAAATAAGAATTTTCAGCAATGAAGCCCAATTGGGGATTTGGTAAAGCCCAAAAATTCATGTATGGCCCAAGGTAGCCAATTTAAGATCAGCAAAAAAAGTCCCAACTTTCCAGCCCAATTATGTGTGGGCCGTCCCAGCAATCCAGCAGCCCATGAGCCCATTCAGAGCAGCCAAAGACCCATACTGGGTTCCAGTTCACAGCAACCATAGCACTCTGGCTGGAGCAGCCATTCTGTCGGTCATCTCGTGGCCCAGTGGAACAACAGGCTCCGTGCAGACCAGCAGCAATCCCACAACAACAGCAGCCCCACAAACCCAGCGTTGAAGAGCCCCACGCCCAAAGCTGCTTCAGCCTACTGCTTGCAAACCCAGTTCCTCAGCCCAGCAAGTCCATCCAAGCCAAGTCCAGTAGTGGCAGCCCAGTCCATGCGAGCCCACTTCCGAAGTCCAACAGCAGCCCAGCAAGCTGCTGCTCCAGCCCACAAGCCCCAACACCTTCAGCCCTTTCAACCCACCAGCGAGCCCACTCGGCTAATCCCACTACCACCAACAAGCCCAATCCGCAGCACAGCCCAATCAACTGCTCCCACCACAACTTGCAGCCCACCTGCAACTTCCACAAGAAGAACAGCCCAAAAAGTTTGCAATCCATCCAAAATCACATCAAAAAATTCAGCCAAAATCACCTCCAAAATCTCCAGTTCATCTTCCAGTTTTTCTCTTCTTTTTTCTCAAAAAGAACAAAAAAAAAAAAAAAAAAATAAAAATACTGCAATTAAACCACAATTTTCTCTTTTCAAATTTCAAAGAAAAATCTAAAATTGCAATCAAGAGCCACCAAAAACCATTGAGTCTACCTCCAAATAAAGTTGCAACCTCTCCAACTGCAATTCCTCTCCAAATCAAATTGCAATATCTCCAAAAATCATCAAAATGACCCCCACAACAATGAACACAATTCAAAAAATTGCAATTCATCACTCCTGAAAAAGATCAGCCCTCATCCAGCCAACTTTTCATTTTTCGTTTTTTTTTCCTTCTCTTTTTTCAGCAGAAAAATCTCAAAAAAACCTCACAAGACATCCATGTTCTAAAAAAATTCCAGAAATTATAGGACAACAAATTGCCTACCATTATCACCAAAAAAGTTGCAGTCAGCTCCCATTTTGCTTCAATTCTCCAAATGCCTCCCAACAGTCACTAAAAGCACCAATCAT